>WEIU01014144.1:58481-210143 GCA_013389925.1 Aegithalos caudatus
CCTTTTTTTTTTTTTTTTTTTTTTTTTTTTTTTTTATGCACAGCCTCTCTGCAGTCTGGCAGAGCCAGGCTTGCAGTATTGATTTAGGAAGAGGCAGTTGTGACAATACAGTCCCAGGCTAATTCCTGTGCTGTACAGGGGCTGCTCTGTCTGTAGCAGCAGCCTCACCCCCAGCATGGGGCTCACTTTTAAGACGAAGAAAAAAAAAATGAAAGAAAAGCTACTTTTCTCTGTTCTGCTTTGAAGGGAAAAAGGATTACCAAGGCTAAATAAGCCATCTGAGTACTTAGCTAGCAAGCCTAAATAGCACCCTGATAGGAAGTTCTGGCAGAGAGCTAATTAAATTAACTCTCTTTGATTTATTAACAAGCAGAGCAACATATCACACAGGATTGTCCCATGAAATGAATGTGCTTTCTGATTCTCTTAGCTGCTTCAGCACAGTCACCTCCCAGAAAACCTGGTTACAAGGACTCAAGTTTAATGAGACTCAATGGCTCGAGAAGGATCCCTGCCCACCAGCAGAGATGCGCGCTGGTAATAATACCTAAAAGCATGTTTATTTTCCTGGCACTTCCCTAATTCCTTTTTAATGCCTAGGACTATCTAATGGCTAATTCGTAATTTCCTGCTCACCGATATACAGATGAATGACAAACAAAAACCTTCTGCATGTTTAATTATTCTGTTGATTTAAAAGCCACTTTTCCCTCAGTGCAAGTTTCTGTGTGTGTGTGCTCTCATGCATCACATATTTCATTATTTTTAGAAGCATGCTCTGTGCCTTTTTATGCTCCCATAGTTTCAGCATCCAGTAATTACTATGTTTTGTGTCCAACCGACCTGATCCACCAGCAAGTGTAAATCAGGAAAACACTGCTGTCTCTAAATGGAGTTATTCCAAGTTACACCAGACCTGAGACCTGACCTCTCCTATTTTCAGTGATGGGGAAAATGTTATTTGTGTGCTGGGACTATCCTGAAGTAGCAGGATATAAAATTTAGAAAACTTCAGAGCAGTGAAAATCCAAATTGAAGCCTGTGAATGCACAGACGAGAATCTATTTATGTGGCAAACTCTACTTCTGCTTAACCCCTGCAAGGAACTGTAACTCTCTTTGCATATTTGATTTTTCTCCCTCAGTAAAACATAGTCTGCTTAACCTATTTTTGCTACTTTCCAACAGTTTCACTGGAGGGATTCTTCCTTACGCCTTACAAGTAGCTTTGCTATCTGAGAGCTCCTTTGTTAAATTAAGGCAATTAATAAATGGAGATGTTAAGCAATCAATTTTGCCTGCATATCTCCACAGCCTTACGTATGACTGGCTGTAATCACAAGATAAATGCAATGTGCTGATGTATGGTAATGTTCAATAATACATTCTACACCAGGCTCAATTCATCAGGGAGTTTCTGGAGGGGAGGCATTTGTTATTGGCTGTCTCCGGACCTCAAGGATAACATTCCTGTCCTTTCCATTGGCCACCCCGCTGCTGCAAGCCTCTTCCCGTCTTATTTTGATGATGAATATGAAGGCATGCTAAGCTGTGCCGGAGAGTAGCTCTCGCCGACTACACTCCCACCCCGGGCTCAAGGACTCCAGAGCTCCCCGGCTGCTTCCCCTGCTCACTGCCAGCAGCAGCAACAGCAGCAGCAGCAGCAGCAGCAGCAGCAGCAGCAGTAGCAACGCCAAAAGTTGTGATGCTTTTCTTCACCCAGTGCTTTGGGGCTGTGTTAGATCTTATTCACCTGCGCTTTCAGCACTACAAGGCAAAGAGGGTTTTCTCAGCTGCCGGGCAACTTGTCTGTGTCGTCAACCCAACACACAGCCTCAAGGTGAGTTAAAAATATTTTTTCTCCTCTAACATCTTCTCGTCTTCCCCACCACCGCCACCCGTGATTCTCCACAGGGAATTAAATTATGCTCTGGCAGCAAGGGGAGAGTGCTGTTAACACATTGCAGCCCTGGCAGAGAGGATGTTTGCATTGTCTGAATGCATGACTCCCTTTGGAGCGAAGGAGAAGCAACCCACAGCTCCGAGCGACCGTGGGAAGTCGCGGCTCCCCCTCCCCAAAGTTTCCTCATCCTTTTCACCCACATAATGAGCATGCATGTTGCAAGGGTTTAGTAGAAATGATTGGAAAAGTTAGTTGGATGAATTCTCATCCCTTCCTAGTAGAAGGATGCTATGTGGTCTCCCAGGCTGACACCCCAGCACAGAGGGATGCTGCCAGGCAGTGGGGAACAGGAAGAGGGGGGTGGCAGTAGAGGGATCTCCTCTGCTGTCGTTTTCTCTTTCAGGGAAAAAACGGCTGTTTCTGTCTCCTGGGGGGAGTTGAAGGCATTCCTCTGGCGCTGAAACTCTCCTTAAACTGTTTGCAAGGTTAATCTATTTTAGGAGGGAGAATAGATTTGCTTAAATGCAAAACTATTTATAGTCCCCATAAAAACATTTCTTTTACTTCACAGTTCCGAATTTTCACTGACAAAGTGTCAACAGCTCCATCTATACCAGAGCCTTCATGTTTGTAGTAGAGAAGGAGCAGCAGGGGGAGAAAGTGATCAGGAGGCTTTAATTACTTTATCACACCAGTGAATGACCAACTTTAATGAAGTGGCTTCTGCTTTGTGAGAAGTCCTTGCTGAGCTGACTTGTGAGGTAGTTCCACTATCCTGGCACAAGCTTAGAAATTAATTTAATTCAGAAAAACTTATTTTTAGCTCTGCAAGGGTCCCTGTGAGGTACTTGGAGGGGTTGCAGGAAGCATCTTTCCCGAGCTCTTGGTCCCTGGGACATCCATTGATGAGGTAAATCCCTCTTCAGAACAGCAACCAGAAAAAAAAAAAAAAAAAAAAAAAAAAAAAAAAAAAAGGGGGGGGGGGGGCGCGCACCACCAGCATCTTCAAAAAAAAAAAAAAAAAAAAAAAAAAAAAAAAAAAAAAAAAAGAAAAAAACAACGCGAGTGAGTGGGCGGGGGGGGGGGGGCATGCAGCCCACAGTCATCTTTCCCATCTCAGGCTGTGCTTAGGCAGGAAGAGATGGCTTCTAGCAGGGTGCCGGCTCCGGGAGGATTTTCCCGCAAGGCTGTGCTCTGAGCACTGCCGGCTGGGGCAGGCACTGCCAGGGGATGAAGCGCCTGGGTGCAGGCTCACCTCTCCCAGCACCACGTTCCTCACAAGATAAGTTAAAAAAAGACAGCCCTATCATTATCTGAAAGGGTCTGGTTGTCTGAATGGGTAAAAGAAATAGCTGCATTCCTAAGCACATGGGGAGATTTTGTAGGTGAATTCTTCTGTGCTCAACCCTTTTATGTGACTGTCTCCTGCTACTTTCATCTGTAATTTTCATTATTTAAAAAAATATGAGCAGAGAAAAGTCTGTGAACACACAACAGGTCCCAACACGATTTCAGTGCCAGTGGAGCTGTCTGATAAGGTCCCATAAGCACACGGGGGTGAGCATTGCTCCACTGTTACCTAAAGCTACATCAAGTTTATCATTTCAGGTCCTGCTGAGTTGCAGGTTTGTTATTGCAGGAGCTGCAACTGTATTAAACACACAGGGCATTTCATTTTGCTAAAATTCCCCGAGGCCAATCTCTTCTCTCCTCAGACCAAAGCCCAGCAGAAAGACAAACAATCTCAGTACTGCCTTGGCAGCCTTTGAATGTAGGCATTGGAAGCAAAACTGTCTTGGAAATGAACAGGAACCTCTAGGAAAAGGTCTGGTGTGTCAGTGAATCCCCAGCCAGAACTGTTTTGTCCTGTGTGGGAATTGCTCCCCTGATAAGGCTGCATTGGGAACCCAATGGCACAGCTGTCTCCACAGGAGCCTGTTGAGACACCATTCAGATGAACAAGCTGATGACAAACCCTCTGCTCTGATAAACCTCTCTGACTGTAGAGTGAAACCTTCTGTGCCAGTGCTACCCAGCTCACAAGTGGCCACATCAATTGGTGGGCTTTTGCTCTGATGTGATCCCCAGGTGTTCAGCTTCCTCCAGCTGCGTAAAGAATGCATCACCACTTTGTGGCAGCCTCCAGAGAAGATGAGGGGATAACGTCCCTTTGTGCCCAGCATGGCAGGGACAGTTGTTCACCCATAGCAGCCTGTGGGTCAGCTGGAGCCTGCTGGCTCCAGGCAAGTAAGGCACCTTGTCCAAAACCCAGTGTCAGAGTCAAGCCAGGTGAACCTGCTTCTCAGGGTGCCCATTTCTCCCTCAGGGATGCACAGGGAGGCTGTTGTTGCTCTCAAAAGGCATCTAAGGGACCATGAAATGTGAAAGGGCCTAACTTATTCCTCTGTGGTGGTTTACAGTATTATGACTACTTTGATGTTTCTTAGTCTATTATTTCTAGCTGGGTCTTTTCAACTGTAACATTTTGTTGACAGCCCCTGAATCTATCTTAACAATTGACAAGTGGAGTGAAAACTATATTAAGGTTTGCGGTCGATGAATACAAACCTGCTAGGAAACAAGGGCTTGGAGCAATGTCATTTTTCTCCCTTTTCTTTAAGGCTTAAATGTTTGTGCTTACTCCAAATTTGTAAGCCCTTTGCAAAGGGATTACTTTCTTCTGTATCTCCACAGTGCTGGTGCAAGGGGACTCTTGGCTGATTGGTGCAAATTATAAGTGACAGGCATCACACTCTGGTGTGATTATGCATGTTGACATCTTTCACATGGGTCAGGTCTTCAATCAGTGCCAATGCACATAACTTCATTAAAGTCAATTGCTGCAGGACCTCCATTTTCACTCCTTCCACCCGAGGGAGTGCTCAGGGATGGTAGTGGGATTCAGCCCACACAGGAGGATCCCTGGCTGGTGATCATGTATGTGTGTCAGAGATGTGGCATCATGGAAAGCACTCAGTGAGCAGCAGAGGGGAGACCTGGTACCCTCCAGGGAAGGTTGCAACAGCTTCTGCTGTCACAGACCTGCAGCCAGACCAAGGGGGCACTCCTGTAAAGTTATGCCAGAATGCTGTCATCATCATCACAGCCTGGACCTCTGACAAAGACCAGAGCCCATCACTTATCTCTTCTTTTAGGAGAGATCCAGAGGCTGGTAGAGAAGCACACACTTAGAGAGAAACCCATGTATTTCTTCCCACTGAAAGGCTCATTAATTGGGAAGGCTGATGAACATTTCTGCGTTTCTTAAAGGGCAAGATGGTAAAAGTGTCAGCACAGACACCTCTATTGATCTGCTACTATTTTCCCTGCACTTGACAGGCTGACATGGGTGACTCTGAGAGGGAAAGACAATTTTGCAACAATCTCCCTCTGTTTTGTTGGTTTGGCATGAGTATGAATGGGAGGGGATGTTTGTTTCAGAGCCTTTGTCCCTCTTGCCGCTTTCTGCTCTTTGTCCTCCTACAAGGCTTTCCCAGACATAGCAGCATCTCACAGCACAGTGCTATGCTGGGATCAAAATTCACTTGCCAAGCAGAGAAAACCACTTACTTACCACACTTCTATAGGTCACCTTCATCCTCAATCAAATTATATCCATTACTTTATAACCTGTCTTCTTTCAAGCATGTGGTCAACCTGACATCTTCCCTTGGAGAGGCACAGCCGGGCAACAGAGCTCTCTAGCCAAGTGGTTGCTCCCTCCAAAGACATACTGAATAAAGGAGCAACATTTGTGCTGCTGGCTGCAGGTCCCAGCACGCAGGGAAAGTTTAAAAGTCCTCCATTTGCATGGAAGAAATGGACAGGGTTTTCTGATCCTGCAGAGGTGAGGCTCAGTGAATTCCTGTACATTTGTCCCTTGTCAATAACAATTCTCCCCAGAATTGCAAACTGGAAAGAAGGTGAAGTTGGGGGTATCCTCACTCCTTTGCATCAGTCCCTGTCCCGATAGCCAGCCTCACATGGCAGGGACAGCAGTGCAATCACATTCCAGAAAGGTGCTGATGCTTCATGAGATGTTGCATATGGGTGGGTAAAAGAGATCTTCTTCATTCAAGGAGTTACTAGGGTTCTACAAACAATTTTTAACTCATTGCAAAGTGTGAAAACTGTTCATTTAAATAATAAAAAATGTGTTTACAATTCTTGTAAAAAAGACCAATCTCCACCTCTGTAGGACTCCAAGAAACTTGTTGATTAAAAAAAAAAAAAAGAATATTCAGACAAGATCATAAATAGTTCAATCTAATCTTCTAAAAGGCTCATAATACAGTTTATGGATCCAAGCTGTCTTTCAGCTAGCTTTTAAAGCAACAAGCAAATCTGCTCTGACTTAGGGAAGGAGCTTGAATCCTGTTATAACAGTTTGGTTCTGCACCCAGTGGCAGCCAAATAGCATCGTAATCCACTTTATCCCCAGGAGGATTAAAGTGCTAGGGTGCATTACACCCCCATAAGATCTATTTATTTGGTGCAAGGGAGGAGAGCGACTCGGAAACCTGCTGCTAACAGCCCCCAGATACCACAGTCTCAGCCCAGACTACCTCAAGTCTCCAAAGCAGGGCTGTGATTTGGAGACAAAATGGCATTTGGCCCCAGTGTCCAGCAGGATTGTGAGAGCTGCAGTGAGAGGATCTGTAAAATGTTCTGCTACCTGCAAACCCAGGCTCCTGGGAAGATGCCTGTTTCCCACCCCAACTGTGGGCTAGGACTGTGTGAGCACTGGGCACCTCAGATTGTAAATCCTTTTGTAAGGATGTGGAATAGCAGCAGGCAGGGCTTTGTCACCCCTCCTTCAGCCCTGTCTCTGTTTGAAGGGACCCCAGCTGACCCTGAGCACCCCAGGAGCCTTGGTCTGTCCTGAGATGTGACTTTGAGGGTGCCCTGCAGAGGGGAGGCACTGCATGCTCAGGCAGCTCTCCCCAGGGGCTCTCCATTTGTGCTGCTTCCTGGCCCCAGGAACCCCTCTCTCCAGCAAGCCATTAGCCTTAAGTCTGCAGATCCATACACCTGCATGACCGTGGGCTACTGCAAAGGGCAGCACAGGTTTCACTCCAAGCACGCTGCAAAGCAGGACAGCTTCTGCGTGGTCTCACAGAATAACAACCATGGTGTCTCTTGAGGGAGGGAATGAAAGAACTCCCACCTCAGAAGTTTCTGTGTTAATAGGCTTGGGCTTCCTTCTCCCCACCTCCCAGCCCACACCCACTGGAAAACATTAATTACCATTGTTAGCTAGTCCTGCATGTTATCCTACAGCTCTGGAGGTGGGACAGAGTGGGCAAGTGCTGAGTCCTTTCCTACCCACATTTGATTTTGAGAGTGAATTTGAGGCAATAGCACAAGGGGTAATGGTTTTAAACTGAAGGAGGATCGATTTAAATTAGATGTAATGAAGAAGGGTTTTTTTAATGATAAGGTTGGTGGAACACTGGCAGTTTTCCCAGGGAGGTGGTTGATGCCCTGTAGCTAGAAGCATTCAAGGTCAGGTTGGACAGGGCTCTGAGCAGCCTGATCTCGTTGAAGATGTCCCTACTCATTGCAGTGGAGCTGAAGCAGATGGCCTTTAGAAGGTCCCCTCCAACTCAAACTATTCTAGGATTCACTGATTCTATATTAAATCTGACCTGGTTGCAGGACATTTGAAGTCAGATGTTATCAACGGAAGACAGTGCTGTTATTTTAATATTAGAGGAACATCTCTCCCCTTGACAGGGTGTTTGACAGCAGGGTGAGGAATAGCCATCAGACACTGCCACACATTACTTTGTAATCCACCCACTCTGATATGGCTCAGGATATCAGGAATCTCTCAGTGCAACCCTTCGGGCTAGACATAATAGCCCAGGTAACTCTCTTAAGAGAAATACTGTCCCAAAGGAATTGCTGTGACTAACACAGAGGGTGCAGAGGAAAAAAGAGTGCTCTGATACAAGGCTTGATTACATGAAATCAGTGGCAAGGTCTCAGTCTGCTTCCCATCAGATCAAAGTCACACTGAATATGGTCCTGCAAGTCCCAGGTGCTAAAATGTCCTCAGTCAGGTTCCCAGACACCATGACTTTTGCCTCAAAGTCAGAATTTACAGAGAATATAATTTTTGTTTAACCATTAAGATTCTCACCTGATAGAAAAAACTCCCAGCATATGTAGCTGGGTGACATTTAAAAGCTTCATTTTTTTTTTCTCAGAAACAATCTGGGGTTCTTAAGTAATGCAAGGAATTGAGTTTAAAGGAGCGCATCAGATCCCAGGAGCTCTGATAAAATGAGGGAGAGGAGCTGCTGTGCCTGTGCCCTGCCTTCCTAGGACTTTGGTGCTTCCTATGCTATTTAAAAGCCCATAATTCTTGTTCTTCCTGGCTCAGAGTTGAGACTTCGTGTCTCTTTTGGCACCCCCAAAGTCTTCCCCTCACAACAGGAAATTGGCATCCCTCAACTGAGTGCACAAGAGAGAAGAACTGAATCCTGCAGTAATTGCACAGGGTGGCAGTGAGGGGAAGACAATCTTTATGCAGCTTTACTGGGAACTGAGTGAGGAAATGAGGAGCGAGGGAGGACACAGCCATGCTCTCCTGGGGTGTTGAGGCCTGCTGCTCCCCTGGCATGGTGACCGTGGGAGCAATGACCATGATGGGCTGCCCTTGGCACCTCTTGTGGCACTGGCACACATGGCATGGCACAGAATGGTACAGAGCCATGGGTGTCAGGCTGCACATGAGCCACCAAAAAGGAGGGAATTCCTTTGGAGAGCTGAACAAGGTTTAAGCAATACACTGGGCCTGCCTTTGCTGTGATTTTTGCAGCAGAACTGAGCAGAGCTGAGCCACTTCAACTTCTGATGGACCTAGGGAAAGCCACTTGGATCTAGCTGAATGTGACTTCAATTTCCCAGCCCACCTCTGTATGCATGTGGTGTATTTGGAAATAAAGAACATGCGTGTTCAGTCATTAAATACCTTGTCGCTGTATTCTTTCTTTCTTTCTTTCTTTCTTTCTTTCTTTCTTTCTTTCTTTCTTTCTTTCTTTCTTTCTTTCTTTCTTTCTTTCTTTCTTTCTTTCTTTCTTTCTTTCTTTCTTTCTTTCTTTCTTTCTTTCTTTCTTTCTTTCTTTCTTTCCTTCCATTGTNTTCTTTCTTTCTTTCTTTCTTTCCATAGCTTGCCTCTTTTTGGTAAGTATGTTTTCTTCTCTGTTCTTGCTCTTTTTCATGATTCCCATTCCCTGCTGTACCAAAGTTTTAAAACAAAACATTCTTCTCATCTGTCATTCAAAAATCTAATTTTGGGCTTTCCTTGCTCCTGCTGAAAGGAAAGCATCACTAACTTCACTGCAACTTTGGATGTCTTATTTTCCTTCAAGCTGTTTCAGAAGAAATCACAATCATTCAATCCGTGATGCCACCAATTCCACCACTGACAGGTGAAGTTTTATTTTAACAAGATCAGGGGGAAGACCAGGAGAGCTACAGAAAGGAGTGAAACATTGTGTCACCAGCTGTGGATGCAGCTGGCAAGGAAGCCAAGGGCTTTGCACGCCTGCAAAACCTAATTGCCATCCTGCCCAGGACTGGAGCTGGAGCAAACAGGTCAGCCGAAGGACCCACAGCCCTTGTTGTCCACCCAGCATAGTGAGACATGGAAGTGATCCCACCAGCTCCCAAAAGAGAGTATCTGCCCTCTGCTTTGGTGTGGCAAAGCAAATCCACTTTCAGCAGGGATTTAAGCTGGCGGTTTTGTGTGTGCGCAGCTAAAGTAGGCACACATCCCTTCTGCTTCCAGGCTGCAAGGGCAAGCAGCTGGTCAGGGCAGTGGCTCAGCTGTTTTCCAGAGCCTCACACAAAGCTCTTACCCCTTGGGATTATGGAGGGCTGTGCTGAATGGTAAAATTTCCCCTGTGCATGGAGACATCCTGAAAATTGCTCTGGGTGACCTGCTGCTAACAACCACCTGCAGAGCTCCTGCTGAGCTCTCCCATAGCATTCTCCAAAGAGGGAAGAGCATCTTGGCACTGCCAATAAATTTCCTGACACATGTGCAGTGTACAATTTGAAGTACTTTTATTTATTTAGAGGCATTTCTGAGCATCTTATATAACATTAATGGATTTATCTTTAGTTCTCCCCTTTCATCTCAGCAATACCACAGAAGCGTCACTGGAGGAGAACAGCAGGGACCTCTGAGTACTTTGTATGTTTATTTTGGTGTTCTTTTTTTTTATGACAGAAATGTTTGAAACAGCCTTGGGAAGAAATTAACCACCTATTTCCACACCAGATGCAGTGCTTTCAGTTCTAGTCTTTTCTTCCAGAGCAATTTCATCCTGAAATTGAATGAAATTCCTGATCCAAACTGAAACCCTTTTTCACTTCCAGATTGGCCTCCTCAAAAAAAAAAAAAAAAAAAAAAAAAAATCTTTTGAACAGCTTTAGTATTTCACACATGGAAATATTAGGGTTCAGAGTAGCTGATGAAGTGCCCATCAGCTCCTAGTAAATGCATAGCTGAGAAGAGACACAGGTCCTTTAGAATATTTTAAACACAAGATCACACACCCTTTCATATCAAATGCCAGCTGAAATGTAAAGAGAAACAGAGAAATGGAGCATAAATAAGACAGAAAAATATTAAATTGGTAACATCTCCTTGTGCAGTACACAAATGCTATAGATGAGCAAGGAGGCGGATGCTACAGAGCAGAAAACCACATCAGCAGAGGATGAAAATGTTCTTCCACTCCTGGGAACCACCATGTGGAAAATAAGCAAAGTAATAAGGGTAAAAATGGAGTAAATGACCACCACAAAGGGATTACATAGGGCAGCTGAGGTAAGGGGATGGTTTCGGTCACCTTCAGGCTTTGTGAAAATGAGAGGCTGAAATGGGAACAGCAGGATGATGGCAAGTGGGGTGATCATGGCAGTACCCCTGCCTCAGCAGCAGCACCCAGGGGCTCAGTGTCAAGCACATCCACAGATGGAAAAATATGGACCTTTTGCAGGATCAGACACTTACTCAGACGTACTTATTCCGAAAATCATCAAACCTGATCCAGCAAAGCACCATGTGAAAAACCTGCTGGAGTTCAGCAAACTTACCCACTTCTTTGGAGTGGTGCAGGGCAGACTGAAGACATCCTCATCCTTAGTAGGGATGTCTGAGTGGTGCATTGCAATGTCTGCTCATCTGAAGACACGTGGTTGCACACAGGTCTATGCTATCTATGCTGGTTGGACTCCCCTGTATGAAGAAGCACCACAGGCCAGGGGAGTCTAGGGAAGTCCAGACTTACTTGTAAAAGGAGGGCAGTAATGGAGTTCTCCACTTTTTCTGCCTGAGAGCTGAGGTTCTCTCTGTGGTGCATGATCCTCAGGAATCTAGGATCAGCAGATACTTCATTCTCAAAGAAAGACTGTTTTTCTTGCCACCAACAATCAAGGAACCTGGAAGACTAGCTTGGGATGGGTATGTCATTTTTGTCTAGCTGAAGTTAAATTAAACGAACCCCACTGATACCCTCCAGTTCCTTTGACTCATGCAAAAGAAGACCCAAGTAGGATAGTTGTCTCCTTAAGGCAAATCCAAAAGTTTGAGCACAGTAACACCAAATATTGTGTTCACTGTTTAATACAGGTTCAATTAAGACAGTTTTCTTTCCACTCTGGAAAAGAAAGCTTTTAGGGAGACTTCAGATATAGCAAAAGAAAAAAAGGTCTGGCAACATAACTGCATGCTGAGAACTTTCAATTTACTTATACTAGAAGGAACTCATCACCAGGAAAAAAAGTAGAGAATTGCTTTTTGGACTAGATTGCAACAGAGAATCTCAGGTAAAATGAGTGAATAAAGCATGGATTTTTTTACGTTTGCCAGGCAAGAGGGACAAAAGGAACCTACCTGGTAGATGAGCTGAACATGAGCCAGCAGTGTACCCTTGGAGCAAAGACCAGCCTCATCCTGAGCTGCGTTAGCAGGACTGTAAACCAGCTGCAGTGCATTTCTGAGATCACATCCAGAACTGCCCAGAACTCCTTTCCCACCTGAATTGTTCTGACCCTGCAATACTCTATAAAAACAGAACTTGGTGTGAACAAGGAGGTGCAGCAGTATAAGGGTGTCGAGAGCAATCTTTGAACGTTTGCCTCAACAATGACCAAACTGATGTCATATCAGAAAAATGCATCTGAAAAGAACAAAGAAGGCAGACAGAAAGTCATGCGGGATGCACCTGGGAATCCTAGGTTCTGCTCAGGAGACTGACACCAGCAAAAAATATGGAGCTATGCCAGTTACACAAGTATCTGGTAATTTAAACTCATCAGAAATGCAAATCCTCATGGTGGTCCAAAGGCCTGAGACATCACCAGATAATTAAATTAGTCTAGACTGGAAAGGAGGTCACTGTGGTAGATGAGGGATGGCAAAAGAGAGTAAGACATACTCTAAAATATGCTTTGGGACAAGCACCCTTATTTGTTATTACAAGCAATACTAAATAAATTCTGACAATGAGAAGACAGATTGTTCAACATCTACCAGAAAAGGCTTTGCACCATGGCATAAGTGTAAACATGTTCCTAAAAAGAGCTGAGTGGAGAAAATAATACAGAGCAAGTCACATGGAGAAAACAATCCACTTGGACAAATCTTCCTCTCATTCTCATTATGGGATGGCTTCCAGCTGAAAAAAAATTTCCTGGGCTTGTTCAATTAACTGCTTCATGATTACCTTCCCCCTATGGCAGAATCCCTGATGCTTCAGACACGCTTTTGGATGTGCAGGCTGTGTTAATTCACTGTGCAAAGAGGCACAAAGCAGAGAGGTTACTTAGGTAGTGTTATTTCTGTTCCCTGCCTGGATTCTGGGCCTGCTCACAGGCTCAGTGGAGTCTTTTTCTGTTTGTCTTTGATCTGAAAGCCAGACATGTAGCACAGATTTTGGTGACTTAGGATGAGATAGCATCACTAGGGATGAGGAAATGCTGATTTTCTCAGCCTATTTAGGCTGGCTCGTGTTTTGCAGTGTAGAAATCTGTGAGTGACTTGTGCTTTATTGGGGGACTTTGTTGGAGTAAAATATTGCCATTCCCCATGACTTTGTTGGTACCTTAAAAGCTGTCATAGCCCTGGTGCAGCAGCAGAGGGGGAAACAAAGGTTGGTCAACACATTTCTCAGGCTTTTGTGGGTTTATTAAAATAGTTTTCATTTGTATGTCAGACTAGAGAGACAGCTGAATTACAAGTACTTGTTCTTTGCTGCCTTGGCAGTGTCTGTGTTGGTCCTGGAATCAGGAATGTCTTAGGCCAGCATAGCAAGTTTCACCATAAGGTATCTGACAGAAGACCAAGACACAGGTCCTTCAAAAATGTTTTGTTTCAGGTTTGTTGGCTTAGGAGAGAGGTTCACATCTTATTTTCTCTCCTCACATTTCTACGAAATAGTTGTGATGTGGTCAGGGTATTGTCTGGCACATTCAGTTTTCTCTTTGTCATCATTCTGGCAAAGGATTTTTTGGGGATGTCTTTACCCCTGTTGAACCAAGCAGTGTCCCATATAAATACTTCCCTCAAGACATCAACTCAGGCTTAAACTTCTCATTATTTGTGCATCAAGGAGTGGCTGAAAATACAAGTTTTCTGCAGCTACACGCCAGCCTCAGCAGAGTGCAAACTCAAAGAATGCAACAATATGCAGGAGCACATTCCTTACAAATAGGTACATGTCTACCTGCAGACAATTCATGGCTATATCCTGGTCAAGATTTAAATTGTGTCAGGAAAACCAATGCAAATGCTTGCAGTAATTCACCATCACTTCTTCAGGCTCTCCCCATATAGCCAAACTGGAAACCTTTGTCTAATCACTGCTCCTGCCTGGAATCTCAAGAGTCTAAATCACATGGGAAATTATATAGAGCTTTAAAAGAAAATGAAACTTTTACTGAGTTTTTTCTGCCATAGAAAATATTTCAAAAAAGACTCAGAAATATTAAGGTTGTGAATGGTTGCACAAACATAACCACTGATTTGTAAATAACTGATTATAAAGACTGGATTTTGTTCCAGGCTATTGGTAAAAGATGAAGGCACCATCAGAAAACAGATCTGAAAGCAGCCTAATCTCCAGAAGCTTCACAAGGCAACTGGAGATAATTTGTACTTGCAGCTAAACATGAGCTTACTGGTGAGGTATCTCTTAATAATTTTTAAGCTTTTAATGATTTTTTAAATAATAAACTAGTGATTAGAAAAGCACATTCCAGTTCACAGATAAATCCAGGCTGTGTCTGGATATTTTGCTTATTTGCTGCTTTAACTAAAACAACTTCAATTTGCCAGCGGCCAATGAACAGCCGGTAGCAAGAGAACTCAGTTTGATGAAGCAGATGTTGGGAAAGGGAAAACCTTTTCATTGCTCACTCATAGGGAAAATCCGCCAAAAGCAGCCTTTCAGCATTTTTTGTAATAGTAACCTTTGCTTCTTGGCTTTTAGAAGAAACTTGCAGATCAAGTAGCTTCTGAGCTATCTTTTGTAGAAAAGGACCTTGAGGCTCTCTACAGGCAAGTCACATGGTGGCTGGCAGACTCCTTCAGTCCTGGATGACCCATAATTACAGCTCAGGTGCTCCAGGAAGACCTGTGCCACCTGGTATTTGTAAATAGCTGAGTGTTAAAAATTGAGCAAAAATTTACCCTTCTGCAGCCAAGAAGTCCTATAACTTAGGTCTGTTTTTTGTGGGTTATGTGTTTCCCTGGTGGGGAACAACCCTACATCTTGGTGTGCATCACCAAGATTTCCCCAAGGCCCATCCATCTGTTCATGAGCTCATGGGCAAAATCAGCCTGAGCTCCCTCATGGATGACTGACCAGTCTGAGCCCAGGTTACAGGAAACAGTGACAGAGTGTTTGCTGTACATTCCTCTGTACCCAAAACTGTCTTTTCCCTCCATGTACAGAGACTTTAGGTGCACCAACAGTCCTGGCAGGCTGTCTGTCTCCTGCCCCTCTAGATCTTGGAGCTGGGGTGCAAAAATAGATGGAGCAGAGACACAGCAGAGGCTGGATACCAGCCAGGCTGAGCCTAAAGAGCTGCATCAGGCGGGCACTGTGCCTGAACTAATAAGCCCTGCAGGAGACAGGATCTGTTCAACACAGCATCCTGCCAAGGCCTTGTGGTCTATCTGCCTCCAAACCTGAAGGACCTATTCGTGTGCTGCAGCACTCCATCGTGCTGCTAGAGCTGTGAGAGCCATCATCTAGCTGGGATGCTCTGCAGGAATCTGTGTCTTTGGTTTGTCTCTCCGTAAAATTAGTGAGGGACAATATCCCCTGACATCAGTTCAGTGGTTTGGGGTGGAGGCCAAAATAGTTAAATCACCTGTCTAGGTTAAACTTCTGTGTGTGTGCAAAGAGCCCATCTGCAAAACTGATGCTGTTGCCATAAATACTGTGAAGGTGCCAGTCTTTTGGTGTTAGTAAGGCCAAAGGATATGATCTATCTGATCTCACTGCTGTAAATAGGTAAGAAACAAAATGAGGATGCTGAAGCTTAACTGTAGCCATCTAAGTTTATAATTTTTTTTTACCTTAATCCCTTAATGATGATTACAATGTAAGTAGAAAATATAAAGCATTTTAGGAGCAGTAAGTAATACTTAGAGGGCTCATTAATCCATGGTTAATATGCAGCCACCACTGAGAAGGAAAGAAGCAATCATGCCGCCTCAGCACTGCGCAGTGTGCCATCGCTGCCCGGCTTCGGGAGGGAGGCAGAGAATGTCCCCTCAGCCTGGCACTGCAGGAGGAGGCAGAGGTGAACAGAAAATGAGGGTCTGAAGCAGATGCCACAAGGCACACACAGCTCCCTTACCTCCCTTGTCATCATGCATTGAGGCTTGGGGGCAGATCTGTGTCAACAACTTGATTTTTTTCCCTAACAAAAATAGCAAGTTGGCACCTTTTTCTTTCAGCTTCCAACTTGAGTAAAATTCTGCCACCTAGATAGCTGAAGGTTGTGCTTTGGAAAAGTGTGTGTCAGTGAGGCAACCTCTGTGCTTTTCCCTTGCAAAGGCAAGACCGTGGGGAGCTCAGTCATAAATCATCTAGGCTTCACTACACCAGTAACTTGATAAAAAAATAAATGTGTGAAACTAATTGCCAGCCTTATCTTCACCAATAAACAAAAATGGTCTTCATCCCATTGGATTTTCCTGATGGTTCCCTGTGCACTACAGTGATAAGACTGTCTCTTAGGACGGTTCTGTCCCAAGTATCATGAGTTGCCACACCTGAAGATGAAGTCTGTGTCTGCAGTGCAGCCACCCAGTCTCTGGGCTTTAATAATGGGAAGGGGAGTTGATTCTCATACAACATGTCCAAATTTAAAATGGAAAAAAACCCAAAACTTGTCAGCTCAGTGATCTTCAGGAAGTTCTTAACTGGCAGAAATTCCCAGGGTGTACTGTGCACTGCCTTAGGACAGGGCCAGCCAAAATGGAGGGGCATATCAGGCAATAATAGATGTACATGTCACAGTCAAAGGCAAGATCTTCCTTTGTCTTGCCAGGGAACTTAATTTTCCTGATGCCTTTCACCACAGCAAATGAGTAGTGAGGCTGTTGCAGTTCCATATGATATTTTTTTCATGCATTATCTTCACTTTCAGTGTGCAAGATAAGGCTAAGGCTGACTGGGATGCAATACAGTGTCATGGTCAAATTTCCAAATGGGAGGTGGTTGACTTAGCTGTAAAGCAAAGAGAGGAGCAAGAGCAGGAGGCTTTTTGTTTTGATGGGCTTACCCCTCACACCCTGTCCCTAAGGTGAAGAAGGAAATAAATTCATGTGCTCAAGGGGTAAATCCTCTGGACAAAACCAGCAGGGGTGCAGAGCCCTTTGATGTCTCAAGCCTGCATCTGTGCTCTGTGCCTCACACATGGGTGCTACCCATGGTGGTAGGTGACCTGTGGTGTTCTGCAGTATTGGCAACCACCCCAAAGCTCATGGCCAGGGAACAGGGAGTGTAGACAGGTTATCTTCAAAATATAACAGGTTGATGCAGATCAGCCCCCTCCTTCCTGCTCTGTGCTGCCCTTGTCACTAATGTGGGTGTATCTTCTGTGCCTACAGTAATCCAGGAGCTATGCCCAGGGAACCAATAAATGCCATACCTTTATGTGATGCTCCTGATTTTCCAGAATTTTTATCTAAGCATAATCTATTATTGTTATTTAATTACCATAAAGCAGCTGCCTTATAGTATCCAAAATATATCTATTTGCCTTAATTTTACAGTATGGTAATTAACCACCAACAAATGATTTAAAACATATTTACAGAGGGAAATGTCAGAGATGCATTATTTTTTCATGCCCAGTAAATGCACTCACAATAACCAATTTGGTATTTAATTAAGTCTCTTATGAGCTCACCTATGAGAAATATTGTTTGAGAGAACATGCTGGCTATGATGCTTAGGCAGGCTCTCAGAGGGAGAATGCACCAGCTGCAGGTCAGCAACAATTTTTGCTTTATTATGTTGGGGCATTTTGCTGTTTGTATGGGCTTAATGTAGTTATGGCCTTCACATCAATTCAAAGTTAAACTATTAAACATGCAGAAAATCAATATGTAATAGAAGAATGTTCATTAAGCGAACCATAAATCAACTCTACTGAAGACAGAGCAGGTACCAAAAGCTTTCATAAAGCTCCTGGCCCATCATGATCAGAGGAGAGGAGATGGTTACCATGTACATACAGCACATTTCTGTGTTTCAGACCTGTGTTCAGACATACACAGTAACAAATACTAATTAGGAAGGGAATTTGCACCCATCAGGACCTAGCAACTGTGTGATCCCTCTAGTGTTCCTTCTTCTATAACTTCCCAGATGGGATGGAAGTGGAACAAGTTAAATGGCTCTTCCATTTCTGTTCCTATTTGAAATTTCACTGACATAACACAGGATGAAGATTTGTTGAGAGTATGGTGAGGGTTTGGTGAAATTTTCTTGTTTTGCAGACATTAATTCTCATCCTTTAAAGATAGAAGAGGCTCTTATGGCAACCTAACCAGGCTAGCTGCACAAATCCAAAACCAAGATACTTCCTCAGGAGCTCAAGGCCAGGACTTCAGCTCCCAGGTGTCTTTTAGAAAGTCCTCTGGTTTGGACACAATGATTTTAGTCAATAGAGATCATGTATTTATGGGCAAAATATGATATTTTTAGAAATGGTACTGTCAGCAGAAAAAAAAAAAAAAAGGCTACATTTGATTACCTTGGAAGGCTTTGGCAAAGGTGTGAAGGCATGGTTCAGTGTTTTCTTCTTCCTGAATGTTAACTAAATAGCAGCAAAGTTTGTATCAATTTGGTAAAGCTTTGCAGTTGGCTTACATTCCCCCGGTTTTCACTACATCAGTCTGCTCCCACCACAGCCCCTTTTCCCTGTGCTCTTCTCTCTACAAGCCTTTGCAGGTGCAGTTACAGCTCATCTTGACTGCTGGATCAGCACTTTCTCCCCTCTGAGGCTTTGTGAAAGTCACCCCTGCTTGCAAACCTCCTGGCTGATGTTTCAGCACTCTGAAAAAGCCTGTAAAAAATGTCTTCACTCACTACTTGCCCCACAGCAGTCCCAGCTCTCCCCACTGCTTTCCCACAGGTAGCTGCAGCATCCTGCCCTGCCCCACTTTCCTGGATTGCTCCTTTACTTTTCCTCCAGTCGCCTCCAAACCCATCCAGCTGGCTTCCCCATCCAGGAGAGGGCAGAGAGCACTCTACCTGCGCCCTGCAGGTTCCTGAAGCATCCCTGGTCACTCTATATCATGGGGAACAGCTGAGGGCTTTCTGCTCCCTTTGCCCTGGCCTTACCAGCCTGGCAGAATTAAAATGCCTTAATGCTACTTCTGTTCTAATTAAGTATTGAAGCTCCTGTTTCAGGGGACTGGTACTAGATATTCTTGTACTTTTTTTTTTTTTTTTTTAAACCTGCAGTATAGAGTCTGTGGCTCATTGATCTGGAAAATATTGCACTTGTCTTTGGCAAATGGCTAGGCTTCCATAAAACGTCCCTCAAGTAGAAACTCCCAGTTAGCTTATAAATATTGCCACCTGCATTTTAGAGCTGGACAAACCAAGGCCTTTCTGAGGTTAAAACAAGATCTGTGACAAAGAAAAGAGAAAACTCCAGTCTCTTTTCATTAAGATGTTCTCAGTAATTTTGTGGAATGAGAGATGAAACCTCTTCTGAAGTCAGAGAAAGTCTCACGGGCTCAGCACTTAGAGGTCCACACCTCCCATTAGCTGAAAGAAGGGGGTTTTTTTTGAAGCTGATCAAAATACATTTGATGTTGAAGTTACAGAAAGCTATTAATTATTCTGGTTTTGGAGATAATCAGTCAAGGCACCTGTTCATACAACAAATAGCAATACAACGCTAAAAAAAACCAAACCAAAACAAAACAAAAAAACCTACAAAAACCCACACCAAAAAACAAGAAAAGTAAATGTAAGATGATAGCATTTATAGTGAGGAAAAGGTGTCCTTTGAAGGACAAACACTATTCCTTAACTCACTCCAAAGTCCATGAGGTTTGTGAGAACATCCCAACTCCTGTCAGGGCTGTTTTGTTAGCCCAAACAATCTAAAAAATTAATTAAGAAAGTTACTTTCAAGTCTGTGCTGTCTCATCTCAAGATTGTCCTAAACTTGTTATACAAAATGGTAAAAAAAGAAGACACTGTTGAGTACCTGAGGGCAAAAGTGCAAATTTCATGCAAGATTCCTCTGTTTGTCTCCAAGGGCACTGTTTGGGCAGTGCCTGTGGGACACTGCCTTCCAGCTGTGCCTCTGCTGCTGCTGGTCATGCAGGGGAGACCTACAGCAAATGCCTTCTGCTGATTATATAAGAGGAAGAGAGAATTTTGGATTGAATTAAGTCTGTGGTAGAATTTATTTAGGATTAAATTGCAGCTAAGTTTAACTGGGAGAATGTTGTGTGCATTTCCTAGGGGTTTTATCCACCTTTGAATTAGAACTGGAGAATGAGCGGTGGGAGATTGTTTCAATGCCAAAATGTAAGGACTGGGGTTTGTTCTCTCCCCTGTGGATGGGCAGGTAACAATCCCAAGGCATGACAGGTGCATGGCAGCAGCTCTGAAGCTCAGCCTGGCACTTTGGCCATTCTGCAAACTGAGCTCCCTGGAGAGCAACAGGGTAATTTTCCTGGAAGTAGACAAATCTGCATTTTTCTCATCACCCGCATTCACAGCAAAGTTAATGATAGTGCAAGGCTTGTACTTTTCTCCTGTCCTTTTCTTGCTCTTAGTGTAGCCAAGTGGTGTGCTGTTAATGGACATGCATCAAACTGCTTGAGACAGCATGTTCAGCACTGAGAGCAGGAAATAATCATTTCAGGGCCACTGCTAAGAAAACCTGTCGAAATGTCTTGGGGCAGAGTGAATATCTAGTACTTGGGGATTAATTATCTGGAATTTAATGAGGCCAAAAGCTAGGTAGCAATTAAATGCCTGTAGATGGAGAAAGTAGTTTCATAAAAGACTTTGGTGGTTAGGCTGGCTTAAAAAGATTTTGCATCTCCCATCTCAGGCTGTTACCAGTATTACTGGCTTTAGGGACGTGCTGTGAACCAGATTGCTGAAGGGATCTGCATTGCAAGCTCTTTTGGGGGATTATATGTGAGGTGTGACATTTCAAAATTAGGTTTCTGCCAAATTGGAGGAAAAAAGGAGATATGTGTATGTGTGCATGCAGCACATATGCCCTTACACACATCAACACAAATGTGTTGCAGAAGTGACATTTGCACAGTATCAACATCTAAGACTGGGGGTTATAAAAGAGTGATGGAAAGTAACCTCTTTCCTGAAGTTAATACAAATTAATTCTTCAGCTGGTTAGGGTTAGCTCTTGCGACAACAATTTCACCTTGGAGACATGTAGCTAGGGTGTTGCAAAGGGAGCCAGGCAGTGAGCTGGTTGTTCAGGTGTGTGGATGATCAGGAGTTTTGTTTTCATATGTACATATATGCATAAAAGGATGGTGGTTTTTAACAGTAAATTATACTTTGATAAGTCAACAGGAAGTCCTATTTTCTTTCTAATTTATATTAAGCCATGATCATACCTGTGAAGTCAGCACTGGTGAAGCTGCACCTTGAATCCTGTGTTCAGTTCTGGGACCCTCATATAAGAAGGACATTGAGGTGCTGGAGCCTGTCCAGAGAAGGGCAACGGAGCTGGGAGGGGCCTGGAGAACAAGGCTTAAGATGAGGGTCAGAGGGCACTGGGGTTGTTCAGCCTGGAGAAAAGGAGGCTCAGGGGAGACCTTACCACTTTCTACAACTCCCTGAAAGCAGGGTGGAGTGAGGTGGGAGTCAGTTTCTTTTCCCAGGTAACAAGAGACAGAACAAGAAGAAATGGCTTCAAGTTGTGTCAGGGGAGGTTTAGATTGGATAGCAGGAAGAATTTCTGCCCTGTAAAGGTAGTCAACATTGGAACGAGCTGCCCAGGGAAGTGGTTGTGTCATCATCCTTGGAGTGCTTAAAAGAAATGTAGATGTGGTGTTTAGGGACATGATTTTGTGGTGGTCTTGGCAGTGATGGGTTAACAGCTGGACTCAATCTTAAAAGTCTTTCCCAACTTAAACAGATCTGTGATTCTAAGAAATATGTGAACAATTCCCATCTGCTGTTTTTAAGAAAAACATGTTGGATTGTAGAACTTCTGATCACTGTATGACCTGCCATACAGGTGTTTATGTGACATTAGCCAAAATCCAGTCCTATTCTCTGTTTCATCCAGTCCAGTTTTTCTGCAGAGTTCATGTTTCCCTCTGAGTACAATAACAATATCACTTCAGTTATTGCTGTTGTAGCAGGCAGATCAGACACACTCCCTGGCATCTCCATACAACATATTAATTCTGATTATGTAAAATATTACAACAATTATTGCATCAAACAAGATGCAGACAACAAGATTAAAACACTGTGGCATGACACATATAATATGAAATTATAGACACATTACTTGACTAAGTATTATATTAGTTTGCATATGGGACCTAGGAAAAGGCTTGCAGCATCAAAGCTCATTTTATTTTTTAAATCAAGAATCAGAATATAGCCACTATGGGCTTGAGCAAAGGCCTTTCTTACCACTTATAAAAAGACTGATGGCTTTCTTACAGCCATGAACCAGCTCTCCATCACATATTTTGTTTTTTAAAGCTGTAATGAGATCAGACATAGCTCAGCTTTCCTTAACTCTCCGCGAGCTTGTATCAACGCAGATGTTCATTAAGAAGAGATAATGGTTTAAAAGCTCTAATTTTGTTACCCTCTCTGCCATCTAAACTGATCCTAATGTGATTAGGAAAGTCCTTTCTTACTTAGGCAGGGTCAATTTGTCTCCGAGGAGGTAGGGAAAGGAGACATTGAGGGTGCCAGTGCTGGCTCCGTGCTCAGAAATGCTATCGTGGCGGTGAGCAGACTTGTTAATGCCGTGTCCTTCGTCACGTCCTAAGGCAGGGGAGGGCAGCCCACTTTAGTCTTTCCTGATTTATCTGCATCTATCTGGAAGCAATGGGCTGCCACATTTCCACAAGTGCACTTTACACAAAAAGAGGCTCCCAAACCTGGTCACCGGGGCTGCACCCATCACATCTGATTTATCACAGCTTCACCTCAGTGCTGTGGAGGACCACAAGAAACCCAGCGAACCAAGAGAAAGCTGCAGAAATGTTGGCACAACAGGTTTGGTTGCCAGAGCTCCCAAGCATTTTGTGTCACACAGAACCAGACAAAAAGTTAAAGCAGTCATAAGGAAGTCAATAGACAGAGATACCCTAGGTTTCAGTGGCCTCCCAGTAAATAGGGGATGGGCAAGTTCCCATGAGGGATACTGGCTTGGCCAGTATGGGATAAAATTGTGCTATTTCCTTTACCTGTTCATGAACATGACCTGTTAGGGACTCAGGGCAGGATCCAGCTCCTAAAATACAATTAGATGCTATTTGTTCTCTGACGCCAAAGGACTCACCTGACCACTTAGAGACAATAAGAGTCCCTGTACACCAAAGCTGCCACTGAAATTGTACCCAGTGTGCCTCTTTGCCCACAGCTGATGTCCTCGGACTATTTTGCTCAGCTCTTGCTCTCCCACTTGTACTTGAGTGCAAAACCAGATAGTCCCAATGGACTAGATCCTGTATTTAACCCATGGGTACCCAACACAGACTGACAAGCTAGAGGACAGGAAAAGACACAGCTCCCTAGCAGCAGCTTTCAGTCTATGTTTCATCCATTGCTTACAGAGCAACTTGACAAGTAAGAAGTCTCTCCCAAAAGGGAGGGAGCTGCATCTGCTACTTCCCACAGGAGTGCCCTAGTGGTAGAACAGATTGAAGCAGGGATCACCTTCCACTCTTTCTGTTGAAGCAAGGTCATCATGCAGGCGAAAACACAAGCATCTTGGGATAGAAAAAATATTATTCAATACCTATGTTTCTTATGGGAACAGTGAACCACAGCCTGGTTTTTCTCTCCCCTGTAAAAAACAATCCACAGAAACTAGGGCTCAATCCTAAATTTATCTTCCTTCACGTCAGCACACAAACTGTGAAAGCCTCTGCTGTCCCCATGTCTTCCTGCTCCTAGCAGCTCAGCTCTGTGGAATGGCTGCAGTGGAGCTGTCCCAGCTTTGTGCAGCTAAGAATTTGGGTTTACAGTGGTTCACTGTACAGTGCTTTCTCAAGGTACCTGTTATGCTCAGTGCTGGAGAAAAAGCAATAGCAGCAATAATGAGGGTGGCATAACAGTAAGGCAGCCAAGTGAGAAATGTGCACTCCAGTGCAAACGAGGCTCGTTCTGGCCACTCAGCACCTGCTCTTCTCCCTGGAGCCGCAGCTCTGCTACCAGCCATGTCTACAAAACCTTGAGGTGCCTCCACTGAATCACAATGTCACCTGCCCACAGCTGAGCATGTTCAACTGAATGTGGCCCCTTACCTGGTGTCTCCAGTTGTGTGGATGGGATTCCAGTGTATAACGAGAAGCCAAGCTTAATTGAGATAGCCTTGCTCCAGAGTGCCAATTTCAGGAAACAAATGACATGAAAGGAAATAATGCACTCCTATGACTACAGTATACACTTTAAATTAATTCCCTGTAGCTGAAACTGGTGGTTCACATAAATCTCACTTTGCTTTTAAGCTAGGACATAACCTCTGCTTAATTGATATTCGTGCCTGAAGACGAAGAAATCAATTTGGCATCTCTAAGGAGCCTTTAGGTTTTTTGCATAGAAAGTCTTTCCCTTCTAAATGAGTTTGTCTTTTTATAGGCTCAGGTTTGTGAAACAGAAGATAAAGCTTTAATAGTTACATGCATACGTGTAGCCTCTCTTGGTAGGTTTGGAAACCAAAACACCTTCTGGATGCTTCCTTTCCGTGGATGCCTGGCACTTTACAAATGCCTGGGCATATGTAAACTTGCACAGTTAGTTCCCATTCTGTCCCTCATTGTCTCACTACTCCAGGGTAAGATGTCCATTTGTAATTGTTTATCACTCTGTACACGATCAAGCCCTACAGAGGCACCTGCTGAAATTGTGCCATGACACTTCCATTCCCATTTTATTTGTTCTTTAACCTCTGTCCACCCAGTAACCTCCTCATATTTAGGTGAAGGTGAACAAATGAAGTGGGAAAGCTCATTTTAACATCAAGCCTGCAGTGAGAGCATATCAGCATTCAAAAATACAATGTATGAGAAATCTCAGCCCCATTTTTGACTGACTGGGGTTTGAACATGATTAGCAATGCATGCTCACAAGCAAGCCCTTCCTTAAAGCTCCGAACCAAGCAAGTGGAAGAGCAAGGAGTCTGTGCTAGATTTTGAAATGAGCTTGTACAGCAGGTTCAGTGCATGGTTATCATGCCTTGTTACACACACTGCCTCATGTCCTACAATTTATGTGCTAACTATTTCTAATACAGCAACCACATTGATTTCAAGGGCAGTTTGCAAAATGGTGTGACTCTGCAGCTGACAGGGAAGGTAAAACCTGAATGCCCTCTTCTAGGCATAGAAAGGCTGCAGTACGGCTGAGGAGTTGAAATCAGTCCAAAAGCTGCTGACAAAATGTGCACTTGAAGGGAGAGAGGCTTTTTACATAGTGCCTTATGAAAACAAACACGTACCTGACATGTAGCTGTGTCTTGACATAAGGGGCCAGAAGAAAAAGCCTTTCACATAAAAGTGCTTATTATTTTCACTTTCAAATGACCAAGTGCTTAGGAAAGGTGTCAAAAGAAGTCCCAGAAGGCTGTCAGTCTCTGTGCAGCCATAAACCTTCAAGGGCTTGGGAAGCAGGACACAAACTCTCCTGATGTGGATTTTTACCTCATGCTGAGTCACCTCTGGGGGTGGGAAATTCAGATGTGGCTCTATCTACCAAAACACAGCAGGCCAAGACCACAACACCAACTTGCAATTATACATGCAGTGTGGTGGGCAGCATTCTCCCCAGATTTGACACATACCAGAAGTATTCTCCTTAACTGCCTTGGAGAGAGCAGGAGCTGTTTCCACCAGACACAATGCAGAGGCCATTCTGTGTGAAAGGTAAATTAAACCACATGGACAAAAGGTGTTCCACTTGATCTCAGGGCCAGGAAATGACCCCTGATTTCTTTTATTCACCTGGATAAAGGTAGCCTCTGCTGATAAATTAGGGAGGACTCAGTATGGGGCCAGATAGATGGATCAGGAAGAGAAAGACTCAAAGGGCTTGAAGGTTACCAGGGAGCTCAGAGGCAGGAGTAAAGTAGGATTCTTCTCACCTTAGTGTAAGAACTGAAAATCCAATATCTGCATCTGGGCCCAGCTTAGTCCCCCTCAACTCCTCTTACAGGCAGTGGAGAGAAATAGCCAAGTTAAACCAGAATCAGGGTAATGCCAGACCAAACTGGAAGTAAGTTTAGCTGTAACTGACACTCTATGGCTACAAACAGATCAATCCTGATGCTATTTCATGCAGTCTTTTCTAAATTTTCCACCAGCATTCCTTTAACTGCAGTCACCTGTTTATGGTCAGTAGCGAGGAACTCCAGCAAAAGGGCATTTGCAAGTCAGTTAAATTGATACTACTGTCACCAATGTTCATTTTCACATGTGACTCTTAAGAAAGAGTTGTAGATTACCTTGTTCCATAGTTTAATGCAAAGAATTCTTCTTAACACTCCTTTTAACCTCAGTTTCTCATCCTGAAACATTCCCTCTCCTCTCGTCTTCTACTAGTGTCACCTTAATGTCTACCACCTGGAGTTGTGACTATGCCTCCCCTTTTGCTATTCTCTCTCACACTGTCCTTTCTACTTCACTGCCTGAGATACAGGACTTGAAAAATAGTAGCCAGCCATCACTGTCACCTGGGCTTGGCACTTTTCTAAGTACAAAGGAAATTAAATATTGAGCAGTAATAAGTGAAAATGAAACATGGATCAGGATGGCAGATCATGAGAATGCTGAGGGGCCTTGAATTACAAGTTTTTTTCCTTAAACCATTCTCATTTCACAAGACCATCTATGTATCCTGTACCCAAGGGCACTACCAGGCCCAGAGCATTTAACACAGCACCGAGTCTTCTCCACAGTCTATTAATTTGGATGATCTCTGGCTGGTTCAAGCCACAGCTGTTGCAGACCCTGTACAACTCTGCTGCTGCTGATTGCCATTCTGGTAAAAGAAAGAAAACAGCATGGGCCTGCTCCTCCATTTACTTAATGTATCCTCACTAGCACTGCCCTGTAATATATGTCTGTTACCAATCAATACTTGATATAATTTTAGTGAACGGTGCTGGAGCAAGCCCAAGGGTTTAAGCAGATCTTTGCATAAAACAGGCAGGAGAAATGAATGGGGAGAAAGCTCATGTGGAAAGCAAAGCAGAGATGGTACATTCTGTGTCTGCAGATTTATTGTGTGACAGAGCATGGACAGACCTCTAGGAGTGAAAGATGGTGGGACAGTTTTCCATCTTAGGACTGGAACAAAAAAGAACAAGAAGTCAACTATGACTATGAGTTGATTAAGTGGCAGGCAATTACTAGAATTTTCTTTCCTTCAGTACATGAGACAAGGCCAGGGCACTGTGTCATGCAGTTGGGAAAGGCTGGAGAGTCAGGGTAAGTTGCAGGGAGGAGAGCAATGTTGCTGGATCAGGGAAGTCTGAGCCAGGGTGCAGCTGGAGCACAGGCTCAGACCAGGATGGGTGCTGTGGTGCTGAGCCACTAGGGTGTGATGGCCACACAATCTGTCTAGGGGCAGGAGGGGCAGAGAAGAAGCCAAACATGTGTGTCTTGAGTTTGAGACTGTGCAGAATTCTAGAGTCTAATTTTGCCTTCACTCAGCTCAGAGTCAGGTTATCCACAACATTCTTCAATATTTCCCCTCAAACTTGGAAGCTATTGGTTTCCCTGCACTGAGGATACTTTTGAAGGAGATCAACTTTGTTACTTAACAGCAGGGACTAGTCTTCAATCAACATCAGAGTAAGAACACAGGAATCTGTCAGGGTGGCTGCTGTTGGGAGCAAACTGTCCTATAGACTTACCTCCTTTTGATTCAAAATCTCTTTGGTGGGGAGTTTAGCTGCAGGCAATAACAGAGGGAAAAGAGCCAAGTGAGTATGTGGCTAACTGCTCCTTTGTCTCTATGAACTCCAGCAGGTGGCAGCTGGATTGCACTTCCAGGTAGCAATGGGAGGAAGCCTGTGTGAGTGGAAAGTCCCACTAGGCTCAAAAAATTTGGGCCCACAGCTCAAGGCCCTGATGTCACTGAGCTTTCCCCACATATAATTCTAGAAAGAGCCTCTGGTAAAGGCAGTGTTCATCTCATTATCAATTCAATTTTTGTCATAGCCCTGCTAGGCTCTTAATTTCTTGTGTTAAAACAACAAATGAGATGACCCAGCTGCAATCTCTAATAGGTATCATGGGTCATCAATCATTCATTTGTTATAGTGCCTCTCACCCGAAGGACAGGGATGAAAATTTGTCTTCCTAATGGCAAGAGTGTAAATTAGTTTTATTTCACTGTTAAATCTAGATGCCTGAAAATTAGGATGACCAGCCCTTAGCTGGGAAGAAAATGTGTCAGCTCAAGGGATTTTCTGCATTAGGAAAATAGGCAGCTCATAATCACCCATTAAACAGTCACAGTGGCTGTGTCCTGACACCCTTACTACTCAGTCTGAGTCACTCTGCTGATATACTGAACATGGTGAAACTTTGCAAGCCCGATTCCCACTTCTGGGCCAGTGACCCCACCTCCGCTCTGGCTTAGGAAGAGAAGTGAACATCTCTGCAGGTGCTCATGGTAATTTCATCTTTCATGAAGATGGACATGTTCAAGATAGGGATGATGAATTTCTCTGTGAAGGTACATCTAATCTCTGTTATTAAGGGAGCTTCAGATGAGCAGGTCAGATTTGAACATGTTGATCTTTTAGACATATACATTTAGATGAGACAAACCCCACCCAAAATTTAGCCATTTGTTTGTCACAGTGGTTCTTTAGCTGAATATTATCTTTATCCTTGAAGTCTTTGCAAACCCTGTGGGTCTAAAAGATGTTATTCTGAATTAGCATGGACTCACTGTGGATTTGTAAATTACAGGGTGAGCCATCACTGCATCACTCATAGGGTACAAAAGAGGGAAATGAAGGGGTTTAAAAACAGATGGAAGCTCTGTTGACAGGGGCATGAAGGTGCCTAACAGCCTTCACTGAACAAGTAACTGCTGGTGAAGTTGTAGAAACACTTGAGTGGTTCCTCCTGGGAGTGTGGGTGTCCCTCTAGCAGTCACTTCACACATTATTCACGCTTTTGGCAAGACAGACTGCACAGAACACCACACAGCCATTCCTGTTTGTTAAGCCTGATCCTGGAGGGCTGCCTGGAGCTCTCCCAGCCCTATCTGAAACCCATGGGGGATGTACTGCTCACCCCAGCTGATGCAGTTCCTTGCAGTAAAGCCATGCTGTTCACTGCAGGGTCACATCCCAACAGGCAGCAAGGATTGCAGCAGGCATCTCAGTGGCCTCAGGACACCCTCAGAGGGCAGTGAGGGCAGATAGGCAGCAGTGCAGTGTGAGAGATGGGGAGCAAGTGTTCACTCAGTCTCATTCCTGAGGAACCAGGCTTCCTCTGTGTAGCTCTTTGGGAAGAAAGAGAGAGGTTTGTCCTGGGAAAGAGAGGCTGAAACACCTTCAATGTGATTAAATGAGTGGTCTGTCATCTTGTTCAATAATGTGTCACACAGAAAGCTAACTAAAAAGCTCTCTATAGAAAGCTGAAAACAAATTTTGAAAATCTGCCCCACTGTCAAATCCTCAAAACCCGTAAGTGTATTGGGATAGTTGTAAAATTATTCACTTTTTGATGTGCAAGTTATAGAGTATTGTACAGCCAGACAAGTTTATAAGAACATGTATTAAACTTCCAGCATGGGGAGGACTTGGCTGAAGTTAACACATAAAAACTTGCCACAAGACAAGTGAGGGTGTGAGGAGGGACATTAGAGTGAGAATGGCTTTGAATAAGAAATGTGGTCCTCTGCCTCCTTTTCCTGGTGCTCCACTGTTACTGAAATAGGAGATTTTAGAATGGAGAACCAGAGAGACCAGAGCTGATAGAAAGAGCCTGTGGTGCTGC
Organism: Aegithalos caudatus; assembly: GCA_013389925.1. Lineage (NCBI taxonomy): Eukaryota > Metazoa > Chordata > Aves > Passeriformes > Aegithalidae > Aegithalos > Aegithalos caudatus. Next base: position 88,141 of record WEIU01014144.1, read on the forward strand.
AGCCAGAGCTGCATAGGCTATGCTAATGGATTTCTGACTTTAAAAATAACTAGACTCTGGGGACTGCAGCTCTGCTGGCTAATGGGTCTCTAACCTCTGATTGTGTCTGTTTTCCCCATGAACAACCTTGTTATTCCCTGGTGATACCCGAGCAGTCAGCCTCACCTCCACGCCTGGTAAAATCATGCAGCAGATCCTCCTGGAAGATGTCAAAACATGTGGAAGACAGGGGTGTGATTAGAGAATGCTTACATGGTTTCACCAAAGACAAATCATGCCTGACTATTTTAATAGCTCTCTCCAATGGACTGACTGCATCATCAGACAAGGGAGGAGCTGCGGTCGCCATCTACCTCAACCTCTCTAAGGGGTTTGATACAATCCCCCACAACAGCCTTACCTCTAAGCTGGAGATAGGTATGGGTTTGACAGATGGACTGTTAGGTGAATAAGGAAGTGATTGGATGGCAGTGTCCAAAGAATAACAGACAAGGGCTCAATATCCAATGGAAACCAGTAATGACTGGTGTGTCCCACAAGGGGCCCACACTGGGACAAGTGCTATTTAATATCTTCATCAGTGACAGGCAGTGGGATCAGTGCACCTTCAGCAAGTGTGCAGATGACATCAAGCTGAGTGCTGCAGTTGATTCATTTGAGGGAGGGCATGTTATCCAAAGGGACCTTGACATGCTTGAGGAGCAAGGCCTTGTGAATCTCATGAAATTCTAGTGCAAGGCCCTGCACCTGGGTCAGGTCAATCCTGGGTATCAATACAGGCTGAATCACGGATGGGTTTGGAGCAGTCCTGTGGAAAACAACCTGGGGGGTACTTGTCCACATAAAATCAGATATGACTCTGCAATATGCACTTGCAGCCAGGAAAGCCAACATAAAATTATTATAAATATGACCATCAGGTCAGAAGAGGTGACTCTGCCTGTCTACTTCACTCTCGTGAGACCCTATCCAGAATACTGCATCCAGTTCTAGGGGATCCCAGCACAAGAAGGATGTCAACCTGTTAGAGCAGATCCAAAGAAGGGCCATGAACAGAGGGCTGGAGCAATTCTTCTATGAAGACAGGTTGAAAGAAATGGGTTTGGAGAAGAGAATGCTCCAAGGAGATCTGATTGCAGCTTTTCAGTTTATAAAGGTGGCTGATAGATGGAGAGAGATTTTTTTACCAGGGCCTGTAGTAACAGAACAAGTAACAGTTTTAAATTGAAGGAAGGCAAGTTTAGATTAGAGATAAGGAAGAAAATCTTTACTGTGAGGACAGTGAGACGGGGGAACAGGTTGTCCAGAGAAGCTGTGGATGCCCCATTGCTGGAATTATTGACAGCCAGTTTGGATGGGACTTTGAGAAACCTGGTCTAGTGATAGATGTCACTATCTGTGACGGGGCATTGGAACTAGGGATCTTCAAAGACCCCTTCTACCCCAAAACTTCTGTGACTTGATGGTCCTACACTCCCTCTTGTTGCTGGCACACGAGGTCAGAAGGCAGGTGCCAGCAGGCTAGGGGATCCAGGAGATTCTTCCCCAAAACAGCAGAGCTGCAGGAGGCACAGCATGGAGACTGACTGACACAGCCTTTCCCAGATAGGATAGACAGTAGTGTTCTGTAAGCAGGAATGTTAACTTAGAAAATTGTTGTGGATTTTGGTTTTTATTATTTTGTTGAGGTTTTTTTTAAACAAAACCTTTTAAATTTTCAGTCTATTAATAGCAATGGAACATTATCTTCTCAGGCTAAGCTGAGCCTCCCTTTCTGTTCTTTCTTTTTACCTGCATCCTCCCCACTTGAAGAAAACATCTAGTAAAATGATTCTTTGAGAATTTGAGGGGGAGGATGAAGAAGGAACAGGCTATGATTTGCACAAAATCAAAAGAATATTTGAGACATAAGGTAAATGTTCCCAGAGAAATGCCCTCTTTCCTTACTGCAAAGAATATGTCAATTAAGCATTTGCATACATTACACAAACTAATTTAATTTACCCAGACTAGCAGTTTTTCCTTCCCAAAGCTAATAACTCATATGGATTTTTTGGGTTGTTTTGTGGGGGTTTTTTTCGCCCTTTCTTAAGCCTGACTACACAAACTCAAGACATGCTTTCATCTGACAGTGGAATAAGGATGAATTTTGGGTTGTCTTTTAACAGGGAGACCTTTCTTTCACTGCCACACTTACATGGCAAGGTACCCAGAGCAAGGGCAAGCTGAAAGTCACTAGTGGAGAAGGGGCAGAGATGTGAGTGGAATGGAGAATTTCTCTGAGCTAGACACGATTTATTTTCCCCTCTTCTATAGCCTGAGCATGACCCTCACAACCCCAGGCCATTGTGGGTGGGTTTGGGATGCCCATTGCTTGCTGGTACCAGCAATGCCTCAGCAAGAGGGAGACAGGCATGACTTTAGGCCACCCTTGCATTTCCTTGGAAACAGCTCTCAGGAGAAAGCCTTAACTAAAAATGTGGAGTGTTTTATGGCTCGTACGTTGCTCAGTGACTGCTACAGAGGTGTAGGCACAGGCACAGCCTATGAGACAGGACAGGGAGACAGGGTTGGCATCACTGAGAGCCCTGTGCTCACTACACCTACCTGGCCCCAGCCTACTGTCTGCACTCCACTGTGACCACTCTGGCACAGGCTTAGCTGCACACTGCCATGTGACAGCTGACAGAGCAATGTGACACAGAACACAGAGCAAATCCTTGGCCAGGAGGGGTTCATAGATGGGATTGGAGACACTGGTCCCACCAAGAGAGGCTGTGGGCTTGTTCAACAACCACCACCTCATCCCTTCTCTCCTTCCAGCAGACCAGTAATGCTTTGTGTCGCCCTTTGGCACTCCTGGCATGTGTCTCTGAAAGAGCAATTAATGGATTTACATGTCATATAATTGTGATAGCTGGAAATTGTCTGATGGAAGGGGAGAAATTCAGTTGTCTCAGGACGGATTTGGTCTAATTATCTCAAATGACACCAGCAAATCTGCTTCTCTTGGAGACACGCTGTTACTGTAGTAACTTGTAAATGAATATCAGATGATGAGTTATTTAGAGGCAGTCTGAGCTGCTAACTTTATGAGCACAGTGGGCAATCATTTCTTCTTTCTTTCTTTCTTTCTTTTAAATTCTTTTTCATATTAATTTCTTTTTCAGTGTGAATGTAAACCACAAAATCAACAGGTCAGATATAGGGCTCTTGTGAACTCTGTCTTCCCTATCAGACAGAGCAGATGCAGCTTGGAAGTGCTTTATCACTTTGCTTTTAATTAAAGTCTATAATGGTTTCGCATTTTCTGAACAGGCTTTATCCAATATACAAAGTGGATAAAGGACAAAGCAAATCTTCAGATAACTCTGCATTTTTGATTATCTCTATTGTACATATGCAGCCTGCTCACTCCCTCACCCAGAGCCAGGATCAGCAGTGTCTCACGAGCAAGCTGCTGATAAAAAATGGTTGCACCCTGCCCTTGTGGAGAAAGAGCTGATAGGGTGTGCCTTGTCTTCTGATACTTGCCTTGTGTGGCCAAAGGGGGTGGCATTTAGAGGCATCACCCTTGCTTATATCAAGGCATAAAGTCTTCTACTCCAAAGAGAAGATGGTAAATGTCTGCACACCCCAGTGCATCAGCAGTTGCGACACAGCATACACTATGCTGTGGTTTGCTATCGCTGCACTGTGCCAGTCCTAAAATGCAGCAGAGAGAATACAAGTTGCAAATCAGGTCCCAAGGGCATGTCCCACCCTACAGCCTAGCTTTTTATTTTGACTAGCAAATAACTGCCAGATGCTCCAAGGAACTGCCTGTGCACACAGTTTTGCTTGTATCTAATCAGTATATTTTATTTCTCAAAGACAGCACAGAAAGTGATCTCAGGTTAGATCCATCAAACACAGCAGCTAAATCGGGATCGTTTTCCTGGGTGTCCATGACCCTGTTGCAGCTTTGGCTGAGGGTCATCAAGGTGGTGTATCTCCCTTCAGTTTGAAACATGGGAAGTTTTGGTGTCCACCTGGGCTTGGAAGGGTTCATCAAACTTAGGTTTGAAGTAGGAAAGCTGGAAAGCATGACCTTGCTCCATCCTTCCAGTGTCCACATGGGTCTGTCTCAGAAAGCATCTATGGACTGAAATATTTTAGTGTGGATATGTTTATATTTCATTATTATAACACTGTTTTCAATATATTTCAGAAGGTTGATTTTCTTTAAGTTTTTTTGCTTGTACTTCAAGAGTGAATGACAGTTAATGCTGAATAAAATTGTTTTTTAAAAGAAAGCAAGGGGATTTACTTGGAGAATAACATCCCTCTTTTCATTGGGATACATTTAAAATAATGAATCCTGGAACTTGCAAGCTCTAACACAAAAGCAATGTGTTTGTTCCAAAATGCCTCTATATATATATGGATTCATCTAAAATTCGGGGTCATCTGATAGAGAGAAGTGTATGGTACAGCATAGACATTCACTAAAGCTGCATTTTCTCTGCATAGTCAGAAGTGTGTAATTAGCATGAGGACAGCCATTAACACATCCCTGTGCTGTGTCACCAAGTCACGCCTGACTATGTTTCGAAGTGAGATTAGTAAAATGAGCTTGAAGTTGTCCTCTCATGGCCATTTGATAGTAGGGAAAACACAAATCGTTCCACTACCCCAGCTGCAACTAATATTGAGTACTTAAGAAATTCAACTGATGCATTCATAATGAACAGGATTTTGTGTAATTAAAATTTTAAATAAATCCCCAACATGAGTCCTGGCTTGGATTTCTTAATTTCAGATATGAAAGTACAGCTTTTGACAAAATAGGTTGAGGGGGTTGGGTTTTTTTTTTCTTCTCTTTTCTTTCATCTGAAAGACTCTAAAAAAATCTCATTAGCATATTAAAAAAGAGCAGAAGATAAATTAAATGAAGACCAGGATTAAAAGACTCACTACTTTCTTCATGTCACCTTTATAGTTCTTTTGAGCTTCTGTCCCTGTGAGGTGGGTGTAAGTAACGTGGAGGTGGATATTAGTGGGTGGCAAAGCTTTTGTGAGGCAGAAAGAAGCTGAGGATTAGAAGATTATTGGAGGCAGTTTCCACACAGATGAGAAGAAGCAGTCAGTCCCTGAGAGGCCAAGAAATAGGAGAAAGACAGTAAGAAAATTGAATAAATGTCACATTTCACTGGCAAAGAAAATGCCAATTTGTTTCAGCAGAAATCCTAAAATTTGCCATGGTTGCTGAAAGTTGCTGAAAACCCTGGAAGTTGCTCACTCAAAGCAATCTCAGTGCTGCAGGTCCAGGTCACTCCTTGTCTGCAGAAATCTTCAGGTCACTGTCAAAAATCCACCGAGTTTTCATGGCTCATTTCCAGTTGCTTACCTACCGACAGGGTGACTGCATCTCTTGTTGTTCCTTGCTGCAGGTAGGTTGGTGCCATTGTAGGCAAGGGGTGTGAGCACAGCCCCTCTCAGTTCCTGGCTCCCACCAAAGGTTGCAGCTGCCATGAACACATACAGCTCCTACCAAATCTCCAGTAATCCAGCCAAGAATGCTGTGGATGAAGAGGAAAGAGTTTGGGTACATGGAAGGAATGGTTTCCTCTTGGGAGAGGGATTAGTTTGCAATGTCTCAGGGTGTGCTAAGGTTGGACTGGGGTAGGGAGGGAGCACTGTCTTCTGGTTTGGGCTGGGTGGCATGTCTGGTGGCTTTGATTTCATCTCTGCAGTTTTCTGTGACCCTGCTCAGAAGACCCACCATGGCCTTCAGACCGCACCACTGACTGTCCCAAGCAAAATCCCAGCAAATAGGTGAATTGATGAGTGTTTGCAAAGTGTGTGTGATCACTGGAGAAAATGCAGTCACATGAGTGTGAAGTGTCTAGAAAAGAATGATTATTTGCAGCACCTGCTTTCCTGTCAGAAACACTTATTTACTAGGCAATGAACCAGTAGTTCCTGTCCTCCCCCCTTGGGATGCCCTCAGCATGCATTGCCACTGTTCACAGGGATGAAAAAGGCTGATTTTTGCACATTATGTGCATTACAGTAAGTAAAAGTATGAATGAGGAATCCAGGTTTCCAATATTAGACTAAGGAACATTGGAAAGTGCTGAAAGGTGGCACTTAACCTTTACTCTGAAGTCCTCAGCAGTGTTTATTCTTCTACAATGTAGTGTTACCCTCCTTATATTCCAGGTCATCAGTGTCCAGGCCCTCTCCCATGGGATAGGAACACTGTTTTCAACTCTCCCTCACCCTGTGGGGTTTATCTTGAGCAAATTCTCTATTTTTATGTCAGAACTTCAATGGCAGGACATTTAGCTGCTGAAGCTGCACTTGCGGTCCTTGCTGAAGCTGTGTCAGTGTGCAGCAGAGATGCAAGGCTTGAGGGACAGTGGTTTATCCATTGCCTACACCCCACAGGGCCATGAGAAAAGCCAGCAGATGTGCAGTGTGGGTTGCTGCCTCTGTTTCCACTATTTTTACCATAGTTGATCTAAAGACTTCACGAGCTCAAATACAAAAGGTCCCTCAGAGCATGAGGAGCAATAGCAAAGCCCTTCTCCTGGGTGGATGCCTCAGCTTTGCAGCTGCAGACTCAAAGATGTGTTTGTGTATTCTTTACCTCTTGGAAGTCTTTAACTCTTGGATCTACCCTTCATCCTTCCCCTGAATTTTCCATCAAGTCATTGGAGTTGTAATGATGGTAGGGAGCCACAGATTTACACTCTCAGGTGAACAGGCATCCATTTCTCTGTCCATGGGCTGCCTTGTCTCCAGCACAGCAGGAGAAGCCCATAGTGGTGCAGCTCTTTCCTGACTAAAATAGGGTTGTCCTTCTGTTTCTTGTCTAGAAACCAGTAAAAACCTCCATGGGTCTGGGCTGAGCATGGGTTTGGGCCTGTCTGCATGTTGAGAGGGTGTCCAGGGGGATGCTCCTTCAGAACCCTTTTGGAATCAAGTGAATTGCACTCCACCATTCTTTGTAGGCTGTAAAAGGAGCTGACAGTCTTCAGAGTTAGGGACCTACCCCTCAGACATCAAAGGTAGAACAAATGTGTCACATCTAAAGCAGTTTGCTGCATTTTTTAGCAGAAAACCTGTGTCCCAGTCCAAATCTAGTCATGGTTTGGTTGGGTTTTTTTTTTTCCATAAGAAAAGCACCACGTGTTTATAAATTGCTCGTTGCCAAATTACTTGTTCTTAAAAAGAACTGCTCTGTAATAAGCTGCATCATTAAAAAGATATTTTTCTGTGAGCAGCAGAGCCTGGTTTCCTGCGGTTTTGGTGCCTCATGGTGGGATTATGTTGCATCTAATGAGGAGCACTTTGGCTGAAGCCTTTTCTCCTGTTCATAAAGACGCTGTCTCATGTGAGTTCTCTGGTGTCTATAATCCATTTGGGATCAAACTGCCATTGTTTAGGTTCTCTCCTATCTGTCAATGTAATACTGCCCACGTGGCCAGCTGTTCCTCCCTGGAGACATGAAAGGGTTACGCTGCTCTACCCCAATGCCTCTTCTCTCAGAAATGGTTGAAAATGAAAGCATTTGAGAATTCCATCCCACAGTTCAATTTGACTGAAATTGGCCAACAGGCTAAAAGATAATTGAGAATAATACTGGACTGACACAACAATATAATAAACCTAATTTTATTAAGTAATCAGGCAATAATTGTAGAAAGTAAATACCGGAGCAGATTAAACATGGAAAAACTGCTCATAAATATTTATTCAAGCATTAAATACACTCAAGGTGACCATTTTTCCCATTTTGCATTTCAGTTGCAGCATTTCAATTCATAGCTGTATGAATGAACATCAAGAGCACACCCCAATAGTTACACTCATGCTTCCAAAGTATATATAAAATACTATTTTTCTCTGAAACTTTTTTTAAAAAGTGACAGGGAACTATTAAACATTTCTTTCACAATACTACAAATTTAGAATTTTGAAACAGGAATGTCAAACAATTCAGAAGCCAGATTTTGAAGATGGTTCTTACCAAGCCAAAGAATAAAAATAGATCACATCATTTGTGGTTTGTGCTGAGTTTCCAGAATTTTCAATAAATCTGAAATGAACAAAGTTAGACCAGAAATCCTTTGCTCAAGTGATTAATGGAAATATTTCAGAAATGTGAGTTGTGAAAGGGAATTCATAATTACGCACACACACACACAAATTCATAAGTTTAGAAAGAAGAAAGACATATTGTACAGGTTGCTCATTGTAATTTATTTTTCCAGTATGCAATCCATAGAAACATGTTTGTCATAAAATGATTTTTGAAGATATTTGTATTTTCTTACCTTGGATGCAGCTTAGATGTATGAGATACCATTGTTCTCCATGTTTCTCAAATTAGGGGAATGCATTTCTAAATTCAATTTCATCCTCAGTGGAAATGGTTTCTCTGACTCTGGTAGTCTTTGGAGAAGAATTATACACAGGCTATAAAGCTTCAAATTTCAAAACCTAATTTGGAATGTTAGTCAAGAGGTTAATTTAAGATTCATCTTCCAAAAGGGGAGTTAAATAAAACTGATAGAAGGCTGGAACTTGTCGAGTGGTTGAGAGGTTTATCAGCATGTGAGTACGAGTTCATTAGTTTTAATTAGTATAATCACTAACGTTACATTAACAGTTTGGTGAGAGAAAGTAATTGCTCACACCCACTGTATTAGATTGGGAGATTAGAATTCATTTTATGAGGCAATTAGCATTTCAGGGATTTTTTTTTTAAAGGCTTTTACGATCTACCATTGCAGTAGCCTTCTTCACCAAAAAGAGTTTAAATTAACCATAACTTTCATCCTAATGGGATGAAAAAATTAATGTAGAATTAAGTGTGAACCAGTAATCCCAGTGCGATAAGCAGGCAGCTAAAGCCACAAACCTTGATTAGTTTATAATGACCTGTTTCATTTCCCAGACAATGATAGTCATTTATCTGTCCTCAATTCATTATCTTCTAGGAAAGTTTATATTCTTGAATTTTATACAGCAAAACAAAATATAAGGAAGGGAAAAGTAGAACAGTACTGCTGAAGTAATAATTGTCAAAAGAAAAAGCTGCTAGTTTCAATAGTAAGTCTTAACTTGTCAATTATTCTTCATATCAAATGCCAGAGGAAGAAGAAACAGCTCCCTTTGACATCCAGTGCCTTGGGAAGAGCCATGAATTTCACAGCAACAGCAATCACAAACCTGCTCTATCCATCACAACCTTTGGCAGCTTCTGACACAATGAGAACAGATGGAATTGTCATCCTGGTTGGCAAGGCAGCCCTGGTCATCTGAGTAGTACAGTCTACCCAGGAGATTGCCTTCCAAAACATCCTGTAAAGAAACGTGCAAGTTCTGGTGGGGAAAATTGCTTACATCAAGGCTGCAATGAAAGCTTTCATGGTATCCATAACAAGTAAAGACAACGCACCCTTTGCAGCAAATCTACCACCCATTTTATGGGATTATGCTTGCGCCCGGATAAAACAAACCTCTGCTCAAAAATCCTAAATTTGCTGTAAATTGAATGTGGCATGGAGGAGAACTGTTAAATGTTAGAACTACAATGTAGTCCATGCCATTTTGGGTACATATACTAAAATAAGGGGATGTGGGGCACTATTTGGTAAATTACATCTCCCTAGGACATATGTTACAGCAAAACATACCAATATATGTACATACTGCTATAAGGGGCATTAATGGATGTAAGAGATGTACCTTTAAAAGAGGAATTCAGAGGAAGAGTTGTTTAAACAGCTAAAATTTAGGCACAACTAGGCAGACTGGATCTCATTCTCTGGCATCAGCTGGTGTCACCTTGAGAAGCTGAACTATTCCAGCTAAGATCTGAATCCTGCATTCTAAGCGCTGCATCACTATACAGGCTGCAGAGGCAGTCCCAACTAACCAGGTTTCCATCTTGTGTGGGTGAAGTAAATGCTTAAAACTGGTTAAGATGAATCATGGCCAGCATGCCTGTGCCTTAGGGTTTGTCTATGCACACAGTCACTGTGGAGAGACATTACTCTTCCTGAATAACATTAGATGTGAATACACTTTTGGCTGAGTAAGGCTTGTTTCTCTTCAACAACATCCACTTTATAGGCAGAGCAGTTTGCTTTTTAGTTCTCACGTGGAATTCTCTGCAAGAGCTGCTGCCTTTTTAGCAAGCTGCCCTACCTTAATCCAAATTTACTTTCATATAGAAATGCCCTAAATCTGCCATCCAATCACCTTTGAGAGCAATTTAAGATTTATGGTAGTAAGGGCATCAATTAGGCGCAAATACATTGACCAAAAAAAAATAGTGACAGTATCATATACAATAAAAACTGACATTTATTTCACAAATTATGGATGTAATAAAGCCTATTGTTTCAAGAAAAATGCCTGTATTTGCCCGTATGTTTCATTAAAGAATAATAATGCCATACATATTTCATTTTCTTGTTCTGAGCAGCAAGAGTCTTAACTATATAAAATGCCCCATGCTGTCCTTGCTTTGTTGGGTTGTTTTTTTTTTTTCCTTTTAATCAGATTTTTTTTACCCTGAACTAATGAAATTGCTCTTTAAACACATACATCATTTTCATTTGAAGTGACTTATCATGACTCAAACAGTTTGTCTGTTCTCCTGGAGAACAAGGAAACTGCCAGCCAGGTCCTGTGCAAATCCAGGTCAGGACTGCCTCTGATCCCCGGTGTGCTGTGTCCTCTGCAACACCACCAGTGCTGCATTAGGTGGAGTATGAGTAATTGATGTCTGTGGGGTCTGCACCTTGTATACCTGCACTGGTTTCTGGTCCACTTGCTCTCACATTTAATTTCTCTCTTCCCGTAGTATGCGCCGACCCGCTGTGCAGCTGCGCAGGCGTCCACGGAGCAAGGCATCCTCCCTCCCTGCCATCACCACGAAGCGGTGCACGACCCCCAGCTGGTCCCCTGCACGTGCCCGCTCTTCTCCTGCCCGTGGGAAGGGCACCTGGAGGTGGTGGTGTCCCACCTGAGGCAGACCCACCGCATCAACATCCTTCAGGGCGCGGAGATTGTCTTCCTGGCCACAGACATGCACCTGCCCGCACCCACGGACTGGATCATCATGCACTCTTGCCTTGGCCACCAGTTTTTGCTGGTCCTCAGGAAGCAGGAGAAGTATGAGGGCCACCCCCAGTTCTTTGCCACGATGATGCTGATTGGCACGCCCACCCAAGCCAACAACTTCACCTACCGGCTGGAGCTGAACAGGAACCAGAGGCGCCTCAAGTGGGAGGCGACCCCCAGGTCAATACTGGAGTGTGTTGACTCTGTCATTTCAGACGGGGATTGCCTCGTGCTGAACACTTCCCTGGCTCAACTCTTTTCTGACAACGGAAGCCTAGCGATAGGAATTGCGATAACCACCAGCAAAGTTCACAGCTCCGAAGCTGAAATGTGAGGGGGAGGAGGAAGAGGAGGAACAACAGCAACAACAATGGTGCTCTAGCTGCCTTCTGAGAGCCAGAACTCACGGACTTTCTTGGGAGGGGGGGGTCTCAGGTCTTTTATGGTATTTAGTACTCGTCCACAGTGGGCATTATGTAAACATCCCATGGTTACGGTCCCTGTGTCATGTATTTACCGTTTTGCTAATACAATTTTATGAGAAATTTTAAAGAGGCTAATCATTTTATTGTCGCCCTCCAGCAGCACTGGAAACAACACATGTTAATGAAAAGTGCAGCCAGGGTAACTCGCAGAAACCTTTGGTCTGACCATGCTATGCAAATACATTTCCTTCATTGCCTGCCTAATGGACCAGAGGCCCCTGTGCCTGACGAGAGGTCAAGTATTCCACTATGGGACAAGAGGACCCAGGTTTCCATATTAGCAACAGTGATTTAACTCCTATGTTTTGGGCACAGCCAATCCCTGCAGGGACTGGCAGCTTCAGAGCTCCCTTCATCTTCTAAGGAAACAATTTTCTCACCCAAACAGTGAAAACTTAGAAGAAAAAGTCAGCCCCTCTGCTGAGCAGAGGGCTGGGAAGCCTCATCCTGCATTAAATTGGGAATGACAGCTGGTGGGTGGTCACAGTGAGCATGGTTAAATGTCACTCTTGTACCACAAACAGCAGGGACAGTTTGCTAGATGGTCTGGCCATAGGATGGATGTAACAATACCCAGCCATTGGGGTGTTCATCTCTTTAGCTGATGTTTCCTTAAACATTCAAAAAGAAATTTTCACAAAATGAAGCATAAAAAGGGTCCTAAGCTCGGTTCTGATCTTGCTACATAATTCTGTACCAGTTAGACCCTCAGTTTGTGCTGCTAAATATTGAGTTACAGCAATATAGACAGGACACCCGTTTGGAAATTGGCTTTGAGATTGGACACACACTCCTTTGAAAAAAACCTCTGTGTCCTTTCTCTTGCATACATTTTGTGGGGCAGTGGTGAAGGGTGACTGACTCTTTCTTCTCCTGAGGGTATTTCACAAATGGTGATGGTCACAAAAAGGCACAAGCTTCTCTAGGAGCTTCTCCCTTGGATGGCTCCTTGTGGGAGAGTCGGAGGCAGGTGCTGGCCATCTCCTGTCACTCATTCCCATCTGCAGTCAGGACTGTTTCCTCCACAGCCAACAGCAGTAGTGAAATCCCACTGCAGTAGCTGACGTGTTGAAGGAGGGGGCTCAGCAGATAGTGTGACATATGAGAAGCATGGGAAACTGTCTTTTCCTGTTTTCCCTTCTGCCTGTGTGTGGCTGTGGTCTGGCTGCTCCCGAATGCTTTTTCAAGAAACATCTGGTGGGTTGGGTCAGTAGCTACAGAGACTGAGGCTCATAGCTGGAGCCCCTTGGAAAACCAAGGAAGGTCTGGAAACAAGCTAAGAACAGTTCTTCAGTGTTTCAAAATGCATCTCACTCTAGCTTTGGGTAGGCACAAACACTGATGCTGATCTCTCCCACCCATTGCTCTCCTGAGGATTATTATAAATGATGCATGAAGTAAAATGAATTGCAGTTTTCCTGAGATGAATGCCATGCAGGTAAATGTGTTCTGAGGCATACACACACCTCACCTCCTTACCTGGACTTTGATAGCAGGTCAGAGAAGGGTGAGGGTCTCTTCAACAGGCTGCTCATGACCGCACAAGCTGAGGCCTGAGGGAGTTTCAGTCCCTGTAAGAAGGCACTGGAGTATAGCTTCCCAGCTCTCCCACCTCTGAATTTAGGGGGCCAAGGGTGGCATACTGATTTCCAGTGCCTCACTGGAACAGGCAGGCTTCAGAGTGGCTGGCTTCTTCCCTGCGATGTTAAATATTCAGGACCAGCAAATGCTGCCCTTTCCCTAAATGATAGCAATAAATAAATCATTGGTGCTTTTGTGGACTGAAACTGGCTTCTCCAGCTCCTCTAACAATTATTCTGCTGCTGAATTAAAACAAAGCAAAAGCAATAAAACCTCAATAAAACCAGTTCCTTTTAGTTTAAACTTCCTGAGATCTTTGTACACTGGGGTAGAGACCAAATGTAATGATGCTTTTGTTGCCTGACCACAAGTTCTAGGGAGAGATATATTACTTAGTTATTCATTTTTTTCAGTCTGTTTATTTCTTGTTAGTTGGCACCATTTTTTTACTGAAATATCTACTGAAATGCAGGTATTTTGAGGCATGGTCCTTGCCAAAGGACCAGTGTATTTTTGGCAGGATGAGTGTGACAGTATCAGCTCTCTGGAATGGGTATCTCGGTCTCTTGCCAGCACCCTAGTTTTGAAATGTGACCTCCCCAACATAACTTTCCACACACCCCAAGTGTTCTTCTCCCAGAGCTTTCTTGTGATCACATCAACAGTGCAGATTTTCCATTTTGTTTTCAGTCTTCTCCCCTCATCTGATAACTGCCTTTCTCAGCCCATTCTCAGCCCTCACTGTGATTTCATCCTTTGACTTGCAGAGCCCGTGGCACTTCTTGCCTTCTCACAATTGTACCTGTTGGATGCCATTGTTTAAATCATTCTCACTGCTTCCTGAAGCCAACCAAGTAACCTCCTTCATCAGTTTTCTCCTCATCTGCAAAAACCCAGCTCTGGCAGGGATTTCAGAAATTCAGATACAATGGAATACTGATGAAAATCTGTCCAATAAGACTCCCAGTAAAGAGAATGAAGACGTATTTTGGAAAGAAATGAGATATGGTTGCCTAAATCCTGCTTTCATAAGCATCTCAACATGAAGTGCAAGAGTTTTAACGTATATTTAAGGGCTTTCTACTGTAGAAGACACTCTAATTCTGTCATAATTCAAAGCCTATGAGCAACCTTATGCTGCCATAAAGCAAAGGTGAAGCAAATATTCCACATGGTAGGACATAAATCCTAAAATACTGGCAAGTAGGATCAACAATGAAATTCAGTTTGCAAGCATTCTTTCAGTGCTCATGGTATAACATTTTTTACAGCTCTGCTTATGGTTGAAAGGCGGCTGAAGCTTGGTTCCCTAAATTTGATCTGAAATCATGGCTTCTAAAATGAATTTTGTACTCTAATATTTTGCATCTTTATAATGTATTGAATCTGAATTCCTGCCTTCCTGTGAAGAACACAGCCTTACATCTCTTTGAAATAAGGAAGCATCCTTCATGTGGTGCAGGGGAAAATGAGATAATTCAAAATTGCTATGCAGCTGTTGCAAAATTCTGTTTTCCTACCTACTTGAGAGTGGTGTTCACTCTTCATTTTAGTGGGGTTTCAGTTGTTTTCCGGGTTTGTTTATTGTGGTTTTTTTTACATAGACAAAACATTGGCTTTGGGTTTGTGGTTTTATTTTTAGGATTTTTATATCTCTCTGTTCACAGATGGATTTTCTTGTGCTTAGTTTAGTAAATTGCAACAATAATTTCATCAGGCTGAGACAGATGGATTGCTACCAGACCCATTAGAAAACCTGCTTTGGTTCTTCTGCACTATCCATCAGACACTGTGTGAATGTAAATGTCAGATCTGCAGTAAAACAGCATTGGTGCTTTCAGCTCAATTCCATTACGAATTAAGCTCACATCATGTATCCATGCACATCATGTATCCATGATTCCTTATAAATCAGCTGAAGCCTCCCAAGTCCCATCATCTTGAAGATGACAAAGGATCTTGCTGTGCCTGTGCTGGCTATAGGGCTTGTTGAGATGTAGGACAGTAGTCCTCTTCTCACTGGACTTGATATCACACTCTCTGTTTCATATCATCTTTATGAATACAGGCCACTGAATTACTGAAGGAACATGAGGTGGAAAATTCTGGACAAGTTAGGGTTATAGCAAAATGAGCCCCTTACAATAAACTGCTGGATGCACCTGCATCTTTTGTGCATCAGAGGAACTAAATCCAATTGACAGCACAGTAGTATAGGTGATTTATATGTTTTTCTAGCCCAGTACACACCTAAAAAACACTTTGATTGGGGAAGAGTCTGTCAGAACAGACTCAGATGTGTTTCTTCTGCAATCAGAATCAGAAACACATCTTCTCACTTGGAAGAGCTGTGGATTTTGAACTGTTCAGACATAAGCATGTTTTTTATTTTTTTTCCAAAAAACTCAGACTTCTCACACCATCAGAGCGAAGGGTGGAAAACAAAGACTGCCATGTGTCAACACTAGAACTCTTCACACACAAATTCGATTGATCTTCTGCAGAGGTGAGCCTGCAGAAACAGAGAGGGTTTCACAGCAGGATAGCACAGGGCAGCACCTGCAGGCTGTGCACACAGACCCAAGGGCAGAGCTCATTGCCCAGATAAACTACTCAACAGGAACCCCTCGCGGTCACAGCAGGGCTGCCAGGAAAGCAATCGGACCTCCTGGAGTAGCAAACAGCAGGAGTTAAGGCTCTGTGCAAGAGACGTTTCTCTTCTCATCAGCATCTTCCACCTGGCTACAGGGTCTCTCCTCTCCTGGGAACCTTGTCTCTGGAGCAGTGCAGGCAATCAGATCGGCTGGGTCTGCATGTGAATGGTCCTGCACAAGGAGTGCACCGTGAGTGCAAACACTCAGCCCCTGTCCTGCCTGGCTCCTTTGGGTTTGGTGGACACCCAGTTACCTGCAGCTGCT
This sequence comes from Aegithalos caudatus, assembly GCA_013389925.1. Taxonomy (NCBI): domain Eukaryota; kingdom Metazoa; phylum Chordata; class Aves; order Passeriformes; family Aegithalidae; genus Aegithalos; species Aegithalos caudatus. The sequence continues at coordinate 104,249 of WEIU01014144.1, forward strand.
AATGATTCCTCCAGGTCCTGACACCTGATGGTTTTGCTGTCTTTAACCTGCATAGCTCCCACCAGGACAGTAAGCTATTTGCTGAAAACCACACAAAAAATCTTTGGCAGAACACCACATTAAACCTCTACCTCATACCCCTGGCTAGGACTACTAGGACTCATTCTTTCTCTCTCCACACAGGTAATAGACTAATGCATAGCTTTCTTATCTCCCTTTGAGATCTGCCACTCCAGAAAATACATGTGAAAGATAAGGAGGCAGTGATCATCTTCAAGGGAAGAATGAGGACTGACTTTCATTGCAAAAATGGCTCTTCTCACAGTATTTTCACAAAAGGATGCCAGGCCCCAAGAAAGAAACTAACAAACTGCAGTGGAAGGCAAATGGGAAACACCAACTGCAAAGCCTGCTGTCCTTCAACCAGAATGAGCTTTATGTCTTCCAGGTAGGGAAAATCCTCCTGAGACATTGCCTATCTGAATACATCACTTAATCTTGTAGAAAGCTCCAGGACAGAGAGGTTCTTCCTGTTAGAAATTGCATCAAGTAACCTTATTGAAGATAAATGGCTTTGAACTTTCATAGCAACAGTGATGAAGTGCTTCCACATCCATGCAGTACAGACTGAAAAATCAGAGCTTTTAGACAAAGAAATAAACTTATTCAAATGCAAATGTGAGATTTAGGGCAGAGTTTCCAGGTGATCTTAAAAGCACTTTTTTATTGCTGAGACTGAATGTCTGCATAGCAAGAGATATTTCACTGCCAGCCAGGTCCTGTTGGCTTGAGATCAGGAAAAACTCAGATACTCTTTGTTTCTCTGCTAAGTGAGACCACTTTAAAAAGTAAAGCAAACAGCGTAATGTAGGAAACAAGTCTGGAAAGGATCTTTGTTTTCAGATCAGACTGCCTGGTGAGCAGACTGTGGGGAAAGCACTACGTCTCCCACCTGTTCAAGGTAAATCCAGACTGGCAAGCACAGTCTGTATAGAAATTTTTTCGTGTTGCAACCTCTCCTTCAGCCACTGAAGGTAACAGCTGCTAAGACTTTGATGACTCTGAGACTGTTCTCTAAATATCTACTAATATTGACTTCTAGGCCGAGAAGGTTTCAGGGCACTAGACAGCAAGGCTCCACAGAGGCTCTGCAAGGCTCCTCAGCATGAGTGCATGGAAGGGATGCAGGCAAGCCTCACATCTTTGCCTCTGCCTTTCACAGCAGGACCACTAGATATACCCACAGGGATCAGTCTGGGCCTTTCCCAGAAAACTGTGGTAAATAGCTGGGCCACAAAACTGGGTGCTACCATTCTAGAGTCGTTCAGTTTAACAACAGCCAAAATCGATGTGAGTTCCCCCCTTAGATTTGAGAATTAAAACAGAAAACATCAGAAACATTAAGCCCCTTCCTATTTCAGGATACAGGTTCCTCTCTGGCTTCTGGCAATGACACTAGACTACAAAACATGGCTGGGTGCTCCTGCAGCTTCCACAGTAAGGTTCTGATCCAGAGAGAGATCTCTGGGAACTACAGTAACACAAATGAATAATTGTATCATATACTAACATAAAATAATAACACAGTGAGAGCTGATAACATCTTTAAAAGTAGCAGCTGATACTGAAAGGGGTCATTAATTTAAGTGAGTTCCAGGAGAGGTCTGTGTTTTTGCTTAATTGAGATGTGGAGGAAGATATCTAGAAGAGTGACAGTCTCAGGACTACCCTGATTACTCAAAGAAATGCTGAACAAAAAAAATCAGCTACAAGAGTCCTGAGTGAAACAGAAATATATTGCTGTTGCCTCTGGGCAGCAGGTTCTTGTGGCATGTGTCCTTGGAAAAGGAATTCCAGTAGGCAGAGAGGGTTGAATTTCAGCATGTCACAGCTACTGCGCTGTCACTTCCAGAGTTTTTGCTAAGAAATACTTAATCAGGACTGCAGAAAAAAAAAAGAGTATAAACATCCACTGGATGGTGTGACCAGTGTGAGAGCTGCCAAGGAGATTTATCCAGCTTCCTCTGGGTAAGCCTCCATGCAGCTCCTCTGCTAGATTGGTAGAAGACAAGGACAGCCCCAGGTATGAGGAGGACTGGCTGGATTCCTGGCAGACTGTAAATTGTTGCTGCAATTGTACAGTGACTGTGTGTGATAAACTCCCACGCTGAAAAGCAGTGAAGATTAAACCTGGGCCCTCCAGCAGTGTATGTCTGTACTGGCTGATGCTGACAGCCAGGCTGTGGATTATGGCAAACTCATTTGCCTTACAGCCTATCACTCAGGACTGGAATGTGTTGGCAGTTGTGTATACACTGAGAAGTCACGTTGAAAAAGTATTTTTGCATGAGATATCTCCTTAGTGTACTGAGGGCAATCACATGATCATACTGTCTGTGCTGGATCACACCTTACCCATGCCCCCTGATTGCTCTTCTCGCCGCTGGAAACCTGGATGAGCCCAAGCTGGATCATCAGCCAAGGAGACCTCCAGGCACTGAGGCCCGAAATGAGCATCACAGGGGTGTTCACCCTGGGTGGCCCATGGCTGTGCACAGAGAGAAACACTGGAGAGCACTGACTCAAATATGGAGAAATCTTTGTGTATGAGCCATAATGTCACATTTCCATGTATCAGAGGATTTATTTCTGCAAAACACACTCACCTTCACTCAATTTACAACCTAAGTGAAAGCCCTGTTGTGACTTAGGAAGTTTCCATATGCAGTGGTGGCTGCATCTCCCCTTTGACCTCAAAGGCAGGTGAGATGGGCTCTCAGTTCCTCAGTGACATGACTTTCATCACTTTCTTCTACAGGCACATCATAGCTCTTTTCCAGACTTAGTGATACTCCCCTAGGTGCAGAATTGCTGCAGAAACCCCTTCTGCACCATCTGGCCACGAGATCAGAATGCCTTCCCAGCCCCAGATCTGTAAAGCTGTTACTCAACACTGCATTTGCTGGGAGGTCTGTGATCTGACTACAGCACAAGCCAGCACAAGCCTCAGAAGCCATCCTGTCATAACAATCCCACTGCTTTGTCAGGTTAAGACACTTGCTCAGCCATGGTGGGTCAGCTGCCCATCCTGGAGTTAAATCAACCCTACACATTACACCCATCTACAAGGCTGATACACTGTCTTAAAAAACAAATCTCAGTCTCCTTTCCTGTTTGCCATGAGCAGACACAACAGCCAGTTCTAGAGACAGGTTTGAACCACCACCAATTAAGTTAGAAGCTAATATGCAGGTGAAAATTGACAGTGGGACAAATGACAGCAAAATTTAATTTGGGTGCAAGGACTAGTGGACTTCATCAGCTGCTCAAAGCAATAATGGGAAATGCTGATACTGATTATCGTAAATTGTTGCAGAATACAACAGTAAATGGGGATTACAGTAATGTGTCCAAATGCAATGATGACAGGAAAAAGACACTCCTAGGTCAAGAGGTTTTTCTGGAGCAACCTTTAGTTTTGGTGTTAATGCCCTGGCAGAAGGCTGACACAGCTTGGCTATTAGACCAGTCAGGTTGGGCAGCAGCCAAGAACAGCTTTTATTCATTACATGTAAACTGAGCAAATTGCTCAGGGAAGGGAGTCAATAAACATGGACCCTCATGGCACAGTTTTCCCAGAGTGACCTTTCAAAGTATAATTGCATGTTAAAAGACTTGATGGGGGTCTCTGCTCAGAGAAGCACTAATCGAACTGGACTGGGGGCTTATTTGTACTCAAGTGGGAGTGTGTCGGAAAAGGGCTGTGTAGTTACAGACTGCTTTTGGCTAGCTCCCATGTGAGGCTGTCATCAAGAGAGCTTTGAAAATTTTTGGCTTCAGGCTCTCTGGGGAAAGGAAGAATTAACAGTGGTGATGCAGGGAAACATCTTCATTATCACTAAACTCCCTATGGCTTATTGCTCTCCTTTCATCCAGTGGTGATAACCACTTAAGATCACTTAATCTAGGGGAGATTTTGATTGTGTTCATGGAGATACATGACCCTGAGCATGATCCTCAGTCTCTTGGACCACAGCCTTCAGGCTGCAACTCCAGTTCAGTGTCATGGGGTATGGGGTCACCACCTATGAGAAGAGCTGGTTGTCCTCTCATTAACCAACCCCCATATTTCTTCCCTGGCAAGCAGCCTTGTCCCCTGTCGCCCTGTTCTTTTCTGTTCTTTTAGCCTTCTGATTGTTTACATACTTCACGGGGGTCACCAGATGACGCAGGAACGCCACGATGAGACGCAACAGAGATGACCGAGCGAGAGGAGGAAAAGAGGAGTTTACTTTTTTGATTTCACCTTATATACATTTCACAGAAATGGGCCACATTGGAAGATAGAGGTTCAACCTCTTCAATTCCACTGGTCTGAAAAGGTGTCTATCAATTGTCCCTCCTAACTGGAGGAATGTAAACAATAGTATTGTTTATAGAAAATGTGTGAGAATCTGACTCCTAAGTATGTAAACAATCAGAAAGCTAAAAGAACAGAAAAGAACAGGGCTACAGTCCCCAGCCCAAACACCTCACAAAACTATCTTTATTCCTCCACAGGTAGGGAATATGGTTAAGGCCAATGCTTAAAGGCCCTCTCTTTAATTCCTTTAACAGGAAACATTTTCCAGCTGAAAAAGTGAACCCAAACCACCTTTGTATTATGCCAACATAATTGCAGAAGTATTCATATCCCCAGAGGGTTAGGCAATCCTGGGCTTCTCTTCAGCCTTGTGTTAGATGCCAGATGTCATAACATAGTGTCATTTCCCAGGATAGACACACTGAACCCTAAGGCAAACTAGTGCAAGGCATTGCAAACGGCACAGCAGTTGGAAAGCCAGCAAGAGCCTGAGAGACAGCCTTCCAGTTCCAGAGAGTTACAAAGAGGCATCAAGGAGTGCACATGGGAGTGCTTGGAGATGGGCTGGCAAGGTGAGCACCCCTGGAACTCGGCAGAAGATTATGGAGGAGAGGGTTTTTTGGAAGATGACTACTGCATTATTAATGACAGTTCAGGTCACTTAATCCAAATGTATAGATTATCCTCTGAGACGCTGAGGTGTGTCCATCTGTGAGCATCAGTGACAGAACTGCAAAAGCCCTTTTCCTCTTAAAATTCAAGCAGTATCACTGTGTTACTATGTCAAGAAAAAAATCCTTTGAGAAACTGAAGCTGCTTTTTTTTTTTTTTTTTTTTTTTTTTTTTTTTTTTTTTTTTTTTTTTTTTTTTTTNTTTTGATAGACAGTGCAAGGCTGATCCTTACAGAACCACAGAATTGTCTAGGTTGGAAAAGACGTCTAGGATCATTGAGCCCTACTATTAGCACAGCATTGCCAAGGCTGCCTCTAAACCATGTCCCTCAGTGCCACATCTCCAATCTTTTAAATACCTCCAGGACTGGGGTCTCAATCACTTCCAAAGGGCAGCCTATTCCAATGCTTTAGCACCCTTTCCATGAAGAAATTCTTCCTGATGTCCAACCTGAACTCTCCCTGGAGCAGCTTGAGACTTTGTCCTCTCATCCTGATGCTGGTTGCCTGGGAAGAGAGATGGACCCCACCTGGCCACAGCCTCCTTTCAGGCAGTTGTAGAGTGATAAGGTCCCCCCTGAGGCTCCTCATCTCCAGGCTAAACAACCCCAACTCCCTTGGCCACTCCTCATCAGACTTGTGTTCCAAACCCTTCCCCGGCTCCATTGCCCTTGTCCAGAGGGACATGATCCAGCACCTGAGAGTCCTTCTTACAATGAGAAGCCCAGAACTGAACACAGGATTTGAGGTGTGGCCTGACCAGTGCCAAGAGCAGGGGAACAATCCCTGCCCTGATCCTGCTGGCCACGCTATTGCTGATACAGGCCAGGATGCCATTGGTCAAGCACAAACTTGAAGACAAGCACAAATAACCTGCCTGAACTCAGGTAAGGTATGCCAGATTGGAATTTAAGTAAAGAAAGCAGCATAGGAAGAGTTTATTTACTGTACAAATCCCAAGCAGTGTTTTTTTCCATACATGTTTTGACATACATTTGTATTTGTTTTCATTCATACGCCACTGTCTACCCAAATATTTGTCTTTGACTTAACATGTTACATTGCATGAAGTGCTCTAATTTAACATTCAATGGGGCCTCTGGGAGAATTTCTTAATCTGAACCAATGTATATAATCTTCTAGAAATCCTTATGATATGTATTACATGAAAGAGCAGCAATAAACTTTTCTATGGGTATCTGTGAAACATTTCACAATGTGTGCCATGAAAATCCTATTTGACATTCTCAGCTTGTATCACCTGCTTGTATTGGAGGGCTACTCTTATGAAGAGGTGGTGTATCATGAGACAGTTGAAATTAAATACTATGAAGAAAAGAAAAATTGCTAAAATGCCTGCTAAAGCTTGTCTTACAATTTGTTTGCTACATTTAATCTTCTACAGTCATAATTGTTTGTGTTTGAAGAGACAAGTGTCACCACCACCAAGGGTAAAACAGAGGACGCTGTACTCCTGCTTGGACTGTACCTCATGAGCTGGATTTAACACCACCAGCAATTTGTGGCAGGAACTTGAAAATCTACATAGGAATTAGAGTTTTGGACCTGTGTCTAGCCCAAAGCTAGAAACAAAGAAAGGGGAATCAAAGAAAGGGGCTCTTGGCATTTTCTGATCTTTCTGTCATTTCATTAAATGGAAACAACATGAATCTGCCCCTCATTTTTTGCAGGCTTTGGACATTGATTTTTGTCTGTTTGGGTTTTTTTCTTCTGGACAATTAACAGGGAATATACTTTAGCATTACTTCATAAGTTATCAAAGACCTTCACAGACTAATTACTTAATTTCAGGTTGGTTATTTGCAAGATCAGATTTGGGCAGGATCTCTAACACTGTTGCCTGTCAATTCCTTTTAACATTTTTTTTCCCTTCTTATTGCCAAAACCTGTTTCAGGCACTCATGAAGCTTGATTGGAATTGCTTTGGAAATTCAGCTGAATGATCAAAACTGACCAGACATGCAAGATGAATATTCATGGTTTATTGAAGCAACCTCCACCCTCTTCTCAGAGCAGGATACCTTCAGCTGACCTGTTGTCTCTCATACAAATTACTGCCTCATTACCATTCACTCCTCTGGAACTTAGCTGCAAGGGACATCGAGCTCATGTTAAATCAGAAAAAAAAAGTGAAAGGGAATGATATCTGATCCAGACTGGAGGCACCTGAAATTCCCTACTGTAACTGCATATAGGAGTGGACTTGAAGGAGCTACAAGAAGCAGCTTCTCCCATTGGACATGAAGCATGGATGTTACCCTCTTTGATTTTAGACAAGTAGAAGATGTGTGACCTATAATTTTTCATGTGGAGGGTGGATGTAGGGCACTTTGAGGATGTGATACATCTCAGGTATTTAGACATCGACTTCGGGAGGCAAGAAATAATATCCTTACATTGCTCACATCAACCTCCACTCTTTTGGGGGCTCAAATCTCCAGGAAAACCAGACTGAAACCTATCCCAAAGACCACAAGCCAGGAACAAAGGGTACTTTGTGCTTGCACTCCTCCCATATGTTAAAATTGCCAAGGAAGGTCATTCATTTACCAACTGGCAATAACAAAAGGTCACCAAAAGAGCATCCTGGGCTGTGGGTTAGCACTGGACTCCAGTTCAGCAGCAAACAGAGAATCTGATTTTCATTGTCCTCATTTCTCTGGCCTGCCAGAGCAATCTTTGCCTTCCTTTCATCAAAGTTCAAACAGGAGAGTTCTACCACTTTCAGGATTAACAGCTTCACAACAGACACAAAAATTGCCGATGATGGAAGAAGGAGATGTGAGAGGTGATTTTTCTCCATTTACCCATGGACAAACACACTGGTGGTTGCAGAGCAGACACTGCTTTGCAGAGAAGTCAGCTGTGCCTTCCATCCCCAGGCAGGAAGGGGCAGAGTGCCTTTTGTGGACCCAAACGATGTTTGGGGAAGGCATTGTGGTAACTCCTTTAATACAGCCAGATTTCATGTGCAGCAAGAACAGGGACTAAAAATAGAGCAAGATGCTAATGAGGGCCTGGCGCACACCATCTGCACAATGAGATGATGATTCTTTTTGAAAATGCAATAATTTAAGGGGTTGTTTCATTTTGTTTCTTTCTGCTGCTGCAAAATGTTCAGAAACATGAGGCTGTTTGGGTCTTCAATTGTTTTCTCCTTAATCTTAGAAAAATGAAATTGTAATGGACAAAGAAGAAAACAACTAGAAGCAAGAATTGCCTTATTTTTCCTGAGGCTGCTCACATGTGACCAGCAAACAAAGTGGGTCAGAGCAGGCTTTCATAACACTTCAAGTGGATTTCCACACAGCACAAGATGGGGGTTCAGGATATTTTTTACGAAGAGGGACTTTGACTTTTTTTCCCAATTTGTTGCCTCTGTTGCAGGCACCGCTGGGAGCTCCCTGTCCTCAGTTTGGTCTCCTCTTGGTCACCAAAACCCACCTGGCAGCTGCAGGTTAGCCTGGGACACTTGCTTTTGTGGCACACCACCGATTCCTTGTTTGCCCCTTTGGCTCACACACAGACTTTCCCTGGAGATGGACATCCCACTACCCTGGGAGGGAGACAGGCAGAGGGACAGACTTGCTGATGTCTGTTAGGAGCAAGGGCACAGCAGAACTCAAATCCAGGCTGGAATACAGCTGCTGGTGGTGAGACTGAGCCATTCCCAACTCTGGTGCTCCCAGGCAAAATTGCCCAATAGTTTGGGCATGATAAGGACATTGAATGATGCAGGCCTGTGTAAACTGCAGCTCTGAAGAAAACCAGGATGAAAATCACAGCAGGAAGATAAGTGCTCAGGAAACACCTTTTATTTTTCTTTCTGTCAGAGACAGCCAACTACCTGCCTGTTAGCAGTCTATGTTGGTGGACCATAAAAGCACGCAGCAGATCAGGAACTGTTTTCTGTGCTTTCTGGCACAGGCACACTCATCTCACACACTCACTCATCTTGCTTATTTAGAGGAATAATTGCTACTCTGGGAGGGAACAAAACAGGTATTGTCTCTTAATGCTCCCATTAAACAGAGGACACAGATGGTAATTAATACATCATAGCATGGCTAAATTGTAAGAGAAATTGCTGCAACAAGAAGTCACCCCAGAACAGCAGGATTCAGATTAGTGTTCATTTCAAGATCAACTACTTCTTCATTCTTTGAAGAGCTAGGGACCAACTATTCCACATTATGGAATATTTACTTGTCTGCTTTCATGAATTTTGTGTCACAATGGAGCTTTGTTATCTTTAATAGATTCATGTACTCCTTCCCTAGTGCTTTGTCAAATAATAATACTTACAAGGCAATAAAAGGGAAAAGAAAACACAAAGTAAAGAACCACCCCCTGTACCATAAGTCTTGGGTAGCTGAATGTGTGTGTGTATTTGTGTATGTGTGTAGGAGAGGGGTTGTTTATTGCACCATCCAGCACAGAATTAAATAATTTATGTACCATCTACATGCAAATGTATCCTTCATTTAGGTAATAAACTGCACCCTTGTATAATTTACCAAACAAAGGAGCTGCGAGGACACTGCCACTAATCTTCAAAAATCAACTGTGACTTTTCAAAAGGGATTTTTGTCTTTCTGTGAATTGATCAAACCTGACAAGTAATTTCAACCTAATGTTCACGGCTACCCTCCTCTCTCCTCACCATCTGTAGGTGAGAAATCCTATTTTCTGGAAGTGACAGGGTAATGCAGGAGGCTGCAGACATCTGTAAAAAAAAAAAAAAAAAAAAAAAAAAAAGATTGGTTTTCCCAGAGATACAGGCAAACCAAGGGTGGATTAAGGAAGGATATGAGATATGAGTGGTTTTTAACCATTTTAACCAAATGATAAATTCCTTATGCCTGCAACTGCCCAGATGGAGTCACGTATTTTAAGCCAGTAAGTGTAATGAGAGCATCTGAGAGATTAAAACATCTCTGTATTTAAAATACTATAGGAGAAATGCTTCACTGGAATAGCCTTGCTCTTGTTAGCAAATAAAGACTCTCAGAAGAAATTAATTCTGCAAACTTATTGCATCAATGAAAACTACATTAGAGACAAAGAGACTGAATGCAAACTCAATTTGCTTCCAGATTTGTTTATAAAAATACCAGCTTTGACTGAAAGCTGATCACTGCTACATCAAACAGTAGAGGTGAAATAGGAAAATGGTCAGTTATCATGCCAGCAAGATCACTGACATGACTGAGATTAATCCAAAACAATTACAAGAAAATCTTGTGTAAATTCTGATGATCCCTCACAGGAAGTACAATACCAGATTTAGGGCCATTTTGGGCTGTATCAGGACACTTCAAGGAATACAGTGCAGCCCCCATGCACCAATGGATGGAGATTCTTGTATCCCTAGGCTGAGGGTATTCAACCTCAAAATAAGCCCATCTGTGTGTAATCCATATAAACACCCCAATGCTGAGGGAGTAATTATTTTCTTTTTACTATGCATGTGCTTTCTCCCTTTCTGGATCACTGCTGCCCCTGAGAAATGGCTCAGGGTTATTTTCCCTAGCAAGTAGGAGGTTTTCATGTGATACATCAGATGCCCTCACACCCAGCTCATAGTGACAGTGTCTTTTATTCACCATGCCTCAATCTAGACAACTGGAGCCATGAGCTCCCTCAGCTTCTGGGTCCTTGTTCCATGTGTCTTGTCTCCGAGAGCCTAAAGACAAGCTCTTCCCCACACACACTCCCCACACAGAGGCATTCCCCACATCTTCCTCTCTTCAGTCCTCTTCTAGGGATGTTTATTGGCATCTTAGGGCCAGACTACCACAGATAAGCTGAAGTGCTCTGGAGTAAGAGGAGGCAAAGTGGTGGCCAGCAGAGGGGAGTTAAGGCTCAAGGCCAGCTGAAGGTCAGGTTAAAGCACCTGGCTGGGAAAGGCACAGGGAGCTGGAGGGTGGAAATGCACTTTGGTGTCAGGATAACTTTTGAAGTTCTGAAATCTGCTTTAATTTCCCCATTAGAAAAAAATCCCACAGCTTCTGATGGTTTTCACAGCAGAGGATTATGTCAAAGGAGATTGAAAAGGTCCCTTAGAAGATTGAAAAGGTCAAGGTTTTCAGGTCTTTCTGTATCTCTCCCCCTTTGTTTCCCTCCCTCAAGGATTTAACCCAGAAGGTCCACCTCAAACTTCACTAAAACAGAATGGGAAAACACAGTCAAAATCAATACATGATCACAAAATGTCTTCTTCAGGAAAAAAAAAAAAAATAGAAGCTAGTAAAAAAAACATTTTTTGATTAAAAAGAAAAAAATCTCTGCCAGTAGCCTAAATGCATTTTCCCAGCCATCCCAGCTGAAAGAAAAATTAAACTTCTTTCTGTCATCAAGTAGATGGGCACTATGTTAGCTCCTCAACCAAGACAATTATGATCATCTCAAGGTCTGGTCATTGCTGGGCAGTGCAGGTCATTGGGTTTTCTGATTGCCCAGGGAAGAGCTGATCCCTTAGATTTGCCCTGTGAGGGCACTGGCAGCTGTGAAGCAGGGGCAGACTGGCCATGCAAAGACAGAGACGAGATTGGGTCTGGTCACAGAACTCAGCAGAATGGATTTCTGACACAAGAAAAGGCCAGGTATGTTTGTTTCTATTTTAATAAAGGGGATGAGATTTAATTTTAATTTTGTGTAAATAAACAGCTGGTTGCCAAAATACATTAGCCTATACTAACAAAATTACTATTGCACATAAAACAAAACAAAGCATTTATAATAATTCATCGATTTCTTGAGTCATTTAATCCTGAAGAATACTAACATTTTTTCCCTCTAAAAGTTTAGGCTTCCTTGGGTTGTGGGCTTAAACCCATTGTGAGATCAGAGAGACAGACCCCATCGCTGAGAGCCTCTCCTCTCCTCTCCTCTCCTCTCCTCTCCTCTCCTCATCTATCAATCATCCATCAAATCAGGCCAGACAGGACCTGCTGTTCTCACCACCAGCAGCAAAAGGTTTATTAAGTTTTCCAGATCATTTGGGTCACTGATGGGAGCAGGGCAAGAGCTCAATGCCAACAAAACCTTCATTTTTCTCTGAAAGGAGAGGCAGCAGCCTAAGTTACTGCCAATTTTCACAAAGCCATAAAAGTCCAGCAGTATCACTAAGATAGGATTCAGTCCACGGCTCCTCATTATTCAAAGGGATGGGAGGATATGGAGACGCCAGAGTAATCTGGAGCAGACAATGAAAGTTGTCAAGTCTTCTCTGATTAAAACTGCAAATCCCAGCACCCTAACCCTAATCCTCTCCTGTGGAAAGGGGAGATTAGTCTGGGTCCTGAAAAAAGATAACTCTATCTTTTCCTTAAGTTACATGTTAAAATTCAATCTCCTCTCAGGAGACCGCAGGCATGGATATTGCTTTTTCTCTCCCCCTAATTAGAAAACTGTAAGAAAGTAAACATTGCTGCTTGCACAGTGACTGGCATAGCAGAGCTCTCTGCTCTCTGATTGCTTCATTAGCACCCCAAAACTACTAACACCACCAGGGAGGCCAACAATAAAGATCCTTTTCCAGCCCTTGGGGCCTATATGGTGTTTTGCAAGGCACTGAAGCAATCCATAAACTTTTGTTTCCGTGTACACAGCTGTGAATCATCAGCAACCGGACAATGCTGTCAGGGAGAACGCCAGCATGCCAGGGCCCTTCAGCCCCTCTGCCTCCTTGGCTCTCTAGTCATTAGGAGTAATTTTTCAATTGGATTATATTCTGCATGATCTGCATAACCAGGGGTGATTTTGATGTCTCTGAGGCTCCCAACCCAAATCTTAATATCCCTGAAAGCTGCCTTTAATGTCAGTGGGACAGGCTGTGAGGGCAGCTTTCTCAGCAGCACTCTGAAGGGATGCAGTCAAGTTCTGTACTGAGGAGCTCACAGCCCATGGAAGGGCCTGAAATGGCCAAAGTCCTGTGGGGGCAGAGACAGAGGCAGCCCCACAACACAGCTGGCAGCCAGTGGGGTGAGCATTCAGAAGAGTCTCCGTGCTGGAATGTGGTGAAACACTCCTCTCTCTGGTGTCCTCTGGATCCTTAGGTCCAGTGAGAGCCCCAGGCATTCTCCCCTGGTTGACACCTTGGCAGGAACAGAGGCAGGCATGCAAGGCAACTAACAGGGAAGGACCATACAGAGCAGAGAGGCTTTTTCCAGCTCCCACTGGTGTCAGCACTTCCTCTTCACAGCATGGCGCATCCTCGACAGATTTCCTTCACTCAATTTTTCAAGCCACTGTGCTTCCAGTGCCTCCATATGGGGCTGCTGGTTTCAGCAGGAAAAGGCCAGTTTGGGAGTGTAAGGTGGAGCAGAGAAACCCACCTGGAGAAGTGCAGTCACCACAGGGCAGGGGACTGCCACTGTAGGGGTCAGCAAAGCCTGCAGACGGACACCAGAATGAGGCTCTGCCTGTGAACAAACCCTTCACAAAGCCTAGAGAAGATGACAGAGTAGCAGCCTGCATTGATGTGACACTTTTTTTGTTAGCCCAGATGTGACTGCGCTCACATAGTGACAATAATAAGTCTCTGTGTCTTGGTTTCCAAACCAAACACAGATGAGACATTTGTGATCAACTGGAAACCCTGCTGATGTCTTTAGAACACGTCCATGGGAGGACTACAAAGCATTAGCAGTAATATTTATTTTTCACAGAGTAACTGTGTTTTGGGAAGGGGAGGGCAATGCTCATTAGCAGCACAAATGTACCAACCTGCATTTTCAGGCTATTAATATGGTGGCTAGTGTTAATGGAAATATAATGGAATAAGATGCTTTTAAAAGTATGGGATTTAGCACAGTCAGGGAGAAAATCAAAGGCATTAATGAAATTTTAATGAGAAAATCAGCTTGCAGTAATTTTACAGGTAATGAATATTTCCTTGATTTGACTACCCTGAATAGCTTTGTCTTCGGTATGATGCACTTGCAAGGTGTGCACTTGAGAGCAGTGAATGATGTATTACAGGCCACAGCTATGACTGTCCTGGGAAACAAACGTGGTTTGATGTACAGAAGGTTGTCTGCCTGGATGAAAAGCTAGAGCCTGACCACCAGGAAGAGCAAGGGAGGGACCTCTGACCTGCTTTGTCCATTGGCTGCTAGTAACGCATCATATCACAATTCAGTTATTTCAATACTTGGAGCCACCTATCCTCCTCCTTTGGAGCTGGAGCTGAGGCTCTTGGCATAGGTAGTGCACTGTGCCCTCCAGCAGCATGTGCTCCTAATTCAGCACTCAGTATAAATCCAGTAATACAAAGGATTTTATCACTACCCGTACACACATACTCATCATGCCCACCTTACAGAAGTTTTCTTTTGCTAGGAATTGACCAGTGCTTTCATCCCCCTCTGGGACTTGCTAACATCAGTGTCCATCAGTGAAGCTGAGCTGGAGGGACTCAGTGGTGCTGATCAGGCTAAAAGGGCCACGGATTTGTTTCACCTGCCTTGGGGTGCCAACAGAGCAGTCATCTCTCTCCGTTCACTTTAACTGTCTGTAGGGAGATACAGTGCATTCAGCATCTGTGCTTTTGCACCTCTGGGCTGGGAGAGGTCTTGCACCTTGAAGGTGCCTGTTTGCCTTCACTGGAGATACCACTGATCATATCTGAGTTTGCAACCTCCACAGGAACCTTACCATTTTAATCCAGACAGATTTGGTCAGTCGTCCCAAGAGTTTCCTGTAGTGAAGTTGGTGTGTAATACACCTACATCAGTCTTCTCTGCTGATGCCACCACAAATGCCCAGAGTCCCAAGGAAAGAGCAAGAGAAATGGTGTTTCAGAGACAGATTGTGATGATTTCTATCCTACAGCTCCAAGTGAGGTTGCTTGAGCCTGCCTTATGATGCCCTGTAGGTACAGAGGATCAGGCAGGAAAATGCCTCCCTTGGCCCACAGAGACAGCATCACCATGATCCTCTGCTTGGAACACATCTCGCTAACCTCACATGATTGAAAAATTATGTGAGTAGCATGGCTAAATCTGTGTGCATCCTAAAAGACATAGGCTCAAGGAGACACTTAGTGCTGTTCCTGGAGTCTGACATCTAGAATATCCTCTCCAGTTCTGCACTAATTATAGAGAGATAACTTCTTCTGTAAGGCATATTGTCTCTGCTCCCTCATAAAGAGCAGGATCATAGTAGTTAGCCAGGGAAGAAACTCCCTGTGACAAAAACTTAAAACTGTTGGTGCCAGCCACTACTGGTCCAAAATTCATAAATTTTTAGGAAAGGAAGGAACAAATCTCTTAGTATGAGCCCCTTTACAAAATTAAGGTCCATTTGATTTCACTCCATACTCTGACACTGAGCTTAAAACTTCTTGCTGAGCTGTGGCATGCCCTTTGGGAGAACATCCATTTGCTTTCCAAGGTCACCAGAGAGAAAATGGGAGGATTGTCACTTATGGTGCCCTCTTTCTGAGTACTGGTCATGCTTTGCATAAAAAGAAAACTTCAGCACTGTCAGACTGAAATGATTTGTTAATTTTATGCTCAGTGTTCTGCCTCTCTACTTTTGCTGCTCACTCATACGAAGAGTGTCTGGACCTCCAGTGTGGGAGCTGTGTGCTTTGACAGGCTAAAGTCCAGGAAATGTTATAACCTGAGCTCTTTTTTTCCTTATTTTTATTACTTCTTTTTTTGTTTGTTTATTTTTTCTGGACTTAAAAGGATTAAATAGAAAACTCAGACCCAAATCTTCATGCCTGAACTTCAGTGACTGTAATACAGCAAGGTAGCTCAGACCATTTCAAAACTGTATTACCCATGAAATCAAATGGGCACTTCTAACACTCAGAAGTCACTAGAGGGACCATCCATGATTTTATTTTTCCCAGCGGATTTATTCTGTCATTTGTTTTTGGAATTTTTCTTTCCAAAATACCATGAAATTTAAAATTAATGATCTACTCTGAGGAGAAAGAAGTGCAAGAAATGTTATCATTTACCTAAGGTACTAAAGAAGAAGTGAAAAATTCAGCAAAGATTTATTTTTTTTTTTTTTGTAATCTGCCCTTAAAACTAGAGTTTATTGCTCTGAAACATCTGTAGTTCTGCAAAGAACCCTTAGTGCCATTAGGAGTATTTCTTTAAGCTTGGCTGCTTGCAACTTAATTTCTCGAGCAGTTTCTACCTAAAAGCAAATTTCATATTAGGAAATGACACTGCAAATGCAGATCACAAAGCAGAAATACTTTTCAGCATCAGCAGAAGTATCAGTCCCAGAAGCACCAGGGAACTTGGGGTTGTGCAGAGCTCTTGCCTCTCTGTGCACATGGACCCAAGAGTGGTGAAGTAATGTGTGTCACTGTCTCAAGACCATTTTATTGCTAGCCCTCCTGCAAGTATTATATTACTGAAATGTCATCCCACAGAGTTTCATTTTAGTCCTTGTCACAAACAATGCAACAATAGTCACTTTTTTTTTAATTTATTTTCCACTTTGATTTCACTCACTGAATTTTCTGTGGACTGAATTTGTTTGCTTCAAATCCTGTATAAGCAGAGGACACAAATGTGCATTTATTATTCAGTGGGATATTAGTAGACTGTCTTGTAAACACTTTCAGGATGGGAAACTGTGCCTGTGCTAAAGCTATCTCTTCCTGTAGAGAAGGGAGACTAATGGTAGTGTGTGGATGGTAGTGAACCTCTTCAATTTTTTGCTTTTGTCAGCTTTTTTTTAATGCAGAAAGCTGGACTTCGCAGCAGCAAACATTTTAGCATGAGGAATCAGAGAACTTTTATCCAGCTTTATAGTTTAAAATGTAGATATTTACACCTAAAACAATTGCTATGGCTTCCTTTATATCCAAGGAAATACACACCCAGGGAGCTCTGCTGCTGGTCCCCAGTATAGTACCAGCAGGTCTCCTGCATGCAGGAGACCAGAGTCATGATGGGTCCCCACAGCCTTCCTCAAGGGTAAGCCAATCTTTTCCTTAAAACTTGAGAAGAATGTGTTTGCAGCTTTGAGCTCATTGATTTCTTTCTTCAGTGAAAAAAAAAAAAAATGAAGCAGGTTTGCTGATAGTGGTGGCATTTCTTCCTTTGCAATCCATGTGAAAGAGGCAGTCAGCGCTACCAAGCTGTTCAGTTCATGGGATTTATTTGTGTTTTCAGCTCACTGTGAAGCTTCAAAGTGCCATGTAAGTATTATTGGGACTGTGTTTCCAAGACTATCTGTTACCAGTCTTATTGCTGCACGCTTGAGCACACAGCTATACTTTATAAACATCAACCCCTGCCATCTTGTAGGCATTATTCATTTATTTATTTATTCCTGGACACCTTTAAAGAATATGGAAATTAATTATATTGAGTTCCATACATATATGTGTGTGTGCATGTGTGCATACACGTATGTATATATGGCTTATATATATTTTATATGTTAATGTATAATAAGTTGGAATTATGTTCAAAATGGATGATCCAGAGAAATAATTATTGAAGCATGGATAGTGCCTCTTCATCTTCATTTTACCACTGATACATGTATTTGCATGAGTGCCTTGTTTCCACTCCTGCTGCCTGCATTAGTGTCAACACAACCTGGTAAAGTAGATGTGGGATGGTGAAGCTGTGGTGTTGAGGAAGCAAGAGAGTTCAAATGACTGGGAAAACCCCAACCATAGTATTTCCTGGGGTATTTACATGGCACATATTGGTTATCTTATTAACAGGAGGGCCAGAGGCCAGGCAGAAAGGAAAGCTATGGCTGCAGATGAACAATCCCCCAGCAAAGAAGGTCATCCCAAGCGATGTTCAAATTCTGAGAGGCTGCAGTGCTGCAGCCCAAGCTCCAAGATTCATTTCCTAAGGCTGAATGGAGCAGGCAGATAAGTCCCTTTCTGCAGACCAAGAAGGTGTCAAGGAGCCTGGCCATCTTCCAGGGCATGTCAAGCCCTACAGTAAAATGGATAGGCCTTCAGGCTGTTTTGCATGTGTTTAAATCCCTTTCCTGGAGACTGTTACTGGGGATAACTTTTATTAAAGCACTGTAAAAAAAATTACCAGGCAGCTGCCTTTTGGTCTCTGCCTTCACCCCATCTCTCCCAGAGTCTGTCCCTCTCTCATAGCCAGCAGGCTGGAAGCAAATCCTAGGGAGGGCCCACAGCTCCCTCCATGTCCATTCCCTACCTTTGTGTTCTTTCTCTCCTGAAAACCATGTGTGTTCCTGTCCAGCAAAGTAGTGGAGCAGCACAAAGCTGTTAGTGAGTGCTGCTGTGGTGGGACGGTCAGGGTGTCAAAGGAAGGAGTGGATGAGGTGAAGTTTTGAAATCTGAGAGTTGACATGCCAGAAGGGTGCCAATCCTGGGAAAGAGGCTTGTCATCACTTCCTCTGCCTAAATCCATGCCTCCCTCAGACATCCTGCAAACCACTTCTTGCAAGGCCAGAACTAATATGCCTTTTGTCTTCAGGGGGAAAGGCTCTGCAACCCGTAGTGAATCACAAGATAGCAACTCTTCTAACATGATGTCTCCCCTTTCATGGAGAACTCAGCTGGGTACAGGCAAACTAAAGGGACTTCAGCCATACCTGGCTGCTTTTTCTATTCAGAAAAATTAGTACAACTCCATGTCAGAGCAAGTCTGTCCTGCTGGGAGCTAAAGAAGTTTAAAAGAAGGTGGCAGGTCTTACTAACATAGCACAGCCCTCTACATCTGTGCACTTCTGAGCTACATCTACATCAAGTTCCACTGTGTTGGAGTGGCAGCCCTTGTGGCTGCACTCACCCTGCAGATTTGCCATAAATTGCAGTAGTAGAAATCTCAAAGCTAGATTATTAAGAGGAGACATTTCAAATAAGGCAAGGCCTGGCCCTCCCTTTTGCCTGCAAAATTTGTATCTCCATGTTTGCATTTGCAAACTGCTTCTCTGTGTACTTGCATCTCTCCCCCCTCCCATTTATCCCAGCAAACAGCTGAAGGTGGCAACAGTTTTGTCTGAGCTTGCTGCTCAATCCCAAGTGGAAAGAGTCCCTGCAAATTGCAAGGCTGACCTCCTGTAAATGAGGCCTCAAGTTACCCCTCTCCTGTATTTAACTTGCGATTTACCACACGGAGGGAAGATAAATTCGATAGGTTAATTAGAAAGCTCTGGAATACTGTTCATCATTGTACTATGCAATCATAGATGCATCTTGCCTTTAGGACCCTGAATATGCTGACATGAAGCCTTTTCTGCATGCCAGCCTCGTGGCATCTCCATCATAATAAAGAAGAGGGAGGGGAAGATGGAGTAGCCAAGCAAATCAGGAAAAACAACCAGCTAAATTGAGTGCTTTCTAATCTAATGCATTTAAGTCATACTCAATAAAGCTTGCCAACAGTCCCTGGCCTCTCTGCTGCAGAGTTCACAGAGGCATCTGATTAGAATAACATGTGTCTTCTGAAAATCCTCTTTTAAAAAGATTTTCATTCCGGATAGGGAATATGTAATGAATTGGAAACGTCCCTTTGGGAGTGTGGGTTGAAGGGGGGCATTCAGCAAGCCCACCCAGCCCCAGAAGTCTGCCTGCTCTCTAGGCAGACATGCAAGATGGAAAAACCATCAGCTACAGGAAGTTTTTTATTCCCTGCCAAAAATAAATAAATATAACAGAAATAGCCCTGATCAGTTTTGTATTCAACTATCTTCCTGAAATTATGTGAAATCCAAGCCCAGTTTCAAATACCAGCAATGGCAGTGGTATATCCAAGAGTCCCCAGGTATCTCATGCTTCAGAAAAGGGTCAATTTCAACATGTGTGTTACATGACTTAGGGTAACTTGTTCCAGGTAAGGCTTTTGAGGTTTAAGGGATGAGAGTGGAGAAGGATTTGAGGAGAGATTAGGAATATGGTGAGAAAATGGATAACAACTGTATGATAACCCCTCATGAGCAGGGGGGCAGAGCCAAGCTATGTCATGGGCTGTCAAGAATAAGAGGAGAGAGATGTTTTTCTTTTTTTTTAAAGACAATTTAAGTTTTGTGTCTGAATCTTGAAGACCAGACCACATGATATGTTGTAAAAGTGTACAGATTGTGCAACAAATGCTGTGACTGTATATTTGCCTGGAGCAGCTTCATGGACTGTGTGCATCCATGCTTTCTCTTTTTTTTTTTTTTTTTTTTTTTTTTTTTTTTTTTTTTTTTTTTTTTTTTTTTAAATACTCCTTTGAAGAGTCTGAGCTTTTTCCACTTACAGAATAGTTGGTGCCAGTGCCAGAAAAAGAGTACTTTCCTGGGCAGTCTTGGTCAGGATAATGCTGAAGCTCTGGAGGTATTCTCTAGCAGTGTCACTTGCTGCTTCCCCCACTGCCATCTTAGCAGAGCACATCAGCCTGAATAATGTCATAAATGGAGTGTCAAACCTTCTTGGGCAGGATTGTGTTGGTATATTGTATTTCACCCAGGTATTAGAGCCAAGAAACCCCTCAGGGTGTCTCAGACCACACCTGAGCAAAGCTTTGCTGGCAGTGATGATGTTCAGTGATGTACCTTCCCCTATTACAGTTTCCTATCTCTCCAGACTCCCAGTATCTTTGGAGCCTGGGAGTCTTAGAGGACATATGTTGGAGAAGCTGTTTCTGTCCAAGACATGCCTATAGGACAAGGGGAAAGATGGGTGGATACTCAAAAGAGATCCATAATGGCCTTGATTGGACTCAATGACCTTAGAAGTCCTTTCCAGACCAGATGATTGTATGGTTCATTGCCCTTATCCAACAATTTCCTGAACTGCTGAAATACAGCAAAGCTTGGAGCCATTTAGGGGTCTTTATGCCCAGTCAAAGCTCTAGCTCTGGCCTGGTGGGGTGGAATAACCTCCCTTTTCTAATCCAACTCAGCCTGCAGGAGGTGACTAAACCTTCAGGGCCCTCTGCTCCTTGCCCAACACCCACACCACCGTAAAATTCAGTTGATGATAAAAGCCTAAGATAGCTGAAAAAATGTACAGTCAAAACAGAATTTCAGTGTACTGGTCCATGAGAAGAACTTGTGATATCAGTCATATTCTTCAGTTCCCTCTACAGTCTCCGTGATCCCACAATTTCTTTGGAAAATTAGACAGGAATGAGGACATACCTCATGATATCTAATACCTGAAGGACCACTAAGATGTCTTGGATTTGCAAGCGCACTGAAACTGAGCAGTAAACCATTCCTGAAACTTGGTACCAGACTCTGCTTTTATTTGGTCTGATAAAAAGTTTTCAAAGTAGTACTGGTTTTACCAGGAATTAGACTGCCAGCTTTAGAGTGGCATATGGCATTTTGATGTATCAACAATTAGGTATTTACAGGCATGTCATTTTATGCCTAAGGCCAGCTTCTGCCAAGCAGGGAGGATTTGCACATATGGTGTAGATTTCCATAAACAAGGAGCTTAGGTAGAATAGCAGAGCACTAGAAGACTGTGCTCAAGTCTGATTGTACCACGAAGAACTGTAATTTCTCCTTGCTTGTTCCGTCTTGGTACAGAAATACAGTACCCCTAAAACCACTCCCTACAGCATGTGGTATAGAAAATAATTTTCCATTCTCTTTATGGAATTAAATTAGCACTGTTACAATTCCTCCTTCAGGAGGTTTAAAAATATAAAAGGAACCTGTTTCTAATCTCCAGCTGACACACACAGACACACACAGATACAGACACACACACACACACACACACACAGAGTTTTATTCTTCCAGTATAAGGGAAATTTGCTCCAATCCCCCGGTTGCTTCCTTGTTGAGTGCTCTTTTGCAGTGCATATGAAATCTCTGACTTTTAAAATAGTTAAAAATAGCTATAGGTTAAGAGCACTTGAACCTCCTCACAATCTTTGAAGATTAATTTAGGAACCTGACAGGGTTCATCATTCTGTTCCTGATCAGTACAATCTATTACCAGTGCTGGTGGTGAAGTACCAGCTAGACCAAGGGAAAATGACTGCTCTCAAGCAAGTTGTTGAAATAAAAAGATATTAAGCAAAAGGCTTGGACATAATTCAGTAATGACCTTCATCAGCTGAAATGTTTTTGTGTTTTAAGTGAATTAATGAGCTATAATTATTAGTGATCTTGGAGATAGATGGTGATCAGAGAAAGCATTTTGCATAATACAAACAGAACAACACAAACGGAAGCTCTGTCTGTCTCAATCAAAGGTCTCTTTTGTTATAATTAAATGCTATCACTTTCATTACTTCTTAAAACGTGCTTCACAGTTTATATTTTGACATCCTTGTACCACCACACCATTGCTATTTATGGTACAGTCACATCTGCCATAGCAATGGAGGTTTTGAAAATGTTTTACCTGACTTTTAACAGATGGATGTTAATGGGATATTTATTTACAGAATAAAATTAAATTGAAACTGAATCTTAACACACAATTTACATAATCAGCTTTGTTCTGAGCTGGTGAGCTATTTTTCCAGCACTTGGGACCCTTCAGTCACAGCTGCATCAAAGAAACAGCCACTGAGAATGGAGATTAAACAATTTCCTAAAGCTAGAAGTCTTGATGAGAATCTATTATTCCATATTAGAATCCCATAATTTCTCCAGATACCACCATAAGATCAAAGATGTATGTTAGAGCTTTGGCATAGCCCACAATCAAAAGGAAGATGTTCAATTTGCATTTATAAAACATTTCTGCCAATTATATTTTTCTGATGATTGGAAAGTTTTGTGATTTTACCTTTTGCACCAAAAGCATAAAAAAATCTATGAAATCATAGGCATAAAAAGGCTGAAACCCCAAAAGGTATGTATTTGCAACAAAGTAGGAGAGATTTGCTTGTACTATTTGTGCGATCTACCTACAACCCTCTGCCCTGCTGACGCTCAGCTCAGCTGGAATTTTGGCACAGGCTTCAAGTGGCACAGGACAGAAGCCTCAGATGCAACACTAAGATTTTCCTTGGTGCCTAATCCCTAACTCTGAGGTTGCATGAATGGCTGTAGGGCTGCATGAGGTTGTTCTGACTCAAGTGTAGGACCCAGAATTTTTCCTTGTTTAACCTTACACAACTGGCCTCGGCCTATTGATGCAGCCTGTTCAGATTCCTCTGCACAGCCTTCCTGCCTTCCAGTAGATCAATACTGCCACTCAGCTTGGAATCATCTGCAAACTGACTGAGGGTGCACTCAGTCCCCTCATTCAGATCATCAGTGAAGGTATTCAACAGGACCAGCCCCAGTACTGGGGACATCACTAGTGACTGGACACCAACTGGCTGTACCTCATTCCCCACAGCTCTCTGGGCCTGGACCTCCAACCAGTTTATAACCCATCCAAGCTGTGAACAGCCAGTTTCTCTAGAAGAATGTTGTGCAAAACTGTGTCAAAGGCTTTATTGAAGTCAACATAGACAGCAGCCTTTCTCTCACCTATTAAGCAGGTCACCTCGTCACAGGAGGTGCAGGATGTCCTTTACACAAACTTGTCCTGGCTGGGCCTGATCCCCTGCTTGTCTGCATGTGTCACGTGATGACACTCAAGAGGATCTGCTCCATAACCTTTTCCAGTACTGAGGTGAGGTTGGCAGGCCTGTAGTTCCCCAGACCCGCCTTCCAGTTGACTGGAGGTTTGAGAGTTGACTTACATTTCACCAGGACTGCTGGTAAATGATGGGGAGTGCCTTGGTGAGCACTTCCACCAGCTCCCTCAGTATCCTTGGGTGGATCCCAATTGGTCTCATATGCCTGTGTGTGTCTAAGTGATGAGGCAGGTCACTGACCATCCACCCTCAGACAATGGGGACTTCATTCTGCTCCCTCTCCTGTCTTCCTCAGAGGGCTGGGTACCCTGAGATAAACTGATCTTACTGTCAAAGCCTGAGGAAAAGAAGGCACTAAGTACCTGAAGTCGTTTCTTCATCCTTTGTCACAATGTATCCCCTACTTGAGGGTCAAGATTCTCCTCAGCCTTGCTGACCAATTTATAGACACATTTTTAACAATAGTAACCAGGTTAAGTTTTATTTGGGATTTGACCCTTTTATTTTTCTCCCTGTATAACCTCACAAAACCCCTGTGTTCCTCCTAAGTTGCCTGTCCCTTATTGTCATGAACTCACATGTTTTTTTTCTCACTTAGCTCCATCCAAAGCTCCCTGTCAGCCATTCATCAAGTGATGTGACCATCTCTCAGGCCCCAACTCTCCAAACCTAATCTTGGCCACTCCAGGCTCTCTGTAGTTGGCAGGGAAAGATCTGTGCCCTCTGGCAATGCTGTTTACCTCCACCGGCTGCAGAAGTGACATCAGGTGGCCACGGGTCTCAGTTATTGCATTCATTTAAGTGTCTCCACCTAGGTGAGATGAATACCACTTTGGAAAACGTGGTCAAGTTTTAAAGCTTTCTGCTTAAAACCAGCCAACCTCCACTGTAAGAAAGAATTTCTTTATGAAACTAATCTGAGGAGTTACTCCCCTTCTTCTTTGCACCTCACTGCAGGAATATTTTGAGTAGTCTGTGCTCAAACTGGATGTCAAAAAAAGATGTCTAGTCCAGGTTCAGCACAAAAGTGGAGTGAAAGTCTTCCACTATATCCTGCATTTAAATGTACACTTATGTTTAATTCTGAGCTAAACAGGAGTTGGCTGGGAACTGGGTGGGAAAGAACAAACTGGGCTGCTGAGAACACCAACAAACAGTCTGCACCACTATGGAGAGCATGGCTTTTGGCCAGGACAACATCTTTACAGGATGTAGTACATCCTGAAGTTCATGAAATCACAAGCAAAAGTCTGGGAAAAACAGTCTTCAGCTGTTAACAGGAGCAAGCCAGGGCTCAAGGAATCTCATAACACTTTGAAAAAAATTTTCAAAATTACAGTTTAGGGATGAGAGGATGCGGTGGGACTGCTGAGATGAGCACAAAAGGCCAGGGTGTGTGTTCTATGAAGACAGTACAAACCCAGATGTATTAGACTGTCTAGTAAGAAATGAGAACAAGAAAGTCAGCATTTCCACAGAGCCCAGCTAGAGGCAATAATCCAATTTACAGGGAAGTAAGAAGCTGATGGTGACCTTGCCAAAAATCCAGCTTTCCAAAAATAGTACTGATAAATGAGTAGTAAAAAATAAGGACCTAATCAGCAACAATAAGGAGTGAGGTAGAAAGTTTCTCTCTCTGCAAAAGGTAAATTATTCACTATAAGAATGACATCCATCCATTTCAAGCTTGAATAGCCACCAATTTCCAGGGACTTGTAAACCAGTGAGCAGACTAAAAAAATGTATTAAACTTACTCCACTTTTTCCCAAACATGCCTAAGTTTTATGATAATTAATAAGTTATTCCTGTAAATCTCTGCTTTTCTTCCATTTGTACCTGAAATAGCGTGCAAAAGCTGTCAATCCAACCATTCTCACCAACACATACTCTGGAGATGGAGACCTGTAGGATGGCCCTCACTGAACTGATAAAAGGCACTGGCTGGGGACATAGAACAATGCAGAAAATGAGCAGTGCTTAGGACTCTTCCCGTGCAGTCCTGTGGCACTCTGTAAGCCACTCAGTCAGCTCTCACCATCTGTGCCCTTAGCATTAACAGATCAAGCAACACTCATGATCATTTGCCTTTCCAGCACCACCCAGAAACGACCCTCCACTTTTGTCACTGACTCGCTCTGGTTTGTAACCAAATAAGCACAGACTGGAGATTTGTTACCTTGTGGGATTATGAGAGTGTCCCAGGATGACTTTATGATGCTTGTATGCCCAGTCATCTGTTCTGTTTATGCTGGATATTAAGTTCTGCACCTTTAAGACTGGTTCCACGAGTGAAGGGGAGAGAGGAAGGACACAGTTTGTTTTCAGAAACTGTACTTGCTCCCCCTCATTCCTTCTCATGGACTGTGTTGTCTGCAGCACTGACAGCAGGAGAGAGCTCTCCTTTGCTTTTAGTTAGTTTTTAGCTAGCTGAGGCAGAGAAGTTCCCTAGACTGTGGCTGCTTGAATTTACTTTCTAGAGGGACCCCTTTGGAGGTTTCCCCCCAAGTTTGCCCTAAAACAGAGAGTTTGAACAGCACAGACTCCTCTGCAAGATTAAGTGCTGGGCAGCCTTTTTATGGACATTGTCATCTACTTAATACTCTTGAGAAAACTTGAAGGAATGAGAAATTCAACTTCTCTGTGAGAGATGCCAAAATATATATATACCAGGTATAGAATTTTTGATAACCTGGAAGATCAAAGATCCAAAGAAGTGATCAAAATGCAAAGGACTCACAAAACCTAATTCCTTCCAGAAACATTAGCATTCAGGAGAAGTAGTACATTCCCCTCAGGATCCTACATGTGTGCATGATATTTAAGCTCTGCCCAAACTAACTCAATTTTATTCACAAAGTAGTAATTTCTCCACACAATAGAGAGATCTGAGTCAGCTGCTTAATGAAGGCATCTCACAGAAAGCAAAGCCAGGGACTGGGACACACTCCCAAGCTTGTGCCACCTCACCACTTGATGAAGCATCTCCTCTGCCTGGAACTGCCAAGTTTCTCACTCAGAGAACCAAGTGCCTAAGTTGGAGTTAATTGTCCTCGAAGTAATTATAGAGACAACAGAGAGAAACAAGGGACTCCAGCTGGTGACACAGCCTACTTTTAGTCTAATAGGAGCCAGATTAATCACAGGCTGAACGTGCCTATTCCTTCCTACAGGATCAAAAGGAAGCTCAGGGATTCTAGCTGAGGTCTGGATGTCCTGTCCTGGGTGGACACCTGACATTAGGTTAGACAACTCCTCCCAAACACTTGGTGGAAAGATACACTCCCAAGCATTGTTCTTGCCCCTGTATGGGGACACGGTAGGAGTCAGTATTCTGACCACTGGCAAAAGAGCAGATTATTTCTTCTAACGAGACACAAATTAGTTTGTTAATATGAACACATGATCAGAGATTTTTACTGCTGCTACCCTCCTCTGAACCTCTGCATTAACATCCTGTTTCTCCCTCTTACCAAACATGATGTTCAAACCCAGTGAGAGAGATTGCAAAGAGAAAAACAACGTGTCTGAAGGCACAGAACATGAATGTGTTGCCCAGCACAGTGCTGAGGTATTTATCTATTAATTGCTGTGACCCAGTCATTAAACAGGACCAACTTGCTGTCTGCACATCCACCTATTAATGAGCATTGTTCCTCTTCTTCTCACCTGATCTTTACAGATGGAGCCCTATCTGCAAAGCTGAGAGCCAGCCATTTAACTTCATGCATGAGAGATTTGCCTCAGCATCCCAAAGCCTGAACAGCAGAAGAAAATACCTGTTGTTTTAAGCCTCTGAGGTAAACAGTCATCACTTTTACTTGGCATGGTGTTGTCTGAGTGAAATACAAGGTGAAAGATAATTCATGCTTTAGGTAATTCAGTGCCAAATCACTTAGAGACTCTTAAACTAGAGTGAAAACCTGCTTTTGAGGTCCTGTTGCAACAGATAAACCTCACTGTAACCTCTCCTTTTCTCTACAGTAATGCTACTACAATTGCTCTGCAGAAGTCTCCCTGAATCTGTCTTGTCAGATTACTTAAAGGCTCCCATATTCTGCCTGAAAGATTGTGACAAAGTGCACTGCATCCAGACTGTCCAAGACAGAGGAAATGCATTTCCAGCCACTCTGGCCATGCAATGAGACTAAACCAGAATTTCAAACCTGAGCAGATCAAAAGGCTCTCACCTTCTGTGTCAGAAGATCACTGGAGACTGGCTTGTCCATTATAATTAGTAGATGCCCTTCTAAATACTGGCTTAAGCTATGGAACAGCCATCAAAATGCTGCTTTGGCAACCTACTTTCTTTCTCTGGGGCAACTAAAAACCTGCTTTATCTGAGTATCCAAGAAATCAAGAGGGACCTCACTGCTCTGCACAGGAGAAGCGCTGCAGCCTGCTCCATTCTGTCCTGTGGCCCCCATGATGTCTGGGAGGAGCAATCCTTTATTAATCAATGATTTTTTAGCAGAGACTGTGACTATGTCCTTAGACTACAAGCTGGCACACTGTAATCAGAGTTGAGATCCTCAAGCAATTACCTTCTGAAAATCTAGGCCTTATTATCAGAAACTTTGAAAAAAAAATGCTGAAAAACTTGATTCCTGACACTAGGCAAATTCATGACAGTCACCTACACCATATAACCAGAAGGTGAAATCTATCTAAGCAGTGCAAGAAAGTTTCAGAAAGACACGATGTTCCCCAGATATCTTCAGGCTCTATTGAGATTTTATTAGGTTTCCCAATAAAAGGAGAAAAGCTTTCTGGGAACTGAACTAGCAGTTCTTAGCCCCAAGTTTCACATATCTCCAAGTTGACACTCAGTTGCCGGCTTCTGCCCTGCTTCTTCATACACTGGGGAAGTGATGGCAATGATCTCCTTTTCCAGCATATCCACTTGAGCTGCAATGTCTGACACTGTGTTTTTCACAGCACTCAGCTGCAACTTCAGTTTGTTGTAGTCTTCTTGGAAGGATCTGTTCACATCATAGAGATTGTCACAGCACTGTTTCTCCCCAGGAGAATGGTTCATTTTCAGGAAGGTGTGGAGGAGCTCATATAAGTCCTGGAGAACCTGGAGGATTTCATGCTCTCCTGGCGTACTTGGGGCAGACCCAATCTTATTCTGAGTTGGAGTACTGTTCTTCGTTTTACCTTCATTTTTCTCCTGGGGGAGTGGGCCAGGGTTACCCTTTTCCACAGCTGCAATGGTGTTACTGTTCTTCTGAAGGTCTGAGCTGGCATCTTTGCTCTCCTCATGGACTGTGATGGCATTTTGGTCTTTCCAGGTAACAGGGAGTACTTTGTTCTCCTGCTGGAAATCCTGAAAGATTTTATACTTTTCCTGGACTGCCTGGAGAGCTTTGTTGCCCAGACTAAACTGAAAGCCTGTGTTCCTCTCTTGGGAGAGTAGAAAAGGCTTATTTTTGTTCTTGAGGCTTTGCTGAATAGCATCTGTGTAAATTACCTGGACAGATTTGTTCTGTGACTGGAGATATTGTAGTGCTTTGTTTTCTTCACAGAGCATCCTATTTTTGATCCAGAGGACTTGGTTTTCCTGCCAGAGTGCTCTGTTCTCCTCCCAGATGCTCCACTCATTCTGTGCCTTCTTGCTAAAGAGTTTCTGTTGGGAAGGAAAGGGTGGCTGGCAGCAGATGTCATTCATCCATTTCCCATCAGTAAAGACAAACATCTCACCCTTTGGCTTCACCCAAGGGGTAGTAGTAATAGTGTAGTCTGTCTCAGGCTCAGTGTGCTGCATGCTCTGGTTCCTCTGATCAAAGGCAGACATGGCCCTTCTTTAGAAAATTGAGGAGAAATGTGAGAAAAGGCTTCTTCCAGGGCTTCTACAAGAGGCCACTGACTACTGTCATGGAGTAGGTGACACAGTGGGGCTGGAGAAGCTTGATTAGGACTGAAAGCAGGAAACACAAATGTGTAGATTTACTGCCAAAATTCCAAATCAGAATTAAACTACATTAATGTCAGGAACAAGCAAATAAATCAGTTCTCACAGTTAACTGTGTTGCCCCTTTTATGCTGAAAGGTGAGGAACCCACCAGACACCTAGGTGATAGAAGCTGAGAAAATTGGCATTGGTAGATAAAGCAGCACTATGGCAGCACTAAAAGCTTTCTTATAAAAACCTGGACTTTATCTCTCTAGCTCATTTTTACAGATCTGTAAGGGAGTAAAATGCAAGAATACTTTCTCCCTCAAAATAGCCTGCTCCCAAATGACTGATGCACAAGCACATTAAAAATTGTTAGGAGGCTGAAACAGACTTTTCAAAATTTTCAAGGGTTCATAGAAAAAATCTGGCCTTGAGAGCAGGTTTTGCTTGCTGATGCTGAGTAGCCTGTGTTAACAGGATGCCACAAACATGCAGTAGCAGTTTTGCTTTTTGATCTTAAAATCCACAATATGCACAGATCATTTGAAACTCCAAACCAAAGCTTTGGGGCATGAGGACTGAGACAGTTTTGTTGCTCTTTGCATGGTTTTTTGACAAGCTCCCATCATCATGGTCCAAAAACTGTCACAAACCATAGATAATTCTCCACCTTTCATTCTCATTTCTCCCGCCACTCTTCCTCTTTATATCCTTTGATAGGTCTGTTATTTTTCTTGCTTTCTAGCCCTGCAAGAGTGATTGCTTATCTTTTTCCTACAGTCCATCTGCCTCTTTTTCACATCATCAGAAAATTCATCTCTAAAATCCATACTGCAGGGCCAAACCTCTAATGCTTCTCATTTCAGACACAGAAACCTCAGACTTATCTGTTGATCACTCTCCCCTCCTTTACTCTACCCAAAGTATTGCAGCTTAAATCACCTTGTAACCATGAGTGAACTGGGGCAAATGAAGGATTTCAGTCTTTTACATGGGGAAAAAAAAGACCAACCAGACAATCAAAAATTATTGGTTTGTGCCAAAGAAAAGCTTGTTTTCTGCAGCTTTAACCAAAATTAAATTTATGTGATTTTCATGATGAAGTTTTTTGATCTGAGGCTGAACTATTTTTTATAATCAAATTATTGGAATTCTCAGGGTTTCTGCACAGTTTCTAACAGCAGAAATGTGCTTTTTTCTAGTAAAAATTAAAGAAGTTACTTGTCAAATTTCACTCAGATGTATTCCTCTGCTGAGATCTCCCAGCTTCCTTGCTGTCCCTTGGAAAGCCCAGTTTTGCCTTTCTGTCTGTGAGGAGAGTTTTGCCTTCGTGAATTTTGCACTCATATCTCTAGCCCAAGTATTAAGCACCACACACAAGCCCCTCATAGCCTCCAGCTCTGCCATCTCACTGCTCACCCCCTGTCCTACTGTTGCCCTCTCCTTTTCAAAACCTGCTGCTCTCCCCTTTCCCTGTCATTTCCATCAAACAGCACTGCATGTCCAGGCTCCTCCAAGTTACTTCTCAGAGCCAACATCTGTAGATGCATCCTGCATGCCCTTCCCAAGCATGTCCAAACACTCATAAAATTACTGCTTAATTTAAAATGCAAAATTCCTTCATTTAGGAGAGGACTATTGAAATATAGGTCTGTTTGCAATAACATTAGATTTTATTGAAACCTGTTTACTGTCTGAATTTCAGTGCTGTCTTCCATATCATCTGCTGCTTTGTCTCATGTCAGACTTCTGTTTTCATAATATCATTCCTCTGCAAAAAAGATATTCCCCAAAAACTCTTGTTTGGACTTTTTTTTTTCTATTTACACTATGTCCAGAGCCATGCATTGCTGCCTCCCTTACACCCTTTCCCCTGCAACCTTTCCGACACACCCTGTTCTGTTGGGGTGCCCAGTCCCATTTTTTCCCCCAAAAGCCCTAAAATGGGGGCATGGTGGGGCATGAAGGGGCAGAGGGCAAATCAACCACAGAGGGAACAGACCCCTAATTATCCAGGGCAGATGCAGAACACATCCAGCATCAGAAGCCCAGACCCACGTGCCTTTTACAGACAAGCAGCTACAGTTCTTAAAGTCACTTACAGATAAAGTGTTTAGATTGCACATTTTCAAGATAAACAGAAATGTATAATATATACGACTTTGAAGGACATTATCTCAGGGACAATTAAACTTGACAGTGGCTCTGTCAGCTCTTTTGCACTGCCAGGAAGACATCGACCCAAGCTTTAGACATAATTCAAGTTTTCAACACCTCCCATATAATTTTTCCCCCATCTCTGACTAATCCCAGGAAATGCTGGGCAGCTGGGTGGATGGCTGGGCGGCCAGCTGCGGGGAAGCCACTCCAGATGAAGACAGGCTGGGCAGTTCGGGAGCACAGCATCACACCCAGCACACGCTCACCTGCTCAGCGGGGCCGGCCGTGTTCCCTCTCCCCGGAGGAGCAGCCCGGGCTGAGGTCTCGCTGCTGCCGGGGTGTCCGGAGGCGGGGGATCCACAGCAGGGGACAGCGGACAGGGCACTGAGGCCGAGCTGAGCGCTGGCACGGACCTTGCCCCAGAGCAGCCACCTGCCCCCCGACCCTTCTCCAGAGGCTGGGAGCTCCCGCACACCCTCTTTGCACAGCTCACTTCTGCGCTCCTTCCCCGCTGTCCTCACCAGATCGGCTTTGACTTCTCCCAGCGTTGCTCTTCTGGGTTATTTCTCATGGAATTGACCTTTCTGCTAGCTCGGCTCCCATGCCCTTTCCTGAACCCAGACTTCCCGATCTCCCTTTGATGCTCATAACTGAGAACAGTGTGGACGGATTCTTTCGCTATCACACCCTCTTAAAACAAATTTTGCTTTTATTCTGAATTTTCAAATTCTGTTTGCTGCTGAACTGGTACTGGTACGTTCAAAAATCAAAATGTGCTGTGAGAGTTGAAGTTATTTTCTAAGCACAATGTGAAGTTCTTCTTTGACTATAAGTTTAAAAGCAGACTATAGCTGAACCCTGTTAAGAAAAAATAGAATATATGAGGCATTCACTCATTGCAGGTTTAGATATTATTTGTAGCAGCCATTTCCACTTCCACATCCTAACATTTCTAATGAAGTCTTTCTTATTTGCTACATCTTTCAGAAGTAGAATTTTTTTTTTTTTCTAATCAGGGTTCTTGAATAATAAATACAGCATTTAATTTCTTTTCCAGTGAAAATTACCAAGTTGACATCAGCCTCAAGGTGACTACTATTGCTTTAGTCACTTGGAAGTACAGTTCAGCTTTGGTGTTATATGAAAATTATAAACTCAGATATAAAACCCTTCTTTGTAATTGCTCCCTTGCTTATGTTTAATCTTAGACAACAAAAAGACATCATAGGTTACTATGGCAACTCCCCAGGGAGCATCCTTCTTTATTTGAGCTCCAGGATCCTGTACAGAAAAACAGAAAAATGCCCTCAAAAGATAAAAGATTTTATCATGGGCTGCTTTTGCTTGGCCTGCCATTAGATGGGAATTTAAAGGTGCTACCCAGTGCAGACGTTTTCCAGGAGAGGTGACTGAAATGTCCAATCTGAACTTCTGCAGAACTGGGTCTATGGACACTGAAAAGTGACCTTTGATGAACATTTTAAGGTCTAAGAACTGACTAGAAACTGAATTAATACAGAGAAGTGCAGCACAGGACTGATCAGCAGGCAAAGCCTGCTTAATCCAGAACCACGGAGAGCTAACCTGGTAGTGAGTGTACCTTTGCTTTTCTTATGCAGTATTTTCCTTAAAGTTTTGTAAAGTTTTTCTGCCAAGTTTTCTTTTTGTTTTGTTTTTGGTTTTTTTTTCTGAAAATTATGAATTCAAATGCCAGTACATTTGGATCAAATTTAATGAGTATTATCAGATGTGTTTATGCACACGTCAAAATTGGAAATGCTGCAAGAGCTCACAGCAGAATTTTTAATAGCAGCTACACTGATTTCTGGGCTGGACTCTCAAAAGGACTGAGGTGTCATTCACAAGATTACAAAGGCAGAAATAATGCTGAGTGTGTTCCACTCCCTGCCAAGAGACAAGTAACCCCTGCTCTGTAAGAAGGGTTTGAACTAACTTGCCAGCTGAGTGTTTTGTCCACAGCTTCAGACCACTCAACTTCTCAAAAATGTTTCACTATACAAAGAATTGAATATTAATTGGAACCAAAGCTTTTTTTCCCATCCTACCTGCACACTTTATACCAAGCTGCTCAGCTGACTTTGCTGTCCTTTGTCTTGGAGATTATCTGGTTCTAGAAAGGATCCAGCAGGAAGGAGTGTGTGATCCCAGACACACTCATATAATATTCTTCATGCTGGGGTGCAAGAGGTCACCATCCAGTGATGGGTTGAAAGCCAGGGGGAAGAGCAAGGTATGAACTGCTGCCATGAAGATTTTGCAAGAAGGACCCTAAAGACCCCATACTGGACTCCTTTCTATTAAACAGTGGCACTTACCTGCAGTAAATGACAGCCCTTTCCATCCTTTGGTTTTGCAATAGAAGATCTGGTAAAGTGTCTGAAGTCAAAATAATCTGTGTGTGGCTTTTTTAGTAAAAAGCATGCTATATCCCCAAATCTTTATCTGATAAAACCAAAAGTGTCTGCTGCCAGTTTCTACCATGTCAAACACATCTGTGCTTTTGAAATGCCAACCTCTGTTCATGTCAGTGCTGGCTGGTCTCACCACGCACTCATCCACTGTTCTCCAGGACATTAGCCTGGATGTGAATCCCACCTAGTCACTAAAAATACTTTTGCATATCTGAGTGCTCTTGAATCATCTCCTGACCTCAATAACTGGGTATGGAGTAAAAGTGATGTTTTCTCAGTTTCTGATGCAAAGAAGTATCTGGAGGGACAGGTGGTTATATCTCAGCATTGCATTCTGCCCAGGAAGAGACAGTCAGCAGTGTGAAAATCAGTAATGAAAAACTCCAGATCAGGTTTTTTTTCAGGCAGATAAATGGCTTGAGTGACACACCTATGTCATCACCTATTTGGACTAATTGTCCTTCCAGGGACACTACCACAGTGCTGCTGTCAGTGTGTCTCAGTGTAACCCTCACAATATACAATGTTGTGCAAATCACCATCCCTGCATTCTCCTGTCAGCATTGGGTCAGCTGAGAGCTGAAATGAAAGGTGGAAATATCTACTTTCACACCTTCCCTCTGATCCTAATTTTATTTTAGACATTGGTAAGTCATCATTTCCTCAGGTTCTCTATGAGTTTGGGATGCTGACTTCCTGATGCAAGCTGTCAAGAGAATTTAGTTCTTCCTTGTAAAGTGCCTTGAACATGAAAGCATGACAGCAAAGAAGCCCTACACAGCACTCTTATTTATGCCCCTGATTGTAATACACACATGGTTTACAGGGTGAAGCAAAACATTTTACTATTGCTAGTAAGAGACATCTTACAGACATGTCAGGCTTTGTGTTGTTCCACCTTAGATCTCCTTCTCACTTTACTTGCTTTGTACTTTAGCTATGAAAATTTAAAAAAAAAAAATCATCAAAACCCATGTGCAGTCTCTCGGTCAACTCTAAACCATTTCCTGTCAATGCTGCTCCTGTGTGTTGTGGCTCTGTGAGCCTTGCCAACAAAAAGCAGCCCAGTTACCATGTCACTCTCCTAGTTCTGTCTGAACAGATCAAAATTTACAGAGTACTCTGTGCTCACTGGTTCACTGTTGGTTCACTGTGGTTCACTGTTGAGTAAATACTAGGAGCAATGGTGACTGGTGCACTTGTTTCTGTTCTGAGGGCACAGGGACAGAGCTGACATTGCCCCTGGAGAAGCTCTCTGGCCTTTCTGTACATAGGGCCAATTTGGAAGGGTACAGTCACCTCAGTGTGCCATGTGTGAGCATGAGGTATCCCACGTGGCCTTCCTGGGACACCCTGAGAGGCAGGCCTGCCATCAGGCTGTGCTGGACACGCTTTCCCTGATCTCTGGTATCCAGAAACCCCAAAGAGCAATAGGCACTGGAGTTCAGGAAACAGACTTGAGCCCCCCAGTGACTTGACAGCCAAGTGATGCTTCAGCCCTCACCAGTGCTCTGATTAGGTCTCTGCTGACTGCACCTGAGCTCTGAGGTCCTGCAAACAGGTGCAGTGTTTGGGAGTTGGGAGTGTTTCAGCTCATTCTGAGCACAGAGCAGCTCTTCCAGACAAGTCTCTCTGGGTGACAGGAAAAGTCAGTGGCTCCATTCCTGATTGACAGGGAGAAAATTAATGGTTCAGGTTTATTAAGCAATCTCTAATAGTGATTTATGTGCTCCTGTACATTTTAATCTAACAAAAAAATGTAAATCATCTAATTAGCTAAGTGTGTAATCCTGTATATTAATTATCTATTAGCCACTTCTTAATTATAATAGAATGCTTGTCAAATAACATGTGATGCCCACGTAGCACCAATTTAAGTCATTATCAGACTAGCTCCTACTTTAATAAGGATCTGTTTAACTGGAGTCTAACCATTTCATTTTATTTTAAAATCTCTACAGAAGTGGAAGCAACCTTAAAAAATAGTATTCCATAAGGACTTTCTAGACCCTTTCCTCTAAAAAACACTACATGAAGAATCATAAAAGCAATGGAATGTAAAAAATCCAAGGAACTATCAAGGAACCTGGACACCCAGATCTTGTGTTTAAGTTTGTCCAGGAGCTCCTTGTTCATGCACACAGGCCTTCCAACATTTTTGCTTGACTTCTCGTTTGTTGGGATGCATCACTCCTGAGCTTGGAGGAGGTGGTCCTTATTAACCAGCTTTTCTGGGCCCAACATCCTTCCAGGGTATTATTCTACCAAGCAGATCCCTGAAGAGATCAAAATCTGCTTTCTCGAAGTCCAGACAAGTTTGCTGTGTGCTCTCCTTAATGTCCTAAGTGTTCTAACTCCATAATTTTGTGGTCATTGGGGCCAAGGCTGCCCTTGAGCTTCCCACTTCTCACCAGATACTCTTGTTGGTGAAAACAAGGTTCAACATTAGCACCTCTCCTCATTGGCTCCTCTATCACTTGGAGAAGGAGGTTATTATTATCAGTGCATTCCAGGAATGTCCTGGATGGTTTACGTCCTGTTGTGTTGTTCCCTCAGGAGATACCAGGGTGGTTGAAATTCCCTGTAAGGACCAGGGCTAGGGAATATGAGATCACTCCTACCTGTCTACAAAGGAACTAATCCACTTCCTTGTCAGGCAGCCCATAGCAGACCCCTACTATAATGTCTCTTGTCCCTGCTCTCCCTTTATCCCAGACCCATAAGCTCCAAGGTGGCACCTGATCCATCCCCAGGCAGAGCTCCATGCACTCCTGCTCATTGACATGGAGGGTGACACTTCCTCCTCATCTCTACACCCTGTCCCTCCTAAAGAGCCCGTATCCCTTCATTCCAACTCTCCAGTCACAGAACCCACCCATCTGTGCACAGTTCTCTAAATCCTCTAGTTTATTTCCTATTCTGCTTACATTTGATAGAAACATTTAAAATGGGCCCCCTATTAAGCTGACTTACTGTCTGGGGTGGCTGGAATCACACTGTGCTGCTCTTCAGGTGCTCTGCTGCTGACCTGCGACCCCTCTCCAGGTTCTGAATATCTCTGGCTGGCACTGACATCACATTGGTAGGAGTGGGATGGATTGAGGTTTCTCTCCCCTGGCAACATTTAAAGTTTAAAGCCCTCTTCACCAGCCTGGCAAGTCTATGGGCAAAGACACTCTTCCTGTTCTCTGGCAGATGATCCTCATCAGCTCCCAGGAGATCAAATTTCTCAAAGAGAGTCCCATGATCTAAGTAGCTGAACCTATGGTTGTGGCACCAGTGCTTTAGCCATCCTAAGATTTTAGATGGACTCTTGCCCCTCTGCCCTTTCTGATTGATTACTCATGTGTCATCTTCCAAGAAATTTTGAAACAGCTTACTTGGAGTTGTACCCATGTTCTAATGGGCAAACACTGCTGAGTACATCTCTCCCAGTCCTTACAGGCAAGCAAGATTTGTTCTCCCTTTTTTTATCACTAGATCTGGAGGAGCAGTCTTCTAACAAGGCACAGGACCCATCTGGTAATCTTATTAAAAATCAGATTTGGCTTTCGGAATCAATCTTTACCCAGTGAGTGTCTCAAATGGTAACGCTGTCTACCTGGTTTTTGCAAGGAGCTCTGTACTCAGCTCCCAGGACTATCTTTCCACAGCATTTTTGCCTGTTATAATGGCAGACAGATTTTTACTGGAGCTGATGGGCTTGTGCAAAGCAAGCATCTTATGAAAGATATAAATATCTTGAAGGATGTCTGAAGCTTAGTGCTAGACAGTGTAATTTTGCCAAACTAGAAATGCAAAAAGCACATTAAAAAAAAAAATATAGGCTCATAACTAAACTTAAATGTGGAGTGGTACTGAAATTAGATCATTTCAAGCTCTGTGGAGCACTGGTTTACCTTTTCTGGCACATATCATGCTTTGATGGGCCATGGCACACTTTGCTTAGAGGAACAAAATTTTAACATCTGCTCATCCCAAGGTTTAAATGGGTGCCAGAGTACTCTTTTAATGGCTTGGCAGAAGAAGAGAGGTTTCAGCAATGAACTAAGAGAATAAACAGTTAGAACCCAGGTAGTATTGTTAAGCACACCTAGGAACAATTAGACTGGCAATTTTAGAAATGTTATGTAACCCCTAGGAATGATTTTATGCCATAAAGGCAGCCCCTTACACCCATTTCCCTCAACTTTAAGCCTGCAAAGTCTGTCCTGAGGTGAATGGAGATTACAAAAGTTACCTGATTTCCAAAATTGCCTGCAACCCCCTGTGCAAATTTAGGGTCACTATCTGTCCAAGTGCTCTGCGGTGGCTCTCGAAAAATAGCTGGAACCAGAACACACATCCACCCAGAGAAATGCAATGAGAAAGAAATAGGTTAACCTGTCTTCATATGTGTCCAGAGGATATCATTAACATTAATGTAGTCATAAAGCAGCACCTGCTGGCTCAACGCAGTACATCTTTGCCTACTACCAATTAACTCTTCAAAAAATAATAGAGAACAGTTTTTGCCTTTCTGCCCCAAGCACAATAACTTGTTTTCTGTTAAGCATTATTAATTATAACATCCCTGCTGCTTTGCCTCACTGAAATGAACAGTCCCATTAGTGACATAAGCTTCATAGCAAGGTATAGCTCAGCAGGAGCAAGTGTAGAGTTATTGGGCTTTAAAAGTATTACACCGCTTTTTATTACTATTGTTGTTCCTTACTTGTTATAGAGCTTTCACTCTTAAACATCCAGAAGGAAAACACCCCACACATCTCACTCAAAGCACAAATCCCACCTAGGTAAAGGCACAAATTCCACAAAGATGTTCATGTTACAGAAAGGTCAAAGATTCAGTGAGCAAAGTCCAAGAAAAGGCTTAGGTATGGCAAGTCGTGTGATGAGATGGGCAGAGATACTCCCCCAAAGAAGTTGTAACCATGCTCTGCATTGGGAAATGTGAACTGCAGTCAGACTGCTGATGGGAAGAGCAGAGGTGAAGGTGTCCCATCCTTTGCAGTCAGGTGCATGGCGCTGTGGCTGTG
This sequence comes from Aegithalos caudatus, assembly GCA_013389925.1. Taxonomy (NCBI): domain Eukaryota; kingdom Metazoa; phylum Chordata; class Aves; order Passeriformes; family Aegithalidae; genus Aegithalos; species Aegithalos caudatus. The sequence continues at coordinate 143,344 of WEIU01014144.1, forward strand.
CCACTGCACATCAGCGGGGTGCTACCAGGTTTCACAGGCCCTTGGCTCTCCTCCAGGGTCCTTTAGGACCAGCTCTTCCCCAGTGCACTCAAGCAAAGCAGCCACCCCTTGTGCAGGTTTCTGACATGGTGTCCAGTGAGGTCACTTAGATATACATAAGGTTTGTATCTCCGATTTACAGTGTGAAGGTCACTGTCTCTTTCTGCAGTGTCTCTTACAGCCTATTTCATGTTCTGTGGCTGAGCTACCAGCCCTGTCTGAACAGACACCACCAGGTCTGAGCACTCCTGGCCTGAGCAGAGTTGCCTGTACAAGAAGCAGAGCTAAGCCTGTTCTGCTTAGGGAATGGACAGCTCTTCCCTTCCCACCTGTATGCAGGGATGAGGTGGCAGATATATGCAATGCCTGTTAAAATATTTTGCATGGTATTTAACCTGAGCACTTTGGCAGAAACCATAATCCATCTGAGCTGTCTGTGCAACATAAACATACAGTACATGGCAGCCAGCCCATTAACTGAATTGCTGTTTTGCATAACACAAACACTGATGTTACACATTGTGCTTGTGTTATCCTTTCTGTCTTACCAAAGTCACTCTCTGCATAGACAGGATGTCAGGAATACGATTTACTGGTTTTGATTGTCAGTGCATTGCAGGTAATCACAAACCAGGTATCTCTGCTGAATGGACAAACACCAAGGACACTGGTTCCTGTATTTGCAATAGAAAGACAGCAAACTGCAACCAGTTTCTGTCTAAAGCCAAGTTGCCATTAGTAGCTTATAGAAAGCTTCATGATTGCTCCTCTAAAAGTGTGCCTGATTGCATGTTTATTCACAAGTTGGAACTGCACAAAAAGTGTAGTTGTTCTGGCTGCAGAATCTCTGCCAGCCGTCCTTTTATGAGAGAGCCAAGTCTTTCCAGAGCCACAAAATGCTTTGTATTATTTGCTGCTGAGATTGTCACATCTTCAGTATCTAACAAGGTACCTGGAGACAGTCCTTCTATTTCTAGCAAAGATTTCTACCTGACACTAATAAGAAGACAGCATCCCAACACCACCTTTTTCAGGCAGAAAGGGGCACTCCAGTGACCTGGGAAGCCTCATCTGAAATGACTAAACCAAAGCCTGCCATCGTCTTACAGACAAGGGACATGCCATCATCTCATATCTCCCTCACCTTCCACCTCAATGCTGATTAATTTCTCCAAGTCTCATTCCAAGAATTGCTGAATGACAGAAAAAGAGATATTTCTGTGACTTACAGGCCAGTTTTTGCAGTGCATCTTTATCTGCTTTGCCTGATTGATCAAAGATACCATTATCTGCTGCACTCTGCAATCTCATTGACTTGGTTCAGCCTTGCTAACTTCCAGCCTTCAACAATCATAAAGCTTGCTAAAAATAAAGTTGAAAAAAAAAGAAAGGGGCTTTCTTTTTTTGACTGGATTCTGGATCTTTCTAGAGGTCAAATTTCCTTCCCGTGCCTCAGAGAAGTTACCTTCTTTCTGATGACAGTGGATGATGTCTTGCAAATAATGAGACATCTGTCTAATTATTTGTCTTTTTTTTTTTCTCTTTGCATCAGCTCCACTCCACCAAACACAGAGCCCTTAGAAACCACAGCCAGCCATCTCCATTTACATCTACACATATTCCTGATATTTCCTCTTTTGGGGAAACCCCATGCAGTACTGTTTAAAGGCAAAAATTCAGATCCAATAAACACACTTGACCAAACGAGATCAGATATTGCTTGCCTCATTGCTGAAACCCATCATTCTTGATGCACAGCTGCCACCAATGCACAGCCATTCCTGGGTGATGGCAAGGGCTGAGCTGCAGATCTCCTGGGAGGCCTGCTAAAGAGACTGCTTCTGAGATTTAGGTGCATGGTAATTCCAAGTGTTATTGTTCTGTGGAACGCCTGTGTTCTTCATCAGAAAAACATAGAACTGGAAGCACAGGCACTCACAGAAGTCTGAAGCAGCATTCATATTATGCATATGAAACATCAGTACCTGAGAAGTGACATCCACAACCTTTTTTATCCCCAAACAAGAGAATCACTGCAAAACTTCCTAAGTTAAAAAAAAAAAAAAAAAAAAAAAAAAAAAAAAAAAAAAAAAAGCAGATGTGGTTAACAAAAGAACTAAGATATGGTTGGAACAAGAAGTTTATTAAAAAGATATTCTTTTAAATGCCTTGTCATTTGCAAATACATTTAAAATAAATGATAGAGATAGCAGCTCTTTCTTCTACTGACATCTTTTGTGCTGTGTCTGAGAAATCAGGGGTACAAGTTCACACACATGTCACTGCGCAAAGTGCTCATGGTAATAATTTTCGTGGGGAAAAATAAGCACTTGAAGGATCATATATTTTAAGTCATGAATTCAGTTAATGCACACATCAATCAGATTGTCAAAGCTGTTTACAGCCCATGACTGGATATTTCCAGCTTTTGACATATTATATCAAAGAGAACCAGAATCCTTGAAACATAATTTTATAGCGTTCACTCTCTCTCTCTGCTCACAGCTTTCTTCCCATATTCAATGTTTCTGGTAAACCCTTTACATCATTTGAAGCTGCTTCAGAATTCCACAGTCACCAGCTTATTAGCAACATCAAGATCACATTGTTTGTCTTCTGAGAGGCTACCCTGCATTTTCCCCAAAACTAATGAGGACTAAGATTCGCAATATTTAGGTAGGTTCAAATACCACATGCTTCTAAATTAAATTTCTCTGGTATTCCTTCATGCATTTGCACATCACTATCTAGTTTCTTACATTAAATCTTAAAAAAAAAAAATACTGATATTCTTTTTTCTCCTTTTTTTTTTTTTTTTTCCTTTTTTTTTATTTTTTTATTTTTTTCTTTTGTACTTAATCCCCTACTCCCTGGCTGTTGATTACAAGCCGTGTCTCCTCTGGGGCTTGTTCAAAGTTTAGAACTAGTCTAAGATATATTAGTCCCAAAAGAGGGTGTGAGAAGGAAGAAGGGTTGGAGGATCTATATTTTTTCTTGTGAAAATTTAGAACCCAGGAATTAGAAATGACCCTTTCTTCTGTATTTTCCCCCAGATGAAAATCATTAAGAAATACTAAGTTTTCTCTCCATGTATAGCACAGGTAAGAAAACAGGGATTTGGAGTCCAGTATTTCAAACCATGAAGACACAATACTCACTAATTTAGTAAGTACCAGCACAGGAAATTTATAGCAACATGCACTGGAAAGACAAATGCTCAGATGTGCTTTACACCATCACCAAATGAGATCAGCTCCACCTGATGGACTGTCTTTAAGAGACAGACACTGGACTTGACAACCAGCCCATGGAAAATGAAGAGGTGTGATTTATTCAAAGGACCAAATATCTCACAAAACCGGGCAGGGGGAAGAGATGAAAATGCAGGAGGGGAGAGGGGTCAGAAACAGTCCAAAGCTTGTGCAGGCAACAGCAGCAGCATAAAAACAACCAAACAGTACTACTCCAAGAACTCGTCATAAAATTTAATGGCTTGTTAGCTATACGGAGCCTTCAGCAACACAGTAAGAAGTGCTTGTTTTCCCTCACTTCACATCTTTACTGCTGAATGCTTTCTTTTCTCTCTGTCACTCTCTCCATTTTATTCTAAACAATATATCAGGTTTGAATGTGACTATAAAGCAGACTCTTAGCAGGGACAGAAGTGTGTGCCAACTGGAAACGGCTCTGCTCCCACCCTTTCCCAAGGTCGTTCCCCACCAGTCATGCCGAAGGACAACAAGCCTGCAGTGCTGTGAGCAGCCAAGAACATGCTCCAAGGGTAGCAAAGAGACAGCATTCCCCAGTAGCTTGCTGGGTTGTGCTTGCGTACAGCAGGATTTCAAGTCTTTGAGGTATTGCCAAACATTGTTTTCCTCCAAGACATTTATTAAACCCTAGATTATAGAGTGCCCTGATAGATTTGCATGAAGGACATTGTGAGACTGACTGACAGACTGATGGGATAAAGACAGCAGGAAAATATTCAAAATTTACTTTCAGCAAAAGTAAAAAAAGAAGTGGAAAGCTTTCCAAATCTTGCTGCAAATAGGCTTTCCCACAGATTTAATGGGAAAAATAAATGTGCAGATTCCGAGACCGTTCTTTGAATCACATTAGTGATTTGAGATGCTCCATCATTCTCTACATCATATGAACTGCAGACTTTTGATTTCCCAGACTCTGCTAATAACAAGCCCTATAATTAGGTATCTGTCCCTTGCAATCAGCACTACAGCTCTCTGTTCGTAGGAGAAAAATTGTAGGGTGGGAGAACCACTCAAGAGCATAAGAAAGACGTCACTGGCGTAGTGTGGCTGGCTAATGGCTTCAAAAACGTTATTAGGTATGTAGCATGCTAATAAAAATGTTCTTGTTCATTTGTCTGTCTGATTGAACCCACACAAGTTTTGGGTGTGAGCTCATTTTCTCAGACTCCAGTAGTTCAGTAACAGATTTCTTCTGATTTCCTCCTCCCCTGTACCCATTTGCCTGGATGACTGGCCACAGACTGATCCTGCTCATTAGGCAAGATTTGCTTTTGAAGTTTGATACAGCAAGATGATGTAGAAAGGCACAATGGACAGATACTGCCTAGGAATTTGCCCTCCAATTTAGGTCTGTTTTTTATTTTGCCCATGCAGCTTGCTGTTTTCGGTTCTTTGACATTAAAACAAGAGCCCAAGCATGTCAGCATGCAAAAGTCAGACTGTTACTTGACTATCTTAGAAAGCTTTGAGAGGCAGCAACAAGGAGGCTTCAGTGTAAAACCTTGGCGTGTTGAAGTCACAACAACATCAAATGCGTGAGAGATTTTACATACAAAGTTAGAGACATTTTGCCAGTCTTATCACAGCCATTAGAAGCAAAAGAGTGAAAATTATTCTGATTACACTGCCTACAATAAGGAAAAAGTCTGCTGCTCACTGCATTGCACTGTTGAGATCACAGCAATTCCACAAGTCATTCTGGTGGACCCCGTTTTATATCTGGAGAAGCAAATTTCCCCACCAAGTTGTCTCTGACTACGTTTTAAAAATTAATTTAATGCCTTCACTCCAGCAAAACTGCCTTTGGAGAAAGGAATGACAGCCCTCAGACATAATTTTCTGCCCAGTACTTGCCCGAGAGTCTCTTCATCTCTGAGGTTTCCAAAGCCAGGAGGGTTATTCTCAGGGACACACATATTAAAATTAATGCTAAATCCAAAGGACTGCATGCTGCGGGGCTTGATTGGATTTGGACAAAGAATGTCACTTTCTGAAGTCAACCTGCATGTAGATCATTTTTTTTCACCACCTAATCATGATTGTGAGAACGTAAATCATGCGAATTACAATGAGCAGAGTTGATGAATGTGCGCCACAGGAACTCCAACTTCAATCCCCTTCGAGGTCACCACTGGAGAAAGCCCCTTCCCTAGGGCTTGATTTCTACTGCCTGGCACATTCCCTCCTTAGCCACAGTCCCGTGAGGGAGATGAGAAGTACACCACCGTTGTTTCTGTTTTGTCTGTAACCTGTCTCTCCTTTTAATGGGAAAATGAAGCCCAGTAAGTGCCTGTAAAGGCTTCCTGTATTTTTTCTGCATTCACTTACAAACAGGCTCTTAATAATTGGATATAAAGTGAAAATCCTCAGGAGAACAAGAGTGAAGTCTGCAAGTGCACAGGAATTCAGTCCTCTCAATATTTATGTTTAACATTACATACTTCATGCAAAAACAATGACTTTGACTCCCAAAGCCTTCCCTCTCTTATCTCAAAAACTGTTCATACACATGCTGCAGGATCCCTGTGCAAATATAAAAAGGGGATTAAGTTGTACGTGTAGTAAATCCTGTTTTTACACTAAATAGGCAAGAGCTAACAGAGAGCCTTTGGATTAAAAATAGGTCCCTGTTTGCTGAGCAGACTAAAGTATTCTTACCTCTGGCTTTCCTACCATGCAGGAATTGACTTTTTCCTGGTGAGAAATTAAAGTGAATTATAAAATCTATAGTGTATTAGAGGTATGTTCTGTAAAATAAATGATTTTGATTTAAGTAACTGTATATTAGGGAACATCCGCTGCCTCCATAAAACCACTCCTTGTTTTGCAATGGGAATCTGAGCCCCAGTCCATGTATGACCATTGCATAAGAAACTTCCATGCCCTTAAGGAAATACTGGGGACACAAGGTGAAAGCTGACATCACAACTCTCTGAGTAGGAAGTGAGCACTGCCCCTGGCCCCAGATTGATCCTCTGGTGTTTTATCTCCACCCTTTGCAGCAGGATCCAGGAGGAGGAAAACTCCTCCAGTCCCACTGGATCAATCATTACTTCTAGGACCACACATCAAACGCACTAGCATTTTGGTTCCATTTTTATGGCTTGTGCCATGGTGAGGAAAATCAGGCTGCTGCATTGAGCTGAAGGACACAGAAAGCAAAGGGCTCACCAGACAGCCCAGCTGTGTGTCTGCTGACCTGGTCATGGGGTTTTTTGTTTCACCCATTTTCATTTGTTCTCTCAAAACATTTTTAAAAACACCAAAACACTGCTGAGCACAAGGCAAATTCCTCTCTGAGTCTTATGAGACCAACCCCTGGGTCCTCAATGAACATAGTCACTAGAGTAGAAAATACCCCACAGAGTCTGATGGAGGCACTTCAAGGAACTGACTGCAGAGGGTAAAGCACAGCTGGAGGATGTGATGGAGCAGAGATGGAGCCACAACTTCCTGACTGCACCAGTACATCTCACAGCAGGACTCAGACAAGCATTCCCTTTAACCTTTCCTTCCTTTCCTTTCCTTTCCTTTCCTTTCCTTTCCTTTCCTTTCCTTTCCTTTCCTTTCCTTTCCTTTCCTTTCCTTTCCTTTCCTTTCCTTTCCTCTTTCCTTTCCTCTTTCTTTTCCTTTCCTTTCCAGAAATCTCTGAGAGAAATGTAGAAGCAGTTTTTGCTCAAGTCATTAGCCTTTGCAACTTCCCCAGGCCCTTTCAGCTCAGACACTCAGCTGCCAGAGTAAGCAGCAACCTTACTTCACCTCTGAATGGTAGAGAAAAAAGACACATATATAAAAGACCTAAACCCAACAAGCTGGAGAGCCCTTTTTGAGGGCAGCAGGGGTCACAGACACACTCCATGCCCCAGCACCAGCAGATGGATGGGGTGAGAATGTTGGTGTGCTGTGGCCCATGGGGGCAGCTCATGCCAGAGAAGGCACAAGATGCAGCACACAGCCAAAAAGAACAGCAGGGAACACTTGGGTGGAACCTGTCTACAACAATTTAGATGGTGACATACCCAGGCTCTCCTTTTGGAGAAGCACAGAAGGGAAGTTCACTCACCCTTCCTCAGGGCTTGCCAGGGGCAGGGTGCCTCAGGTGCTGGCAGTATGATTCTTCCTCCAGACAAGCTCTCAGGCTGGTGTCCCACTTCCAGCATGCCAGGCAGGCGTGACATCTCTGGATGTGATCTCACACAACCACCACCACTGCAAGTCCCTGTCCCCTCCATCCCCCAGCCCTAGCCAAACTCTCACAGCCCCCCAAAATATCCAGGAAGGGCTGCAGGCTGGCAGGAGCCCCCACCTCCTTGCCTGAGAAATGTGGCATGGCAATGCGGAACTATGGCAACAGAATCCCCATAGAATCCCAAGAGAACCCAAATGGAACCCCAACGAATCCCCAGTGGAATGTGTGGGGGTGGGGGGCCAACAGCCCAGCAAAACAGTGAGAAGAGTCCCAACAACACCCTGGGACACTGAGGACAAAGAGGGTGCCCCAGGCACCTCCCAGCCAGCATCTCTGCCTGGTCCTTGTGATGAGGAGTCTCCTGGATATTCCTGCCCAAAGTGATAAGCCTGTTCTATGACACCTTTGCAGGGTTTGATGGGGACAAAGCTTTTTTGGGGGCTATTGTATGGTGCTTTACCACTTATGCCCCATGTATCCTTGTGGAACCCAAATTTGCTGTTCTCCTTTCCTGGTTTCCCTTTCACCAGGAGGTGAAAACCAAACCCCTGATAGAAAAAACCCATTCTGTATGGGTGTTAGGAAGGAAGGAAGAAGGGGAAGCTGCAGGATGCCCCAAGGGCCCTTGCTTCCTGGCAGCAGGCAGGGGTAGAGACACAAGGGTGAGTAATGGGAAGTGGAGAGATACAGAGCCAACCTCCTCCCTCAGCACCCCAAGATCAGACTTTTCTGAGATGTAGGGGCAACAGTTGACCAGATCACACTATAATACACCTTAATAAAAATTAAAAATAGAAAGGGAAAATTAAGAGAAACATTCTCAAATGCACATTTATCCAATCCTTTGGAGAGCGGGAATCAGTGCACCCTCCTCCCACTCCTCTCTGACTGCAGGTGCTGACACAGACCCTCAGGTTGGCAGTGCCCCCATGGCACATGGGGACAAGACATCCTGGCAGGTAGCTTCATACCAAGGTGCCTATGGACAGAGCACAGGCAAGAGGTTTTTAAGGCTTCCTATAGGACTTTGCCTCAGCAGGGTCAGTGCTCACAGCATTGTCCCTTGGTGTGTTTCTCATTTTCCATATTCTCTTCATAAACAATATCCACATTCCTTTATCTCTTTATTTTCTTCATCATAAATTTCTACTTCAGAATTTGTTGTTTTAAAAGACAGTTCTGTGAGAATATGTATTTTTATCTTTGACTTAATATGACATTAAGATACCTGGATGTGCAACATAAAAAAGAGGCTCTGTTGAATAGCATAAAGATAATTTATTCCATCAGGGTAAGGTGGAGACACCGGAGAGCTTCTCAGCTCTCTCTCAGTATAACTGTGATTTTTTTTTTTTTCTGCTCTAAGCCTACAGCAGTTGCAAGTATTCGGTATCCCTGCAAATCTACACCACTAGGTTTGACTGGGTGCATTGTGACCTTGACCTTTAGTTCTACGTTTAGGGGCCAATGGATTAGTTATGCATTATTTGCCTCCTCTTAGAAGTGCTGTTCTCATCTCTACTAAAATATTTGGCTGCTGCAGAGGGCAGGACAAAAGGCAGCGGAGCTGGGGCTCCCCTTTTGCACTGCAGAACATGAAGCAGGAGAGAGTGTCCAGCCAAAAGTCCTTAGTGTGGATGAGAGGATCAGGTCCTGTGAGCCAAAATGAGGAAAAATGTTTCTACCTGCAGTTTGCTGCAGTGTTAGAAATCAAAACCACAGCCAGCAGTAACGTCAGCTCTGTGTTACCCGGAGCCAAACTCAATAAATCCCTGGCACTGCTGTCAGATGAGTCCTTTACTCATCCAGAGCATGAAAGAGACAGAACCACTGGCAGTTAATCGGGGATTTCTGTGCTGTCAGACAGCCTAACTTCAGACCACTTCTTGTGTCTCATGCCACAAGCCCCAGTACACACACTAACAACTCTGATTTATGGCTGGAGCTCCTTTGCTTTACTGTGTAGTGTAATTGCTGTGCTCTTGAAGTGCCAGGCTTTCTGAAGAGCATTCATGAACTTGCACTCCTCAGCTGTGTGTCCTGTCTGCTCTGGGGCCCAGGCACTGGCATCTGCCAAAGTCAGGTTTTAAATCCCAGCAGTGGAGGTTGGTAGTCTGATTCTGCATCAGCTAGGTCATCTGCATCTCTTAAGATGTTTATGCTTACATGTTACAAATGTAATTTTTTCTGACTTACCAGAATAAATGGGTTCCATTCTTAATTGTGGGTGTTACTGGTTGCAAGCAGAGGCAGTTGCTTCTCATCCCTGCACCTGCAGAACTAGCATGATTTTTAAAACCTTGAGGCCAAGTGAATTCTCTGGGGCCTGGATCATATATTTCTCTAAGCCTACTAATGGCCACTGCATGTTCCAGAGAGGTAATCAGCCACCCAGCTGGAGCCAATGTCACTTCTATGGTGAGACCCAGGCTTTTGGTTGCAGCCCTTCAAATGGAAAGACACTGCTGACTATTGCTGGCTCTGCCAGCGTTTACAGGACTGGAAGGATGCAACAGGCACAAGAGCTGCACAACAGGAGACCACTCAAGAGTCTTCTGTGTGATTTAGAGTGACAAATTGCTTTCCAAACATCTTTCAAAGTGCAAAGTACAGAAGCAGAGTTATTTTGGGAGATTGTTTTCTCTACAAGAGTTGTGGTTATAACTCAGAATTTGGAGACCTACTCTGGACACAGTTGCAATAGCAGAAATAGATGAAACAACCTGCTGGCTTGCTTGGCGATTAAAGTCCATAAATGTGTCAGGTTTTCTTAGAGAGATATATATTCTATTGCATTATGTTATATATATAATGTATATAATATGTGTAATAATAACAGTACTGTGTGTATAATGTGCACACTACTCTGAGTCTGTAAATATATGCATATCTATATGTATAATACACAAACATATCTGCCTCTTTAGCATTTAAGGAACTGTGGAGTCCACCACCCCATCCTGCCCTTGGTGGGTGGTGTTAAGCTGTAGCTCTGAGGATCACAGCACCCGTGGTGCCAGCAGGTCCCCCCAACAAAATGGGGAGACTGCAGTGATGCTTTACTGCAGACTGCTTTACTGCTTTACTGGGTCTGAGAGCTCCTGACATCAGCTATTGCATTTGAAAGTACTGCCAGAAAGTCACATCTAAACAAAGTTGAGGCACCATCAGATGCCTTTCATTGCAGTGGACTATAAGCTAGAAGATTATAAATCCCACAGGATCAAGCAGGCATTGCTTAGAGGGAAAGATTCCTTCTACAACCACAAATGTCTTGAAGACTGTTACGGAAAGCAGAGGCTGGCTAAACTCTTATTTACATAGTATTCTCTCCAGACCTGCTGTGGTGCAGAAATTGCACTGCAATACCCATGTATGGATGTCTCTCTAGTCTTGTGTACACAGCACTCCTCTACCTTTTGAAATATGCGCAGGGGTCTTACAATCAGAATTAATTTAGTTGACATTTTGCAGTGTGACACAGATTTTAATTCTCATTTGATGGCATTGCACTCTCTGACTTCTGCCTCTGCTTGGGGAGTTACAGATGTGCAAATAAAACCATTTCCCTGAGATGATCCAACAAGGAAGGTATTGTCTCTTTTACAGCACCCTGGAGAGCTGCCTGGGTCCCACCAGGTGCTGTCAGTGAAAGAGCTCGACAATGTTTTCCTGGCCATCTTTACCCCCAGTGTGGTCATAGAAAGGGTCAAATCAGCTTAATTCTTAATGGGGGATGATGGGAGAGCTCAGAGCAAGGAAAACAAGACTTTGATGGTGAAGCTGGCAGATGTGTTGGGAATACCCACATGGGGCTGGGCAGCTCAGTTTGCCAGCCTCACTTTGCTCAAGGAAGTGACACAGGATGGGGATTGGAAGGAGGCGCTGCTGTGGCCTCTCCTGGACATATCCAGCCTGGTTGTGTCTCAGAGCACAGGAGCAGGGGGCTGTGAGATGAGGCATGACAGAAAGAGCTAAAGAAATATCGGGGCAACGGTACCAGGGAGGCAATTCCACTGTTATTAACTCAAACACAGCCATCGCTCTTCCTTTGTCTCCTGATGAATCAGAGGAAATTGCCTCCAAGCCCTTCGCCTTCCAGCTACTTCAGCTGTGTTTTGTTTCTCTAAGATTCAAATATTCTGACTAGATTTCAGCATATTATTATGAGAACAGAAGAGCTATAGAGAAAGTGAAGCTTCACAGAGGAAATAGCCACTAATGTTGCTTTGAATTCTCTTGCTTTTTATGGCAAACTCTGATGTCAGGGACAGATATGGCTTTGGAGAAGACGTGTTGCAGTGCTGCAGATGTGTTTGTGAATACTTAGTGACAATCTCCTGTGACATTGCAGTGGGACATTTTAAGCCTGCCATTCTGATGTAACGGATTCTTCTATTTAATGCCAGTCCCCATGAACAATGAGTTTCCAAAACCAAGAACATTTATCTTTGTGTGCCAATTGTACCTGGCCAGATTAGCAAAATGTTCTATTTGCATTTTGCAAAAATGTTGGACTTCGTAACAAAAAGTATGCATCAGGTCAAGTGAAAAATGTGACAGTTTGATATCAAAATCCCAAAATGGCTCATGATGGAGAGGATGAGGCAAACTTCCAAAGCAGGAATATTTAATTTTGGCACTTTAAAATTGTGGCATTCCATCCCTCTAATTTGCCAGGGGCTTTTTGTTTCAAATGTTTCTTCTGATGAAAAGAAGCATACAAAAACAAAACAAAAAAAAACCCCTACTCCATATTTAGAATTCAATAAAATACTCCATTTGATCCTCTTCAGTTTCTTTGAAAAGTTCAACATGAACACTCAAGTGCTGCATTCCTTCAAACTGTGCGGAAACTGCTGATCCAGGAGTTGTGCAGCTTTCATGTGCCAAGTGCCAAGAGAGGGTACTCTAAAAGCTGCTGTAATTCAGATTATTTGGTGAGATCATCCTGACGGCTGTGAAACCTCAGTCTGCCAGGTACAGTACAAGAACAGAGGCAGAAATTGTTTGTCCTGAGGGCTTTACCCTCCTGACCTATGATTCCCAGAGGGTCAGGTATATGTTTTTGAATGGAGTGACACAGAGAAAATCCATTCAAAACATTTTTCCACCACTGGAAGAGTATTTCTCCATACTTCTTGTATGAGGTGATTTTTCTCTTTTGTTTTGGAGAAGGTCAGGATAGGAAGGATGTCAAGGCAATGTAAACGAGCTGTATATGAAGGATGGGATCCTGCCCTTGGGCACTGCTGCTGCTGCTGAATGAGGCAGCAGGCAGATAAACCCTCAGGTTCACAGCTTGTGCTCTTCCACTGGGTTTGAGAAATGCTAAGCTCAGTTGTGTTTTTATTTATTCTAATTCCCCATTTTCAAGGTTGCAAGAGAAAATACTTTAAAAGCCTTACTAATAATACATTATAAAACATCCTTTAAAACATTCATGAAGAGGAGGAGTTCAAGGAGCTCCCAAAACAGTCGGGTTAGATTTGACTTCCAAACACAAGGTGGAGAAACACTATTATTACCCTCTGCTTGGCACTGGTGAGGCGCATCTGGAATGCTGTATCTTGTGTGAGGCTCCCCAGTGTGAGACTCAATGTACTGAAGCAAAAGGTCACCAAGACGTAGATGTTGGAGCTAATGTGCACAAGAGGAGATTGAGAGAAATGGGTCTGTGCAGCCTGGAGGAGAAAATACTCAAGTACCTCTCATTGCTCTCTGAAGCTGCCAAATGAGAGAACAAAACAAACTTCTCAGAGCTACACTGTGGTGGGATGAGTGGCAACAGATACACACTGGAGTATGGAAAATTCCAATTAAATATTAGCAAAAATATTTTCAGCATAAGGGTGGTTAAATATTGGAGTTAGAAAGGCTGTAGAATCTTAGCTTCTGGAAATACCTAAATTTTCCAAGGCAAAAACTCAAGGACTATAATCTAGAAGATTTTCTTTGAGGAGAGTACTGGACCCTGGTGACCTCCAGCGGCACCTTCCAGCCCTGCTTGTTCTACAGCTCTGTGACCACAAAATCTTGACGGGGAAAGTAGAATGACAGAAGTACAAAGATCAGCAGAGCTAATGACATAGAGATGTTTGAAAGCATGATTATGAAGCAAAGGTATCTTAAAAATCTGTTACAAGAGAAATGACAGAATTGTTCATGAAAGGCAGAAATGACAGACTTTTCCAAAACCAGCTCCCTAAGGAGATAAAAATTAAGCAACATAATTAAATTATGTGATAATAAGATGCTTTGTGTCCCAACAATGAAGAATGCAGTGCAAAACCTAGGTTATTTACAATCAGGTGTTGCCAGCTAACCTAGACCAAAGAGTAATAAGAGAAACCTTTGAGGGTCTTTCTGGTCATTTGCAATCGGTTTTCGCCATTATCTGGATCAGGAGGAAAGTTCCAGAAAACTGAAAAGAAACTTATCCCAAGAGAAGGATAAGAGGAGAATTAAAGGTCATCTTTAACGTTAATTCAATGCAGAGTTAGGGAATATGGCTTTTGCCAGACCAACTAACTCAGTAATTTCTTTTAATGAGGTGTTGTGTAAGTTTGATTGACAAAGGTGAAAATACTGAAACCCCATACATGTGCTTCTCTGCAGCCCTTGAGTTTATGTGTACTTGTATCACACAGGTAAACCAGTTTGGCCTTGTGGATTCAAACACACTGAACACCGTATCTCACACTTGCAGCCTTCAGTAGGCAAGAAATGGTAACACAGGACCATTGCCAGAGCACCTCAGAAACAGCCCTGGCTGGGACCCTGCCTGGGCAGCATCTTCACCTTGGACAGTGCTGTGCTGGCCCTGCTTGGCCCTTGCCTACTCCCTTCTCAGCAATTATTCCACTGGGGAAGCCCAGCCGAGGGGTGAGGAACATATCCCAGTGAGCCATCCCAAAGGTACCTGCAGTGCCCCAGGGTGAGTGTGCCAAGGTGTGGGCCCCCACAGTGCTGGCAGAGACCCCTGCAAAGGAAAGGTTTGGGTCTTCTGCACTGATAAAACACCTGGAAACATCCATCTCAGTTTGCAGTCAGACAGAGCAGAGGAGCATCATACCCGATGGGAATTGGCAATGAGGGGCAGGCCAGGAAAGAGGAGGTTGCAAAGCACTAGTTCTGCCAAACTAACCTTATTATTTTTCCCTCCCTTATCTTTTGACATTACACAGACTGAGTGGGTGAATGGAAGATGCAGACACAATTAAGCAGATACTGCAAACAGGAGGGTGAGTTGCTTTTTATGGCTAGTTTATGTTTCAGACACACAACTATACAGAATAATGCAATAAGAAAAACCATGCAGTATTTACCCTGGATTTATTCACTGCAGGTCCTCTGAGAGCTGCTTTTGTTTGTCTTTATTTAATTGGCATGGTCGGATGGCCACCAGCAGGTCCAATTAAACAGATTCAATAGATTCCACTGTACATTTTTATTTTTTTTTCTCCATCAGTGTGTAGCAAAAACTGTCCAAAATAATTTGTCTGAGTACTAGTAATGAATATAAAGTGCACTCTATTCCAGCCTGCACACAGTAAGTTTCATCTGTACAGCATTTTATAGCCAAAGCAAACTGGGTTAATAATGAAATCACTGATGCAATCTTTAGTACAGCCTTAGTGGGGAAGAGGGTAACATAGTGTGTTATGATATGAGATATTTGATTGCTCAACTTTTGGCATATCTGAAACACAGACAGGCATTATGTCATCCTTTGTAGCTATCTTAAGCTTTGGCATTAAGTGTTAGGTGGGAACAATTTAAGAAAATCCCACCAACAGGACCTGAGCATGCCCTTAGTATCAGGTATTTGTTTAAGTGCTTTGTTGAATTGGAGCCTAGTAGATCCTCTTGAAAAGAAAGTGATTTTCAATCTAATAAGGTTATCTTAGTGTGAACATTTTAACTACATCAATCAATATGCCCATCAGGAGTAAATGACTAATGGGATTTCTCTTTTCTTTCTTTCTTTGTTACAAGAATGATGAATTGACTTTGCCTGTTGCTAAAGATTCTCATCTCCTTAATGCATTGCAGATATGTTTAATGGACACAAGCTGTCAGGGTATTGCAGTTACCAGCCCCAACCAAAAATATTTCCCCTTCGGATTCTGTCACCACATCCCAGTTCTGCTCTCACAGTGGAAAACTTGCAAAGGCTGGAAGAGGAATATGAGGCTTCTAAAGAAGCCTTCAAAATGCAGAGAATGAAAGATTATATTGAGCCGACTAATCTTGCTCTCTTCAACAAAGAGGCAGCCAGGGGAACCAGCAAAGATTTTGTTTGTGATGCAGAGCCTGGAGGAGCCTCCTCATCCCTTCCTGCAAAACAAAGAAAAATTGTAATGGAGTTTCCTGAAACATGTCTGAAGAAAGAAGAGATATTGACAGGTATTTTTTAGCAATCTGTTACAGGGAAGGAGAGAGAATAAGTCAGCTGTTCTGGAGCTTTCCTACATTTCTCTCTGCATAGAATCATAGAATGAACCATCATAGAATGGTCTGGGTTGGAAGGGACCTTAAAGATCATCTCATTCCAACCCTGATGCCACAGACAGGGACACCTTCCACTAGGCCAAGTTGCTCAGAGCTCCATGCAACCCGGCCTTGAACAATTCCAGGGATGGGGCATCAACAACTTCTCTGGACAACCTGTGCCAGTGTCTCACCACTCTCACAGTAAAGAATTTCCTCCTAACCCCTAATATAAATCTCCCCTCTTTCAATTTAAAACAATTCCCCTTGTCCTGTCACTATCTGACCATTTAAAAAGTGATTCTCCTGCTTTTTTTATAAGCCTCCTTTAAGTACTGAAAGGCCTCTAGTGCAGTCTCCCTGGAGCCTCCTCTTTTCCATACTGAACAACCCCATCTCTCTCAGCATGTCTTCACTGGAGAGGTGCTCCTCCATTCTGATCATCTTCACGTCCCTCCTCTGGCCTCAATCCAGCAAGTCCATGTGTTTCTTGTGTTAAGGTCCCCAGAGCTGGACACAGAACTCCAAGTGGGGTCCCACAAGGACAGAGGGTCAAAATCACCTCCCTCAGCCTGCTGGTCCCACGCTTTTCAGTGCAGCCCAGGATGCATTTGGCTTGCTGGGTGGCAGGATTACAGCACCAGGTTGTGTCCAGCTTTGCATCCACCAGAACCTCCAAGTTCTCCTCCACGTGGGCTGCTCTCAGTGAGTTCCTCCTCCAGTCTGTGCTCATGACTGGGAGTGCCCCAACCCAGTTGGATGACCTTGCACTTGGGCTTGAACTTCAGGAAGCTCTCATGGGCCCACTTCTCAAGTATGTCTGGGCTCTTCTGGATGGTATCCCACCTTTCTGCTGTGTCAGCTGCACTGCTCAGCTTTGTTTCCATCTGCAAACTTGCTGAGACTGCATTCCATCTCATTGTCATTGATGAAGATGTTAAAGAGCACCAGTCTCAAGACAGAGCCCTTAGGGACACCACTTGTCACCAGCCTCCATCTGGACTTGGAGCCATTTACCACAACTATGGCTGCATCCACCCAGCCAATTCCTTATCCACTGAATAGTTCACCCTTCAAATCCATGTTTCTCCAAATTGCAGAGAAGAATGTAATCTGTGTCAAAGGCCTCAGTCAGTCTTCCCTTGAGTGTTGCAGTCATTCCATCATATGCTGAATTGTGAGTGCCTGGACACCTAACATGATGATGGATTGTGAGGAGCAACATATGCCTGCCCTTCCCTGCCTGCAAGTGAGAGCTGCATTTGTGTGGACTGCTGGGCTGGTTTGTACCATGTTTCGGGCAAAAAACACTGAGCTGTGAGAGCATGGTAAGGTACAAGCATAGACAGACAAGAGACAGGAAGCAAATGCATGCAGAAACCTCTCTCAGTGCTATGCTAGGCAGTAATTCTTGGATTTCCACATCACAATTAAAATTCAGGTGATACATGAAGTTTATTTCAGTAGAGAGCTAGTATGTAGACACAGGAAGATTTACCAAGGAAAATCAAATATGGGAATGCCTCATTAGGGACCCAGTGTCAACATTTAATATGACTTCAAGAATTTGTACACTACAGTGGTTTACGGGGCTTTCTTGGCTTCTTTTGATATCTTTTCATTGGGTTTTTTTGTCCTTCATAGGAGTGGTTTATGTAATCTGAGCAGTAACCTGCATTTGGTGCTTTTTCTGGCTCTTGGTCATAGGCATCTATACCTTTCTTTTTTACTATGGGTCTTACTCTTCTACATTTTCTTTTCTACCATCTCCTCTGCCATCGTACTGCCCGTGCCAAATGCCTCCTTGTCCACCCTCTTTCCCCAGACCCCTGCATGTCCACAGGAACCACTCCTCTCTCCCACCTCCTTCTGCATATGCCTGCCCTAAATATCTTCCCTCTGCCCCCTCTGATTTTTTGGAAACAAGACCACTTGGTATGGAGACACTGAGGTAGGTTGTATAAGAGCTCTATGACCTGACAGGGCATGTGAGACAAGCAGAGATGCACAACTGAGCCAGGAGGTGTAGGCTGTTACAGACCCCAGGTCTGCTGTGCTCAGCACAGAGGGAAATGTGCAGCCTGTAGCCACTGAATCAAGGCAAACCTGGAAGGGAAAGGTGCTGTTCTGGCAGCAAATCCCCCATGGCACCGTGCCTGGTTGTATGATGTGTCAGGGCCAAAATGACCCTTTTGAGTTAATTCCCTATTCTTGTAGCATCATGACCTTCCCTCAGAGGGGCACTCCCAGTGCTCTTCTCCCATCTACAGCCACAGGGAAGGTAAAATACCCATGGGAATATGCCCTTCCAAAGAGTCTCTAAAATAAGGAGACCCAAGCTGTTTACAGATGAAATCTGAACAGAAAGGCAAAGTAAATTGGCCTGTTACTCTTGCCTCTTCCTCTGTAAAGCCTGCCCTCAGTTTCCAGCAACTTTTTTACAGTTCATTTTCAGCAGCTTTTTCTTTGCTCTCCCTCAATTTATTATACCATTAAAACCAGTGGGGAAAAATGTTCCTCGTTAAGGTGAGAAGGTTTTATCTGAAATACAAAATAATGAAATGGCAAGAAATCTCAAGGCAGGGAAAAAACCAACCAACCCACTGTTCTACACAAAAAGAGGATCTTTTTTTATATTTTTAAAGAAAGCTCATTCTCTCCTCTCCAGAACCAGCAACATATTCTCTGTCAGCTCAGCCCACAGGACCTGTGCCAAAGAAATCCAGGTAAGCAGAGTAACTGGTAACATTTTTCTATATAATTCAGTCACGTTAGGCTGTATTTATGCCATACACAGGAGGAACACCGAGCAACTGGAAATTTACAGTGTGTCTGAGACACTCACAACCTGGCAGCCTCAGCTGTGCCCTTGCTATTAATAAACTGGAAGTTATGTCTGTCTGAGGGGTTGTCTTTGGGCCCCTCAACATCAGCTGTATTAAAAGGGATGATGCCAGCCTCTGCAGAGGGTTTTTTAAATTTTTTATTTTATTTTGTTAGACAGATAAATCCCACACAGCATCTCTCAAATCAACTGAGATGTGTGATTTTTATTTTACAGGCTGCTCTTCCAGCTGAGGAAAAAAAATAGGTCTGATTCCCCAGCCACAGTAAATCAGCATAATACCACCTTTCCCACCACCAATGCTGCTGCAGCAACACGGATTTACACCATCTGGAGACATGGCTCCCTCCTCCCATCTGCCCCATGTAAACATATGGACATACCTAATCTTCCTGGCAGAGAGAAGGCAGAGAAAGGAAATTGAATAGACACTCCTGTTAAGAGGCAAACAAAGACCAAATTCTTTTTCAGTGACTTTAAACAGCACTCAGTTCATTAATAACAATCTTTATAGGAATATCCAAATGATTTTTTTAAACTTCTTTCTACTCCCGGCACCAAGGGAAATGAATGTAAGCAGCTGTTTTAGGGAAAGCTTTTACATTGTTACGTGAACATGTTGCAAAGTGTTTTTTGGATTATATTTTATAAATTACGTTCATATAAATTGTAAATATGTTATAGATTTTTAATAAATTTAATTGTCTAACATTTATATAAATAACTGTTCTAAATTCATAACTTTCACCCTGAAAGAGTGAAGACTCTATTTCTTCCCCAAATTTCAAAAATGTTATGGACTGAAGTAAAACCTCTGATGGCAAATCAAAGGAAATCAGTCTTAAAAGGTTCCTGGCTAATGTCACTACAAGAATGAAAAAAAAAAAATTTCCCCCCATCTGAAGGTTTGTGAGAGGGTGAGAGGGCATCTCGCAGTTCAGCTGCCCACAGGGCTGACCTGAGCTGTCCCCAAGGGCCTGGCTGTGATTTGGGGTGCATGCAGAGAGCTGCTCATGCATTGATGAGGCTGCACCCTCATGGGCAGGCAGGTTACTCAGTCTGAGCATGTCTTGTCCTCAAGCAAACATCAGATTGACCCAGAGAGCACCCCAAGTCACCCACCTACACCCTGGTCCCAGGAACAGGGGTTTCCATGAGATTTGGGTTTGATACTGGTCCCAGTTAACCTGCACATAGTCCTTTACCGGGCTCTACTCCTCATGTGCAAGGCAGAGATGATGGCATTTTATTGCCTCAGGACAGCTGGTAGAGCAAACACACAATGGAGGCACCAAAGCACCACTACTCCCCTTACTCCTCATAAGTTTTCATCCACAGATGCATTAATTTGTTTGTGCTTTGCCCAGAATCCATTACAATTCATAGATAACTAATAAAAAAGCAGTGATGTGTAAAGGCCTTGTTGAATTACTAATGGATAGAAAAAAATAAATTTTTAAAAATTTAACACACCCTTCACTCCTTACCTTGAATCAGATCACAGCCAAGCTCCAAACACAGTTTGTCCACTATCTTATTTTCATGATTTTGTGGTTTGCTTTTTCATTTGCCAAGGCCACAGGTATCTTTAAATTAGTATATCACAGGGACTGTAAAATAATTATCCCAACATTGCACAGATAGTAGTGGCTGGACACCTTGATAGTTCTGTGTTGTAGGCTCAGAATGATCTTGTACCCTGACTGACAACTTCAGGTGAAAGGGTAAGGTGGAAGGGTATATGGAAAGCCTCAGCTGCTGCTGGACATGCTGTCATAAAAGAGGGCAGTCCCAGCAGGGTCCCAGTCCAAGTGTGGGCAGAGGGATTCCAAATTGTCAGCAGAATGGGGGTCACCTACTATCATTTGCAGAACTGTGTAAGCTGAGATCAGCAGGAGGGTGATTTTAGGACTGACAAAATCTTGTTTTGTCCAGTGGCAAGGCAAGCAGTAAGGCCATAGAAGAGTCTGTACAGCTGCTGCCAATACTACTTGCTCATTCTGGTGTGCTGTTACCCTTCTCTCTGCTGTCCTTGGCTTTGTGAGGGCAATTCTCTCCTCTACTTGCAGCAGAGCTAATTTCACAAGGATAAGTGCCTTTCATGACCTGTATCCTGAGCTCTATTCCTCTCCTCTTGAGCAGGGTACCCTCCTGGTAAGCCGGGGCAGTGCTAAGCCCCTCACCTGATAGCCCAACAGCTGAAGAGCAACATCAAGAGTGCTCTGAGGAAATGTGACCCCAGTCTACTGTCAAAGAGCAGGGATTAGCTGATTTTGCTGTCAGATGCCCCTGGAAGGCTGCTGTCCATCACCACCCTAAGCCATGATGCCACAGCTGAGGGATGACACCTGCTGAGGTGGGAGGATGCCCAGAGGTGCTCAGCATCTCCATCCTAAGTGTATCAGCATGGGCTGTCTCAGCCAGCAGAGATGGTCATGACTCAGAACGAATATTCCAGTCCTCAGCTTCTGGATTTTCACAAGCCTCCCCAGCCTGATGGTTCACTCACTTTTTACCTGAAAAGTGGAATTTAATTCACTTGAAATTCACCAGCAATTCGATGGTGTAGTTAGTCTACCATCAATGTGCCAAAACTCTTCCTCCCCTCCCCGCCTTAAGCAGCCCTCAGGCTGTGCCTCCTCCTTGCCACCAGTAAGGTGGGCTTCAAAGCCAGCATTCCCTTTTAGGCTAGCACAATTCCTCCATCTCCAGACGTCCAGATTTCAAAGGACATTTGAGGGCCTTCTGAACCATTCACCAATATGATTCAAATCAATCACATTGATTTCCAGGGGCTCATTAGACACCTCAGTGTTTTAGGGGTTCCTGGACTGAGTTTCTCCATGAGTGAAGCACAGCATTGTCACTAGGCTGTCTCAGCCCACGAGGGTTTATGAAATGCTTAGCTGGCAAAACAAAAAGCATTAACTTCTTGGCTACAGCTTTCTGCCAAAAGATAGGCAGCTTGTGCTTCAATGCAGATGTCTCAGGGAAAAAATGTGCAGTGCATTAGAGAGCTGTGACTCATAGAATAATTATCCTTGTTTCTCATAGTTTATTAATAATTTAAACCCAATCTTGATGTTATTGATCTATCATTGAATTGAAGATTTATTTCAGATCTGTAGTCACTGAAGCAGTAAATTCAATCCCCCTTTCCTCCCGCCCTTCCATCCACTAAACTCACTTTATAACTAAAACATGATGTTTAGGCTGTTTCAGTAATAGCACAGGAGAATAAGAGCTCAGAGGCAGTGGGTGGCAGGAGCAGCCTTAAGCCCACATAATACCAAGGGAGGGCATATAAGGTTCTCATTTTAATACATTGTTTTGACCAAACCATCCTCTTCACATGGTCGCAGGGATGTCAAAAGGACCAGAAGCTAATTGCTGGCATGTGCACCACAACCAGATCCTGGACCAGTTTTGCCTGTTTTCACCTAGATTTGCTTATCCGTGCCCACGGTTAACCATCAGTACTGCACACACCATCCCCGTTGTGTATCCCACTCCTACTCTGTCACGGATACGACTCACTGAGGTAGAAGTGCCCACAACACGTGGGCTATTGTAGGGCACAAAAGCTCTTGGGCCCGATAATAATCTTACTTAAACTGGCAAAAACCTGATGCAGCTGCCTGGGTGTCCCAGGAGCACCATGAGTGTAAAATCCATTTATGTGCGTGAAGGATCAAGCCTAGAGAACGATAATGTGACGACTCCTACAGCAGTGCTCACTGGGCTGTACCATGTGTCTGGTGAATTCAATAATACAGCAGTAAGACTTGGCCTTTTAAAAGAAGGCAGGAATAGAAAACAGCATCATTTATGGCTGTAATGTGCCCAGAAGAGTGATTTTTGTAGGCAAATGAAATACATTTTTATTAGACCAATTGTAGTGTGCTGTTGGGCAGGAAAATGTGTTCTTGGCTGTACCAACTCTTTCTCAGGTCTGGAAGAAAACAAACGTGCCTAAACGTGCATCTGTTGTTTTCCATCTATATTAATGGATACAATTAAATATATTTCCATCCTCTGCCAGCCTATCCTTGCTGCTGACCTTAGACCCTGCAGATGGAATCACAAGTGGAGTCTCTTGGCCACCACTAGGGTCCCTGCAAGCTATAGAAACGTGTGACAGGGCCAAGCTGTCACAGCCTTGCTCTGAAAAGCAAACTAGATTGGTGTCACAAAACAGGGGGGGTGTGTTGGTGTGGTTAGTGCTGCATGCACCCACAAGTGTGTGCTCTTAGTGTGTCTGGTGTTTCTTGCCCAGGTAGGAGACATTCCTAGAGAAGAACAGCAGGAAAAGAAGGCACAGCAAACTCAATGTAGTTTGTGTGTTCCAGAAGTATCATTTTAATGAAATACTCAGGAACCTTAGCTTTCTTTTGTTAGGATTTGGGGAGGTTTTGGTTTTCAGTTATGTTACTAAACCTGGAATAAGACCAGGGTAATGCTGCTATTTCCTTAATCCTGCAGTACAAGGGATGGTGCCAGCAGTAACACATCAGGGTGCAGGTGCTGGGTGTTGCAGGGCTGTTGTGAAGGGAACAGGCCCAGGGAAGTCCATGTCTGGAAATGCTGCTGGATGGCTGGGTCCCTGTGTCACTGGGTCCCACCTGCACTGATGGGACCATTGTCATTGGCAGGTAACAGCTCCTGCAAGGCCCAGGCTCACTGGCATTACACCTTTCTCTTGTTTGAGGCCTGAGAGCCTTCATTGGTGAATTTTCACCTGAAGCCATGAATTCCTGGGAACTGGGGGTTTCCTGCAGTTGGGAAGGAGTGACCTCCCTTCCTCCTTGTCCTTGGTGCAATAGGTGGAGTGAGCAGGCACGGGTACCCATCACCAGCACAAGTCTCTTCTGAGCACCCACCTGTGATGGGAGCAGATCCAGTCCCTCTATAAATACATAACCTCAGCTCCTACTTTAGTCCCACACCAGGCAGTTAGGAGGGTGTTTTCAGTACTGAGCAGCCAAGTAGAGGAGCTGAGCACCACTTCAGGGCTCGGCCCCCCCAGGATATGCCATTTAACATGTCTGGGTCTCACTGCACCCTGGCGAGGTGAGGAAATATCTTTTGCTGCCCTTTTAGGGTGGGTAACTAGAGAACTGTGTCCACATTTCTTTATAGGCAGGCTGCATGCCTCCTACTCTAACTTGCTTGTTGGGGGTGTCTGTTCCTTGCTGTTGCCAATATTAGGCTCCCAATTCAGGTTAAGCTTCCCTTAGGGTGTTGACCTTGAGCCCTGGTTCAGCTCACACAGGAATGTGTTTGTCTTTGTGGGCTGTGAGTGCACATTGTTGGGTCATGTTGAGCTTCTCCTCTCAACCAACACCCCAAGCCCTTCTCCTCAGGGCTGCTCTTAGTTCACGCTCTGCCCAGCCTGTATTTGTCCTTAGGGCTGCCCTGACCCAAGTGTGGCACCTTGCACTGGCCTTGTTGAACTTCATAAGTTTCACATGGACCCACCTCTCAAGCCTGTCGAGGTCCCTCTGGTTGGAATTTGTCAGGTAGAGAGTGGTTGTCCACTGCAGAGGATGTGGTGAAGTCTGCTCCAGCATATTCCAGAATAAATACCAGGCAGCAGGAGTGACACAGGTGTAGAGCCACTGCCTGTGCCACTTCTCTCTGCCCACCTCAAGCCTCTCACTCTCCCATCACTGGGGTGTAGCAGCTTTAAATCTGCAGAGGGAGAATTCCTGGAAATCTGGCTTTATGCCTTGCCCTGACCTGCAGCTTGTCCCAGAAACCCTACTTTTGCTTGCCAGGCATTTGTATAAATAGGATTAACATCCACAGTTACAGTTATCTAGGTTGCAAATTACACAGGCTATCAAGGCTTGTGCTTCAGGGCATACACTGATTACCATCAGAGGGGCAAAAATGAGTTTTTCCAATAAGAGAATATTGCGTGATTGACTGGGAACATTACAGGGCAGAGTGGATTAGCCTTTGCCATCAGTATCAGTTATATGTCATTACCACATCAAAGCACCATCCCGCTCCCATCCAGCGTGGAAAGCAGCTGGGTCTTGAGGAGCAGGGTTGGTTGTTAAACCCGACACAGATTTTGAAGCTGTTTATAAAACGTGCCTCCAGCAAGCTGTGCTCCCTGCTTCTGCCTGCCTGCCAGCCTCCTGGGCTGCACACCTTCAGATGGTCAGAGGAGCCTGTCCGCCTCTCCTTTGCCTCCTGGGGTTTCCCGGCTCTGGTGGGATCACGGGATATCAGCGGATCTGGGACTCACTGCAACAGGAGGCTGGGAGGCACCTTTACTTATAGGTCTGCTGATGCCATCCTCATCGTGCTTCCAGAGGCTTGCAAGAGGAGCTAAAGTTCCTGTTAGCTTTCTATTGTGGATGAACAGCTTTGCCCACTTTCAGATCATCTCATTTCCTTCATCTTGGCAGCAAATGATTGTCTCATTTGAATGGAAGAGCTAGAACTGACAGAAAATCTAAAATAAGAAGCATAATTAGCAGCAAAACTTTTAATTCTCCTTTCTAAGGCATTTCTAAATGTGTTAGTGCTTATTTATTGAACCTGGCATTTAGACAGTTCCTTTTAGTGCTAATAGGGTTGATTACTGGGTTGAATACTACAGCTTTGAGGAAATGGCTGTTCAGTACTCAGAGATGCCAAGTTCCCTCGACACAGAAATACCCACCTTTCTTCCCAGGAAATGCATTTTATTCAGCACAAATGTATTAAAATGAGGCTGTCACGGGAGCCACAGGAGCCACAGGAGCCGCAGCAGCAGCCCGTGCACAGGGTGTGTGGCTGTGGGACGCCAGGGCTCGGCCTCCCTGGGGCTAAAAACTCCCTCCAGCACAGGCAGGACAGTGGGAACTGGCCTGGGGCTTGCTCCAGATCACTGGCTCCAGATCAGGGGCACCCCAGGGCTGGCAGGACCTCCAAGAGTGATCCATGGGGAGATCTGAAGAGGAGGATTAGGGGAGAGGGTAAACAACCAGAGAAGAGGGGAAAGAAGAGGAAGGGGAGGAGGAAGAGGAAACTACCTGGTTTCCCCAGGTTACAGTCAAGATCTGGGGTTTCCTATCTTTGCCCATTTGAAGTTCACACTGAAATCCAAGACTCTTGTCTTCCCTCCAGAGCCAAACAGAGCAGGGCCTCCTTCCCAATAGAAATCTGGGGGCAAGAAATGTGGGTGGGGATTTTTTTCCCATAACAGTCATTATCAGAGTAGTTGCTTCAGTGTGTGTAATGGACCTTTTTGTGTTCCTTCTCCTGCAAATCAATCAACAGGACAGATGTCTTATTGTCCTCCTGTTCCAATGTATATCATCATTACCCCTTTGGAGCTGCTGCAAAATAGCACAGGTGTCAATAAAAATAGAATTTGGACTTTCATTTACTTTCATTTAAGCTTTATGGGTGAAAATGGTAGGTTTTCAGAAAATAAGCCTCACCTTCGCATTACTGAACATGTGATGTCAACACAAGGCTGCTTGGGTGATGCAGCAGCCTCCAGAAATAGGGCAGGCTTCTAAAATCTGGGAGTGTCAAGCCAGCCTGGCTTGATAAACTTTGCCAGTGGCTAGCCAAGTGCAATGAGATTACCCTGGTCTGGGGAACAGAGATACTTGAGCTCAGGAATTTCTCCCTGGGTGTGATTATCTTGTAAAAGCCTCTATCCCTCATTCTCATTTCTAGCTGAGAAGGAGGTGCAGTGAGTTTACTGGTTTGTGTCCACCAGCTTGTAAAGTGCCAATGCATGGCTTTTAAGGCAACCTTGGAAAAGTGCACAGGAACACAAATGTCTCTGTCATTAAGGCACTGAGATTTCCACCAGAAGGGTCATTTTCATATTGTGTCAGTGCAGCGTCCAAGTCTTTGTTTTTAATTTACTGGGGGAAAATTCAGCAAATCACTCAGATTTGGGTTGACCATTAGAGATTCTGCTGCACTTGTTTCTCTCTCCATCTCCTGTTGCTCACAACCAGGCATTCTCTTTCAATGGTGCCTTGGAACAATAAACTCAGGGTGACCCAAGCCAGACAAAGATGCACATGAGAGGTCTGCATGGAGAACAAGGTTGCATCCCTTGGTTACCTGTTGCATTCCAGAACAACTTGGCCTCCAGCTGAGAAACCTTGTCTATGCAGGTCAAGGCTTCTTTGGGAGCTAAAGGAAAATGGGAGGTACCTACCTGTGGGTCTTGGTGGAAGACTTATTAAGGTGAAAATTGTGCCCGATGTGGGAACAGTGACAGGCAAGAGCACCAGACACCTCAGGCTTCATTCCAGCCGTTCCCCTTAGTGAGATACATGGCCTGGTGTGAAATGCAGGACAGAGGGATGACTGAAAATGTCAGCCCCCAAAATACACCTGGCCCAGCATTCTGCCCTGGATGACACTCAGGAGATGCTCAGGAAGTAATACAAAAATAGAGCAAACATTTGTTTTTACTTCCTTACACAATATTTTCCATTTCCCCAGTGGTTTGTGACTCAGGAACCTCCTGAACTGTAGATGCCATCTCTGCATTTAATAGCCTTTGATGGATTCCTCTTCTATTGATCAGCTTACACTCTATTGAACCAACACAAACTTGAAACATCCACTGTACCCTATGGCAAGGAGTGCCACAGCTAAAAATCTCCTTTGTTTATTTTGAACTTGTCACTTGATGGTTTTCTTTGATGTTCACTTTCTTCCTTTGAAGAGCACTGAATAATATGAACAGCTGTTCCCCAGTCACATTGCTCTTCCTTTCACAAAACTCAGTCATATTTCTTCTTCAGTCATTTTTTCCTCCAAGATAAAAAGTCTTAATCTATTCAGTCATTCCCTGAATGGAGGCCCTTTTGTGCTTTTGATCATCTTCAATTGTCTTCCCCTGTAACTTTTCTATTTCTTCTGTATCATATTTGAGATCAGTGAATCAGGACTGCACAATGGCATTCAACAGAAGGGAGTCCATGGATCTATACAGCAGCATAATGATTGCCCCTGTTTTGCTCTCTCCTTCTTCCCTAATAATTCCTAGTTTTTCTGTTTGCTTTTTTGATTTCTACTGAGACTTGAGCTGACATTTGCATAGAATTATCTACTATAACCTGAGGATTTTGCTCCCAAGTGGAAATAGCCAGCTTGGATCCCATTATTTTGTATGTAAAGCTAGGATTGTCTTTTCCCATGCACATCACTTTACATTTATCTACATCAGATTTTATCTGTGATTTTATTACCCTTTCATTCTGTGCCACGAGGGTCTTTCTGAAACTATTCACAGTCAGCCCTTTGCCTCAACCACCCTTAATATCATCAACAAACTTCTCCCCCTGCTTGCTGCTCTTTCAAGATTATTCCTGAATATTTTGAAAGCATGGGACAATGTTTCAGCTAATTTAACAGCTTCCTCTCTCAAATTTGAAGTGCCAGCTCCGTGGGAGAGGGGAGAAATGCCCCTTAGCTCTTGGGGTGTCACTGGAGACAGTGGAGATAAATAACATTGTGCCTAAGCAGCACTTCTACCTCTCCCCTTGCACAGATAGGATGGGGGGTGACGGCACCTGCTGGGATGTGTGTCTGCCCTGAACCAAACCAGCCTAAGGTGGGCCCAAGCCCAAGGAGGTGAGCAGAAGCCCTGGGTCATCAGGAAAGGGCACAGAGTGGAAGCAATGGATGGCAAAGCCTTTTTCTGAGAAAACCTCTGCACACAAAGGTGTGTAGAATGAACAAGAGCTAACTGGGAACTCTCCCTCACAGAAAGCAATCTGGGAGCCGGTCAAGCTTGCCCAAGGGAGTCCAAGGCCAGAGTCAGACGAGGAGCCTTTCTCCATGGGAGGAGAACACAAGGATGATGAGAACACGAGGAACAGCCACTGCCATCTGCCCAGGCAAGGTGAGACCCAGCTCTTGTTGTTTGGTGAGAAAAAGCCAGAAATGACCAGTGAGGAGCACTTTCCCAGTGGTGTGTTTTCTCTGGGAAGCAGAACCTTGCAGCAGTGCCTGGCAGGGGATCAGTGTTGGGTAGCAACAACAGGGGCTCCTCTTTCTGCTGGGGGCGTCCTTGTTTAGAGGAAGAGGCTGGACAGTTGCCACTGCCATTTGTAGCAAATGGGCCAGACTGAGCATCTCTCCAGCACCACAGGGGAGCACAAAATTAATTCACCTAGAAGGAAAAAGACAGAAGAGGATTCCTCACCCCTATCCAGTGGCACTACTCAGAGCCACAGGGTCACACAGAATGTTTCCTTTGCTTCTGGTCCTAGTAAATTCATGCTACAGCCTCTAGAGCCAGGCAGTGCTGGATTTTCCAGCTCTTTGGTGAGATGCCTTTCAGAAAAGGCATGTGGCTTTCAGAAAAATGCTCTGTGGAAGTGATTTGATGCTCCTGCACCCACAAGAGGAAAAAGAAGGTCTCCCTTCTCTGATGATAGAGCAAAAATTGCTTCAAAGGGCAGAGGCTCTCCCCTTTTAAGAGACTTAAGCTTGACCATCAGAAAACCAGAACCCTTTTGATAACAAAAGAATAGAACAGGCATCAGTGACTCAAGCAGAAAGTGTTTCTTGAGCTGTGGCAACACTTTTGTCTCCTGGCAAAAACATGTGTATGCGCATTTTTAAAAGGCTGGTTTTCACAGATCCAGGGAGCAGAACAGAAATTTAAGAGAAAGCCAGCTGCAGACCCACCAATATTGCAGCTGTCAATGACCCCCTGCTCATCCAAGTGGGGAAGGCACTCAGATGCCAAGGCAGAATTCCTTATTTCCATCCCAGCCTTTCAGCTCTGGCCGTGCCACTGCCCACTCCGGGGACTGAAGCTGAGGACCAGCAAGTGACCAGGACTCCTCCAGAGTGGCTGAGGATTTCAGCAGTGCCTTGTCCTCTTGTTTAAGGGTCAGCTTTGGGGCAGGAACTGTGTGGTGTGCTCAGTGCCAGCCCAGCGCTAGGGAAGCACCCCAGCGTGGCTCACACATCTGCACAGCCCTGCTGCATGACAATGAGTATAAAATCAGCCCCTTTTGCTCCTGTTAACAACTTTGCACTTCATTTGGGTCAGAACTGGGGGGTCTTTGCCTGTCTCTCTCGATGGGAAGTTTTGGGGAGGAATGAATAATAAATAACAACTGTTCTCACCACCAGAAAGGCAGCTGTGGATCATATGCTGAGCACAGCTTTTGTATAAGCAGCAGTGGCAGCAGCCTGTGTAACTCAGCCAGCACAAATCCACAATATGCCTGCAAATAAAGCTGGAGTAAGATGCAAAATGCACAGGTGCCATTCACTGGTTCTGGTGGCAGCAGGGTTTGTGATGTCAGCCAGCCCATCCAGCCCTGGACCACAGCTGGTTGACAGATAAGGAAAACCCATCTGGAAAGAACACTGGGAAAAGGAAGGCTGTGTTTAGGTGACAGGACTGATCACAGTAGAAGGCACCAGAATGGCTCCTGTAGATACTACAGAGAGGAAAAAGGCCCTCACTGCTTTTGAGCACCATCATACAATCATAGAATGGCAGCATGGTTTGGGTTGGAAGGGACATTAATGATCATGTCATTCCAATCATCTAGTTCTAATCCCTTTACCATGGGCAGGGACGCCTTCCACTGGACGAGGTTGCTCAGAGCCCCATCCAGCCTGGCCTTCGACACTTCCAGCTATGGGGCATCCACAGCTTCTCTGGGCAACCTGTTCCAAGTACTTCATCATCCTCACAGTAAAGAATTGCTTCCTAATACGCAATCTGAATTCACTCTCTGACAGTTTAAAGCCATTCCCCCTTGTCATCTCACTATGTGCCTTTGTCAGAAGTTCCTTTCCAGCTCTCCTGAGCCCCCTTTAGGTACTGGAAGGTTCTATAAGTTGTCCCTGGAACCTTCTCTTTCCCAGGCTGAATGATAGGCTGGAGACAGGCTCTCTCACCCTGTCTTCACAGGAAAGGTGCTCCAGCCCTCTGACCATCTTTGTGGCCCATATCTGGAACAGGTCCATGTCTTTCCTGCTCTGAGGACCCCAGAGCTGGATGCAGCACTCCAACTGGGGTCTCACCAGAGCAGAGCAGAGGGAAGAATCCCCTCCCTCATCCAGCTTCCCCCACTGCTTTTGATGCAGCCCAGGACACATTTGGCTTTCTGGGAAGCAAGTGCACATTGCTGGGCCATGTCAACAAATACCCCCAGCTCTTTCTCCTTAGGGCTGCTCAGAATCCATTCTTTGCTTGGGAAATCCCCAGAGAGGAAGAAGGAGAGCTGACCATGAATGTTTCCATTGCAAATGCTTTTCAAGTGCAGGCTATTTAACTTTCCAAAATTCAAATTTTCTCATTTCCCTTGAAGATTCTTCATATAAATGTTGCCTTTAAAACTGAGTGTGTCTTGACTTCTAATGCAGTTTCTTGGGGTTTTCTTTTTAGAGAGAGACAGGAGCTTCTTTTTTAAAAATTGTTTTTAAAGTTTTAAGCCTTTAAAAAAGGCATAAATCCCTTTTTTTTTCCTCTTTTTCCATTTTCTCAGTGCTTCACAGGATGTTAAAAGAAGGCCAAATTCCCAAGTTGTCCACATTTTCATATGAAAAACAACTACAACATTCCATTGAGCTCTTAAGAAGGAAGTATAAACATGCCAGCTGTGTTTATATGGGAACACAGATAATTAAATATAACCTACATTTCCTGACTATATATATATATATATATATATGCCTTTATGAGAACAGTCTAGATCTAGAGTGATCAGAAGGAATAGCCCCAGGAAAATGTGAGTCTACCCATACTGTGTGAGCATGGTTGTAGCATAAGCTGCTTCCTGGCAAAAAGGGAGAGTGACCACCCCATGGCAGTGGCAGGGAAACAGACTCTACCCACTTCCATACCATTCACCTCTCTTGCCCTCCAAACCAGGCTGCTCCATTCAAACTACCCAGCGGGGTCAGATCCAGGCTCCTCAGCTAGGAATCACAAGGAGAAGTGCTCCTGGTCCCAGGCCAACAAAATCTTTACAGGGTTCAGGCAGCCTTGATTCATGAGTAAGGACATCACCACTGAGTCCAGCAAGGGATGGGGTATCCTGGGACGTCACCTCCAACACAACTGCCAGGAGAAGCAGCGCCCCAGGCCCCGTTGTCCCAACTTCTGAGACCCTGGAAGGGCAAGTAAGGACTGGAGTTCTGCCCTGTGATCCAAGGGCTGGAAGAGATCTCCCTGACAGCTCAGGCCCCTGCAGAATGGCTCCTCTCTTCCCTGCCTGCTTCTCCTCTCCCTTCCCCAGCCAGACAGCATTGCGGTTTCTGCCAGCATGCAAGAAAATTACCTGTGATTTATCACACAATCAATGATTTTGTTGGCTTTTTTATTTTGGACATAGAAGCACATTATACTGCTCTTCCACACTGAAATATAGGGGTAGCAAATCTGCCTGCCTAGAACTGTCTGTCTTTTTAGCCTCATAAAAAGCCTGAAAAATGAAAGCAAGAACAAAACCGTCAGTTTGCTGCTTTTTTGTTCCCCTCCATTCCTTACAAGCAGGAATTCTTAGCTATTCTGCAGACCCAAAGTCTGCACCTTCAGGTTATTAAATTGGTGCCAGAGCTATGGCTGGAGTCACCCACTTCAAGCATACAAAATGCCTCCACCTGGGAGCTGCTGTGGATGAGTCCCTCAAGTCCCTGCCACAGACACAGCCCAAGCACAGTCCCTTTCTGCAAGTGAGAATTGTCTGCTGCATTAACAATGATCTCTCTGCTTCCCCCTCTCCTAGGTGCTCCCCATTCTTCCCAGAGAAGCAGGTGGTAATGCTGCTTATTTCTATTAGAAAGTATTAAACCCTGCTCCCTTGTAATTCTGGGAGCTAAGCCTTTGGCAAAGAAATGTTTCTGTGTTCTTTGTCAGTACCTTGCAGGATAAATTACTTTAGTGCCTGATGAAAAGAGGGCCCTTAGCAAATTATATCATCAGAGAGCAGCTAATAACATTGAATAAAGACAGTTATCCTTGTATACAGAATGTGAAAACACAGAAGTGAAGGAGGAGTTTTTCTCAATTATTTGAAAGGGTTTAATTAAACAATACGCAAACAAACAAAAATACCCAAGGTGTGGTAAGAACCACAGAGTGGCAGAGCTTTGGGGCTGGTACCAGTGGAGGGGGGAAGAAGGCCTGGGGCATCACATTCCCATCCCCTCTGTCCAGGCAGGCATCCCCACCACACCACAACATGCCAGGTGGCCACAACGGAAAAGTGTGGGCTTGTTGCCTGCACCTGTAAGGGGAAGCTGCAATAGGGCTGGTTAACTTAAGGTCAGCATTGCTGCTGGATTGTTCCTCATCTCCAGTGAGTGTGCCTCATTAAGAATGACTTAGGTGATGAATTTCTTGAAGTCTAAGTTGTTATATGAGGTGAGTGATGACTTTAGTAAAAGCTGCAAGCATCTGAGCCATCAAATAATAATTTTTGACATCCCATTCCCAGTCTCCAAAGTTTCCCTCCAGAAAGCTTGTATCTGGGGGAATCACTAAATCCCATCTCAATTTTACAAGTCCTCCCTGTGCTGAGGCTAATTAATGGACATCTTAAATGTCCAACCAGCTATTACAAATCATTTTAAATAGCTTTTGCAATAATGCTGCCATCAGCCTCCTGCAGTCCTGCCGTTGGCCTGCAGACATGTTGGTGTTCCATCCATCACACAGCAGCCAGGTTTTACAGCCTGACACCCAGGAGATGCTGAGCAGCACTAAACCATCGCTGAGTGCCACGAGTCCCTCCCATCGGTGTCAGCCACGTGCCGGCCGCTGGCTCACCTCCCCGCTGGGGCTGGCTGCTGCAACACACCCAGCCCCACCCAGCACCTGCAAATTAAGGGCCTGCCCAGTGACCACTCTGGTATTTGTGAAGAGAATGTGATCGTTTTGATGGGAGGAAAAGAGAAAACTGACAGCTTGTCCCGCTCACAGACAGGCCCAGGCTTGCCCATGGCCTGTGCTGTAACACATCACAGATGCAAAGTTAGATTTCTTTCTCCTGTTGTTTTTTCCGAGCTGCAGCACAAGGTAACAGTGAAGGAGCCACTCTTGCAGCCTGGTGAGAATCAACTTCTTCATGCTTGGGCAGGAAAAACTCAATGCAACACATGCTGTGAATGATAAAAGCTCCCTGTGTGCCACAGCTGGGGGATGCTCCAGCACCCAGAGCCGTCTACCCAGGCTGTCATGAGATGGGGAGCAACAACTTGTATTTGTATGTGTAAATATGGGCTGTTTTCCCTCACGTGCTGCTTTTCCTTTTCCGTTCCAGGTAGTTTGGTAGGGCCATTTCCCATACCCAGGCACACACACATGCACCAAAGATCTCTTCTTAGGGACTTTCAGTTATAGATGTGCAATAGGAAGAGAGGTACTGTGGAAATATTACCAGGGTAAAAAACATCACAGTGTGGAAGTTGCTGCAGAAAATACAGCTGCTACCCCCTGGATGGAACACAGTCAGCATACCCACCTTCAACACACAACACAGCACAACCTAAGGGGGACTAAAGGGAGGGTGGACTGAAGACACCACAGCCAGGTTCTGTTGAAACCCTTACAGAGGAGGGAACTCTGCAAAAGTTTCAGCTGATAAGCCCCACAGCAGCTGAAAACCAAGGGAGATAAAGGAAGATGTCCTGCTGTTGAATCAGCAGCCATGGTGAAATCACTCTCTTTGGACTGGCACATGTCCCCATCACATGGGTCCCAGCTTTCTTGGTGTGTTGGCAGACCAATCAAACAAAGGGGTTCAAGTTAATCTCCCCTTTTCATGTGACAGGGACTTACACACACACACAGAGCCCATACTCCACCCAAAGGGTTTTTCTGCCCTTCAGGGACTCATGGTTCTCCAAGGGGCCATCCAATTTCTGTAGCATGCATTTGCCAAAGGACAAAAACTTACCAAAAATACAGCCCCTCACTTGATGCATCAGGTTCCAGAAGCAACTCTTGAATGGAAAAAAGGAAGTTTGGTCCTACTGCAGAGAAAATGTGGTACCTGGGACCAGGAAGCTGTTGGGTATAAATTCACCCAGGTGTATATTTCTCCCCAGGGCCACCCTGGACCCACATACTGGGATCTACTTGGGGCAGGAAGGGGCCACCAGAAGCGCTGGTCTGGCCTGACTTCAGCCAGCACTCTCACAGCCCTACATTCCAGTCTGTCATCATGGAACAGAAAGGCCACATCACCACTAAATCCCAGGTTTAGGATCAAATTGTCTTACTGTTCCTCAGGCACAACAATCCTGTCTGTTCCAATGTGGGATCCCAGCTCCTGGTGAGCACCTGCTGTGATATCCCTGCCTGGCCAGCTCCTGCCTACCGGCTCCTAGGAGAGCAGCAAGGAAAACCCCCTGGGCAAATAAACCTGGGACTGCTGCATGGCACTGGTGAGAGATATTCATGCAGAAAAATCACTGTTTCATTCAAAACCAAATTTCTTGCCTGTGTGACTCCTAATGAAATTCCCACCCAGGAAAGCATTAAGAGGAGCTGAAATGCTGTCCTTGAAGGGTGAGAACAACTCACAAATCCATTTTGAAACACTGTTTCTTTTCTAAGCATTAATACTAAATGTCAGTATAAGTTGAAAACTTCTGATTTTATCTAAACAGCATTTCACTTAACATGAAACAAGCAGGAGGGGAGAAAAACACCAAAATCCTTTGGTATTTGCTGTCACCCACTCAGGTTTTTCTCTGACCCTTAGAGGTGGAAATGCTGCTCTGGCCAGGGCTGAGGCCTGTTTGGTGCCAGTGTGACTGTCCCAGCCTACCGTGAGTAACCCTGTCCCTTACTAGAGGCAAACACAGATGGTCAGCACTGAAATCATGTATTGCCCATGCTTGGCTGGGGGCTGAGGCCTCAGGGGGAGGATTCAAGTTGTCTCCCCTGGTGCAGGCACAGACCAAGTGTTGCCAGCCCTCACAGCAATGCTGTACGTGGTCACAGGCTCATGGAAACCACCTCTGCGGTGGCTGCTCAGGAGAGTGGCAGTGAGCCAAAGCGCTGAGTGTACAGAACCATAAAGTTCTGTCTACTGCTCTTTAACCCCCAAAATTCAGACTTCTTCTCAGGATCATCTGCTCTGTTAGGTAAGGAAGTCATCTTCTTTGTCCCACTACTTCTGGGCAGCCCACTCCCACCTGAGCCAGCCCAAGTTGTGAATTTAGTTCTTTGTTCCTCAGTCCCCTTGTACACGTGCTGGAAAAGGATCAGGTCCCAGGGGAAGCTGTAGGGTTAGTGTGCTCCACAGGCATGGAGGGAAAGGGCACCCAAGGCATGTTGTTCGGTGAAAGGGTGGGTGACAAGAGATGCAGAACGCTCTCCTACTTGGCCCCTCCTCAGAGAGTTAGCATTAACATCCTTCACTCTGCACAGGCTCTCTTTGCAGCTGAAAGATCCAGATCACCCACTTATGTGGCCAGGAAGTGAAGAGGAGCTCCTCCTTCAGTCTAAAAACATTCAGCTCATGAGCCTGCTCTCCAATGATCAGTGCTGCAATACTTTTGGCAATCTCTTTCTCATTGATATCACTCCTTGCATTTCGTTATCTTCTACCTGCATGAAATACTGAAACACAAGAAATCAGTGCTCACAGCAAGCAGTCACATCAGTATTTCAGACCAACTTTTCCCTGGTAACAGTCACTGCAATAAGAACAAAGCTCCTTCCTTCAAGTTCACAATGCCCATCTGTACACCCGGTCCTTGCAACCAGGTTTGCCCCAGTTGACAGCATGTGATGGATCCCAGTCTGACCAGCAGGCTTGCACACCAAACACACAGTGCCTTGAAGCACATGGCTTCCTACTGCAGCTGAGGAACTGGAAGTTTGGGAAATGGTTGTTCCAGATGTGTCCAACCAGCTTGGTTTGGCTCTCAGCCAGAGACACCTGGGCTGGTGCAGACAGGATGGCAAAGAGCAGCCTGTGTACAGGGACCAGGGGCAATCCCAGAGAGGGAACATGAGGTATCTCTAGGGTTTCCAGGCTCCAGCTGATGGCAATACCCATGGCTTAGTGGCATGGCTGGCCACCACCGAAAGGGACCAACTGATTCTTTTCCCCTTTTGCTCTATTTAGAGGTCTTTAGATCAAAGACCTGACTTGCTCCACGTATTAGCTTGGTTTTAGGGCTCAATGAGGATGAAAATACACAAGAGTAGGAGAAAGCAGCATTTGTGGACAGAGCTGGATCTACCTGCAGTCGCCAAGATTAGCTTCAGCAGCACAGACTTTCCCCCTTTTCACACCCACATCACTTTGTCAATATCAAATATGCAGTCTGAGAAAAGGACTGTTAAGTTTTGCTTGGAAAACACAGGCACAGTGTACGATTTTGCTGCAGGCATCACTGTTGTCCAAAAGCTGGCCAGACATTCACCTCATTTACAAGATGCAATCCAAAGGGCCAGACCCCCAGAGGAGGCTCCAAGTGACCAGGAAGCTCTAGTCACGTATGACTGCCCCATACCTCTGAGAGAAGCCAAATTCCACAGGGAAGGAGAGCTTTTACTTTGAGAGTTACTCAAATGACATTGTGAAAGCCAGAGGGTGAAGGGAAGCTTCACGCTGACATTGCAGGGGACAAACCACAAGCTTCTGCATGATCTGTTTTACACCACCAAAGGCCAGAAGAGCACTACAGGGTAATGAGAAACTCTGGGTAGATGAGTCTGTGAGTAACCAGGCAAGAACAGTCACCAAAATGGATTTGTGAGTCTTGTTCTCACCCTTCAAGGACAGCATTTCAGCTCCTCTTAATGCTTTCCTGGGTGGGAATTTCATTAGGAGTCACACAGGCAAGAAATTTGGTTTTGAATGAAACAGTGATTTTTCTGCATGAGTATCTCTGACCAGTGCCATACAGTAATAGTTGTGTTTTCTGGCACCAGCTCCCAAGCTCTTAGTAAAAGCCAACTTAGTTAAATATGTTCTTGTATTACAGTTGTGGTTCACAGTTGTGGTTTCTCCCTCCTAACAAAGCTACAAGGAAAGAGACCATTTAGTCACACAAGACTGCTTGTCAGTAAAGAAAATACAAATTTACTTTTATTATAACAATAAAGAGGCATTAATTTAACAATTAGCTGTACATTCAGCACTCAGATATAGATCTGTGCCAAATAAACTCTCTTACTGCTAAAAAAAGAACACTTCTCAGCAATGCACAACCTGTGCTTACAGGATGTTTATTGTCTCTGAATTACAGTTATCTTGACAGACAAGCCTCAGGATACAGAATAAAGCTTTACTCTTGGACCAAAATAGGAGGCAACATTTTTATTAAAAAAAAAATTAAAAACAGCAAGTTTCTAGTCAGATAATATAAAGCATCTTAAATTAATCTTTTGAAAGTATTTGCACTATTTGTAAACGTAACTATCTGAAACTGTACATGTTTAAACAAATGTTCATTTAGCAAACAGGCTGTATAAACTGATTGCTCTTCTAAGCCTTCCACCAGCTGTCTGGGTATTCTAGGAGAGAAAAAAGATCCCAAGCACAGGAGTGACTACTGCCACGGTTTACCCTTCACATCTCTTCTTTACAATGCCTGTATTAAGTCAGTCATAACTCTGTACAGTGACCATGCAGTCCTTCTGAAAAACTTTATAAAAAACAAATATACATATATTACAATGAACTGGACATTTATTTTACAGCCTGTATTTCTACATAAGTAAAGGGAGAGGGCAAGTTTTTCTCCTTGTTAGTTCCTTTACTTAATTTTTAAGGAGTCATGTACGGTCCTATGAGTACCATTTATGTACCACAGCATCTCTGCTGTAACGCTTCTTGTGGTAGCTTTCAATCCTACCATCTTATACTCCAGCCTTGTTATTTATAACAGGACAATTATTAAATCAAAATACCACCAATGTGCAAGGAAATTTCTTCATATTCAAAAGTACAGAACAGGCTTTATAAATAAGTTAAAAATCTATCATATCACCCACTACATTTTCATTTTGCAGTGCTGCACAATGAAGATTTACACACTAAGACACCTTGAAGTGCTCATTCCATTAAGGGTCAGGCATTTAGTACCCAGCTTTCCACACCAATATCCAATTAATGCCCACTCAACAATGTGTGCTGTTTACCAGTTACTGAGTACTTACCCTCCCTTTACAATGCAGGTTTAACCACCTTGCACATCGAGTTTCAGACATCCCCACAGCCCCTTATTAGCACTTTCTTCATGGCACAAAGGTTGTGCAAGTTCTAGACCCCATTCCCACTTTAAGCAATGTGACACCACCATCTGATCTTGGGAAAGGCAAAAAAAACCCGATTCTGCCCTAAAATTAGGTAGCTGAAAACCCCTGCTGTAAAGCATCTGAAAACATACAGTTCCCTCAGAAACAACAGGAATTATGTTGCACAGCTTTCCATTGCAAATCCCAAGGATCTGAGACTCTTCACATGAAGAAAGGCTAGGGTATGACAGTTCAGGTCAGACCTCACAGCTCCCAATCACAAGAGTGTTAAGATGGCCCATCCAGTGTTTCAAGAAACGCTTCACATGTGGGAAATCAAGTTTTCTCAAGCAAGAACCTCTGAATAACTTTCAAGCATGTGGTGGATCACCAGGATTTTCAGGGAAGCTGAAGAAAATCTCAGAGCATGCCTGCTTAAGTCAAATTGTCATACCAATGTGGTCATCTCCCAAGTCTCACAAGCATCTATTGCTGCTCTCATTTGATTCCCTGCACTGTATTTCCAGCAACTCTCTGAAAGTGCAACTTTCCATTGCATATATCAGCTCATTAAGGGAAAGCAAGAATGGTTTTTATATTAAAAAAAAAAAAAAAAAAAAAAAGGTTTCCAATTTTGAAGATATCTGGAAAAGGCAGTAATTGAGCTTCCATAAGAGTGATCAGCAAAGGGGTTTTTGTTTCATTTTCTTCTGCCCACTGCTCAAGCCAATGAACAGGAAGACCTTTACCAAATCAACAAACCTGTTCATTTTGGGTTTTTTCCCTAAAACAGGGTTAAGCAGCCTGGATAGTTTTGAGGCAGACTGGACTGCACAGTGGGATCCTGTGTTTACTTCAAGCAAATGTCTCTGCATTCCCTCCACTGCCTGGCATTTGGCTGAAGCTTATTCCATGCAGCCTCACTGCTGGGCTACTTGGACATCGACAACAGTAAGTTCACCTGAAAGAAAAAATGAAAGCCTACGTTAGAGAGAGTAGCCAAGCCTCAGAACTGATGTGTCACATTTTAACCTTTAAACAGGATTCCTAGGAAGCACAATAATCAGAAGACAGTTACAAAACAGCAGCCAAAATTTATAGTCAAATGCCTACTCAAAGATTTTTAAAATGCACCTGTTGACCGTGCTGACCACTCATTTCAGCAGTCACAAATTACTGTGATAAACTTCCTAAGATAACATCAAGTGTTGTCAAGAAATTTCCAAAAACAGGCACACTGGCAAAAAATGTTACCATTCACCTCAAATATCTGAAACACATTTGGGATCCTTCACAGTACTTGTTTCCCATAGATTACAATATGGTTTCCCACACACTTCAGTTTGTAGGATAAGTGATCCTAATAAATGATTAGAGGAAGCCGTCTCCTCCAGGATAACCCCACCTCCTTATGGTGCATCACTCCAACTCAGCACTCCAGGACAGTTATCACACATTCCTGCGGTCACACACACTGCAGGCAGCATCTTCTAATCCATAAACAAGATATTTACGGTTTAAATACTGGCATCCTGCCATAATCAAAATTCTGCCTACATTCCCTAGACTACTAAGGACAAAGTGACATTTTTAAAAGCCTACTTGGTTTCTGACAGAGAATCCTAATACAGGGAATTCTTAACCCAAATTATCTGAGACTAAGGACCATGTAGGGTTACCATTCCATAAACACCTGCACATTTTTTTCAATACAATTCACTTTAAATGTACTCTAGTAATTCATTCTCATGCTTTCTAAATGTAAAAGTTGCTGCTTTCTGTAGTTGTCAAAAGAAAGACTGCTTTCGAATGCACAGGTTTTTTAAAGGCATATTCACTGACTTTGATACCTTTCCAAGAAGACAATGCCAGGAAATGGCAAGACTCTTCTACAATGCTGTACAACTCAATCCCCGGCAACATCAATCACCACCTTGGTTTAAGAAATTCTATCAAACATTCATTAAAAAAACCCAACCAAACAAAGTCTCCTCCTAGCTGAGAGTCTTAAGATCAGATAAAGCCCAAAGTTTAATCATCTAGGATTAAGGGGGATAAGAAATAAATAATGATTCTGAACACTGGAAGTATGAAAAATGAAAAAAAAATCAATGTTTCTAAAAGCCAGTCACATGAAAGAGCAACTGATAAAATAGGGAGCTTCAATATATACCTGTTCCATTGAAGGACAAGCTATGATCTGGAGGTCTTCATTACTAAATTCTTCCTTTAACAGAGCATGGAGTTTCTGGAACATTTGCTGAATGTTATTCTTTTAAAGTAAAGAAGAAAAAAATCAATATTAAAAAACACAACACCCATCTTAATCATGAACCAGAACAAACACAATGTACACATAATAGCTACTGAAGTGACCAGAGAGGGAGAAGCAGTCAAGCTTCAAGAACTTTTCTAAAAGAAGCCCCAAAACAGCTACAAGGAATCCACATTAGTCATGAGATTAAAATTTCAGCTAAGATGTGTTAAAGTGAAATACTGAGTCCTAAAGACTTAACCTGGAATCTTAAAACTCAAGCTTGCCTTTTCTGGTGGTTTACAGAAGGTTTTCCAATGAATCTTTCATCCTCTCTGCCTCTGGTGCTCCTGCCCATGCATAACTGACAAAAGTCGACTGGTTTGGTGTGAGACAGAGTTAATTTTCCTTATGGTACCTCATTTGGTGCCAAGTAGAAGATGTATGCAGTTAAGAGCAGCAGTTACTTCCCTGCAGTGTGTGTGTGTTGCATAATAAAAGTGAGAGCAGTTCAGATGTTTGGATGTGGTGTTTTTAAGCTGAAGATATCACCATGAAACATCTACAGGAAAACATGGCAGCAATACTCACCCTGACTGGCTTAAACAGAATTAATTCTGTATCTTTATTGGACAAGTATAAGGACATGCTTCGTAAAGTTGATGGCAACTTTGTTTTTATTGTCTTGTAAGTGGAAGAGACCAGATCATTGATCTTTGCTGAAAGAAAAAGAAAATATGTTTAATAGGCTAAAATGGAGTTCTGCTTGCTGAAACCTACACTCCAGAAAATCACCTCTGCTCTCCTGGGGTGGATCATTACCACAGGTTTGAGTGGAAGGGAGAGGGGACGCTGGGCTGTGCAGTGTCAAACCCATCACAGGACCACAGCCTGCCAGACACTGCTTCCTTTCCATGCAGAAAATGCACCCATCCCATTTCTGAAAGCTACCACATCCTCCTCAGGTTTCTGAAATCAAAGCTCTCTAATAGCAATGAAGTTCTACATAGGCTCCCTCCCAGAAAACTTACCTGGCAAAGAAACTGCTGGGCAACAGTACTAGTAAAGAGAACAGAGTATCACAAATTCTCCTTACTGATCATAGGCCATGTCTGTGAGAGGAAAACTTGCACAGAAATCTGGATTTTGAATTAACCAGACAGGAATTTTCTGTCAGACGAGACCTTCTTTTCTATTGCTAGGAATTTTAATGGTTTTACAAGACCATTGCTTAAAGGCCAGGGGAAAATATATTTTGTAGTTTTAAAGTACTGAAGTTAATATCCTATGTGGGTTTTTCCCCCCTACAACTTCAACTTCTGCCACATCTAAATTTTCTGCCTAGTCCCACTTCCCAGACAAATGACTCCAGGAAACAGCAGCAGCTCTGCTTCAATCTGCTTTTACACACATAATTATCTCCAAACAAACATTAAAAATACTCCTGAAGAAGTGAGACATGTTAAGTGGAAGCTCGAGTTAGCCCTTGAGAGAGTCTGACCCATGGAGCAGCACTCAATTATGCATGAATATGGCTGGCTTTGCATCTCAAAAATATGATGCAACAGAAGGTTCCAATATATGATTTGGAATAATCAGATTTTTTCACCCAGAAGCACAATTTTGTAATGTGAAGAGCAGAACAACCAAGGA
Source organism: Aegithalos caudatus (assembly GCA_013389925.1). NCBI lineage: Eukaryota > Metazoa > Chordata > Aves > Passeriformes > Aegithalidae > Aegithalos > Aegithalos caudatus. The sequence goes on from WEIU01014144.1 coordinate 186,295, forward strand.
GCATCTAAAACTGCTCCAAATGTTCCTATGAAGCATTTACATTTGAATTTTTAAAAATGAGGGAAAGAAACTCAGATTCCATTTTTGCATAGTGACAGGAAAACTGAAAACAAAGTAAATACCAAATGTACAGACCATAAGGGCATCAATGGGGATTCATTCTTTCATACAAAAGCAAAAGCTTTATCATAAAGTAATCAATTAATTCCTTAAGCACATTCTGTATGCAGTTGCAGAAATGCTGTTTACATGCAAGAACAACCACAACTTGAGAAATACTCAAGGCATCCATCTACTGTACCAATTAAATACGTATTCTGAAGTTTGTCAGGTTTTTAGAGCTGGCTTAATACATTTCAAATAGCAGACAGGCTAAAATGGAAGCAAAGATTTTCAAGAAAAGGAGCGTTATTATATGTAGAATTTTTCAAAATCAATCACAGTCTCTCAGTCCAAGTTATTCCGACCACCTCTTCAGATTCCTAATAGTAACATGAATGTAAACCAAAGTAAATACCTGGTTGTGCCCATGGCTGCTGTGAAAGGCTGTAATTGGGACCTCCTTGAGTGGCCATTGTTTTTAAAGCAGCAACCTAGAACAAGTAAAATCAACAAAATTATGCTTCTTTCAATTGAGTTCACAAAATGACCAAGTAAAAATTGCACAACTCTCTTAGATACCACGGTGTACAGAATCTCCACTGCTCTGTCTTTTCTATGACCTGACTTAACAACACACAGGGGAAGCAGCTTGACAGGAATGCAATTCAAAATTATAACCGTGATCAATTCTTGAAAGTAAAATTCAAAATGGGATTAAATTTACAAAGATGCTTAGGCACCTAAGGATATAAAACCTCAAAAGAGACTTATCCTTAAGCAGCTTAGTCAAACTCCCCAGATTCCTAATGAATCATTGAGATCACTCAGACAAGCTATCAATCTCACCAGTTACCCATCTGTATTTTATGCATGCCCCTGACCCCTGTCCCAGCATGACAGGAATGAGTAAGTTTAATACTGTGATCTTCTAAATTCTCAAAAAATTAGCAGCTGGGATATCTGCAGTCCAAGCAATGCTGTATCCCCAGCTTCTGAGAGGTCATGTAACTTATTCTCAGGACCTAAGGTTCAAAACAGATCCTGTTGTGAGGTTTTCTCAAGATACATAGAAATCCTGACCTCTAGAGCAGATTCCAGAAAGAAAGGTATTGTAACAAGACATCTAATACTCTAAGATCTTCCTCAAGAACACACCTGATCCAAGACTGTTTTTGAAGGCTTACAAATACAGTCCAAGTAGCTCCTGCAAAAAGAAAAGCTCCTGCCAACCTTCACACACTCATTACAATTCAAGGAAAAATTAAAGCTTCTTGATCAAAGTCCAGAAGGACTGCTTTTAAAAACAAACTATGACATGTTCCTTTAACCCATTAATCTCAAAAAATCCTGGAAAATTGCTGTTGGAACTTAAAGGAAAGCACATTATCTTCAGCTAATCACACAGCACTAGCAGCTTGTCATAAACCCAATTTAAATACCAGTTCCCTTATCCTACCAATACTTCAGTTAGGTTAACAAACATACAACACATTTGTACCTTTGTCATGAACTCCTCCAGCTGTTCTATAAACTGTTTGGTTTGCTGCTGAATAAACTGCTCACAAGCTGATTTCAGATGACGATCTACATCTTTCTTGGAGTCGATATAATGTTCTCTGATTTCTGGAGTACCCTTGAACAGAGAATGACAATTCTCTTCTTTTTACTTGCCAGAGATCACCACACACTTAAATGACCCAATTTTTCTTAATGCAATAAGACTCTGCATTACCTCCAGTAAGAACTGTATCAAGGCGTTGTTGCTGTTCAGTCTAAAAAATCTTGAAACTGCCTTGGGATTCAGGATTTTAAATGCTGCATCTGTGAATCAGAAAGTCACTCACACTGTAAGCCAATGCCACTCAGCTCCAGGAACTACAAACTCTAACCATTCATAAAAAATGGCCCAGCAGGGATGATTATGACTGGAACATTAATGAGTTTAGCACTGCTCTGACTGGATGCACAAGTGCACATCCACAGAAGCACACAAGGCTTAATTAATTAACTACTTTTCAGTGGCACCTATGGTACATAACAGTTATACAGTCTAAACAGATAAATACACGACAAGAAACTAACAAGTTGCTGGCTGATATTAACTGCAGTGCTATGAGCATGAAAACTGTGTGAGCTCTCCTCTTCTTGTTACTGTATCTCCAAGTAGAAGACCTTTACATAAGCTATTTAAGCATTTACAAACAATATGCAAAATTTTGCACACATTGCTTGAGAAAACCAACTACAGTTGCATGAAATAACTTCAAATTGGCACTTTTTTCCTCTGTGCTTAACTGTTTTAGTTAGGACTAAACAACAAAACATCAAGGTTGATAAACATTCATGTTTATGTTCTCTACAGAAATCTCAGGAAGGAAAAGCAACAATGTCTGTAATTGACACAAGATACTGAAATTACACCTATAGTCTGAACAGGATGCTATCAAGCTGAAATCTAGTCAAATTGGTAAAAAAGAAAATTATTAATTGCAGTATAGCCTTTGAACCTACTCTTAGCCATTTATCATCCTACACATCCATCTGGGTTTTTTTTCCATTTCAAAAGGAATTCTGCACTCTGTATAAAACAGGGGGAGGGAAAAAAGACTAAGAGTAAAAGAAATGCTCTCTGAGGCATCAAATAAAGAGAGAATACCAAATATAGGTTTGTAGGTTTTGCACCGAACTAAGAATCTGCACTCCTGCACAGTGAAAGACGAACACAGAGCAGGATTGGTTTTGTTCTCTGAATTTTTTACCAGCAATTTGAGAAATTCCAAAGATTTCCCAAATTCTTGATTAGAAGACTATGAGCTAGTCCTTTTTTCCACCAAATATTTCAGTTACATGAACCCTAACATTACACTACTTCAAAGAAATTGGGCAAAAGCATGACTTTTACAGTAAGCAGTACCACTTCATCTGTAAATACCAAATTAAATCTTAAACCTGTGTGCAGGAAGTTTGACTAGAACACAGTAAAACCAGTAGCCATGTTATTTTTCTTCTACAACTCATCCCAAATATAAAAGCCCTACACACAGTAAAAATTAAGCACAACATACATCTTTTCAACACCACTGCCACCACCACCCAATACAAAAAAAGTGTTTTCCATTACTTACCACTACCACCTGCAAAGCACTGGCTGGCACAAAAATTTATTCTATTAAATGAAGATGGAGAACAAACTTGTATGTCAGCCAGGTCAGGACACCAAAAGGATGTATTTGCCCTTTAACCTCCAGTCAACTAGAAACCACTCAACAGGTAAGAGGTTTCATTGATGTTCAAATGCAACAAGTGAAATGGTTAGTATAAGAAATGCTTGCTTCAGAGTTAAGATTACAGCATATTAGCAGGAAAGAGAAGTTATTTCTTCAGCTTTCTCTTCTGGAATGGAAGGAGAGAAATGTTTCATGCTTCCAATAATTATTTGCATTATCCTTACAACTTGCAAAGTGCATGAAGGTTCATTTTTGTATTGAGAGCTTTTTTCCTGAATTTTACAAGGGAACAATACTACAGTTTCAAAAACCATGATCATAGCCACTATTTCTATTTTCCTACAAGAGATTGCTTGCTACATAATACCATAATACTGATACTGTTTATTGAACTTGCAAAATAAGAAATCCTTCTCAAAACAAAAACCTCACAGAAAGGTCCAGGAAATCTTAATTTGCTCTTCCTAGGTTGACTACATATTCTTAAATTCACCTGCTAAGCAGCAGTAAGGAAAGAGATTCCTTTAACAGGTCAGAAAAGAGGAAAGACATCTCCGTGCAACAGAAATGTAGGTTACTTCACTGTTCTTAAAGAGTGGATAAATGAGTTAGGTCAGCAGCAAAAGCAGGCAAACACATTTCATACAAAAATAAAGAATTTATTAGATACATCTTGAATTGCCCTGACTAGGAGAATGGTTTTGGTTTTGTTCAGAGAAGCTAGGAACAAAGCAAGAGATTAGAAAAAGCATACAGATCATTGCAAGTGAACATAAAATAAACCCAAAATTTTTGCTGGCACAAAGGGAGGACAATCCCATCCCATTCTGTAGCCAGCAACTGTTCAGTACCTCTAGTTTTCTTAAGGTCCAGGGAAATTTCCTTAATGGTGAAATCAGTGTGGAAAGGAGCAATTTGTTCACGAAGAATCAGAAGGTGTTTTATTAAGAAAAGCTGTCCATCAACTTGGGTCTACAGCACAAGAGAAAGAACATGCATTACATGAAAAAAAACCACCCAAACAATTAAATGAAGAGCAAAGTTTCAACATTTCCACTTTTATTAGTTGACAAGCTTTTTCCATTAGTCTGTAGTATCATTAACTACACTCTGGGATCAACAAATCCCACTTCTGTACTATTCCTAATATACTGCACTACAGAAGCAGACTTTATTCCCATTTCTTAGAAGAATTAGATTACACAGCCATATTACTAAATGTCCTCATTAAGTAAAGGTATCCATTATTTGAAAGATAGAAATTTATTCTTCTTCAGAGAGAGGAATTATTTAATGTAATTTATATAATTTATAGTTGAAAAACATGAGGTTGTAAATTTGTTTTCATCATTACAATGATTAAAAAAGGTTAGTGTTCCTGTAATAGACTTGATTAACTGTGCTGTTCTGCAAAGGTTTTACAATGCATTTTCCCATATCATTAAACACAAAGCTTAATTAATTTCTAAACAGTACAGAAAAGATAAAAAGAGTAAAAGAAGGCCAAGTTCACACCATCAAAATCATCAGTTTTGCACTGCTTGTTATTTTAGCTACATGCTTCATACTAAGTGATGGTTTTAATCTTTAAAGTTCATGGCTCGTTGAGGTGAAAGGAGGAGGACTCTAGAATTCAAATTTGCTTTTGCAAGATGGAGAACTTTCCTTGATATAATGTCAAATAAAACAGAAAAGAAGAAATCAGACTTAAATCTGCAGCTCCAACAAATAGAAATTTCACTAAAAGTGAGTGGTGGAAAGTGCTTCTTGAGTTGTTTGAGTTTGGCTTTTTTTTTTTTTTTTTAATTCTTACATGCATCACTTCACCAGATAACATTAAATTAACATGCATCAAGAACAAAGTGGTAAATATTCTAGTTCTGGGTCAACCTATTCAGGGTTCATTGCAGGATAAGTTTCATTCTCTGCAATACTTTTAGGTCAATGCTGGCCAGGTACACAGTGCTGGAATTGGTATTTAACTGTAGAATTCTGAATCAGACAGGAAATAGTTACCTGCTCAAACTAAAGTGTAGCTTGAATTTCTTTTTAAAGATGCTATGTTTAACAGATATTTTCCAAAGGACACTCAGAAGAGATACTTTAAAAAGATCATTTCCAATCAAAAGTAAAACCTTTTTCATTACTAAATATTTATTGCTTATAAAATACCAACAATTTTAGCCTACTAAGATTTTTTTTTTTAAATTCACTTCCTGGCTGTTAGGAATTAGCAAATTACTCCAGGATTTAAAGGAACTGTGACAGGGAAAAGAAGGTTTACTCCAACTACTTAAACACAGTTAAATGACTTGATGAATCTGCCTTGAATTCTGAGCAACATACTAGATAATAAAGTTCTGAGCAGAGAATACTTAAAACTTCTTCCCAGTGAACTTAAGTTAGAAAGCTTTTTGAAAATTCAAACAATGGAGGCAGAGAAAAAGAGAAGAGTAACAAGCAGTGAAAATAAATACCAAAGTCCTCTAGCAGAAATTTCTCTTTGTGCATCACTTCACTGAATTCCCATGAGTTAGAGCAGCCTGCAAACACAACTGCAATGATCTATTCCACCTTTTCAGACAGGCTGGCATGTGAATCATTATCTTTGCCCCACAATACATTAACCATAACTAAGAACTGGGAAATCCATCAAGTCTCTGGGGGCAGAGCAACATGTTTTGACTAAGATTTTTAGAGAATTCTGAACTGCTGCTTTGTGATTTTACATATACAAGGGGCTGGAGGCTGTGAAAATCATACCCAAAGCACAGATTCTGACCTTGTTTTTGCTGATGGAATCAGCAGCTCCCAGCAGCGACTGGATGCAGGCAGATAAGGCCTCTTGAGATAATCCCTGAAACACTGCCCTCTGCAGGGAAGAGGAAATCAGACCAACAAAAGAGGTGTTAGCAAAGCTAAGGCAGAATTTTGAGAGTTGCACTTTGTGAGCAGCTTTATAAAACTCCAGATTAACTAGCTACAAACACGCTGGCTAAATGCAGTGACACAAGGTGGAGCATACAAAAGCCTGCTACAAGCACTGAGACTGGATGCAGGTGCCACACAAGCATGCCCTGCTCACCCTGCAGCTCTGAGCTGGCCCCTGGGTAGGGACAGGGTCAGTGACACCGGACACACTCAGAGCCAAGGGCTGGGTACCCTGGGCAGACACTGCTCCTGTCAGGGCGACTACCTGTGCGTGCACCTGCATCTGCAACAGACACCACATCACTGCTCTCAGCCTAACCTCGGGCACACTCAAATCACCTCACGTTTGTGACAGCTTAGTAAACAAACATGACGGCTGCCATGGCCCAGGGGACACGGAACAAGTCCTTAAGTGGCAGCAATATGATCCCATGGCTGAGCCAGCCCTACAGGAACACACTCACCCCCACCAGCACTGCAAGAGAGCACGGAGAGCCCTGACTGCCCCACACTTGCCAGCATCGCTTCACTCATGTCTGCCCTAGCTGCAGGGTTCAGGCAAGGGGTACCAGTTCTGCTACAGTGTCTCAGGGGAAAACTGAATTCAAATATTCATCTATCTTTAGTGGCACTGATATTTTAAGCAATAAAGCATTAATATTTTCCAGCTTCTTTTTTAGCAATAGCATCTTGGCAGGAGTTTCATGTAACACACATCAAAGATATTTTGATACCCATTAAATGTATCTAATAAAGATCTAACAACACATGCAGAAAAGCAAAAACACTCGCATTAGTTTCCTCAGAGATTTATCAGCCTTACACACTGTTAAGTGAGCAACACAAAACAGATTCTAATGGCAAAGCCTTAAAATACATGTTAAGTAAACACTGCTTTTGTTTGTGCTAGACATGAAGATTTCCACTGTATTAAACTTTGGAAGTGTGCTCCTATGTTTTGGAACATGAAGACATGTGCCACAAAAAAAAATTCAGAACTTTTCAAAGTGTAGAACAGTAGTCACCATTTTTAAGACCAGAGACATCACACAAACATGTTCACCCAGTAATTTCAGGAATAAAATCATTCTCTGTAATTGACCCAGAATTTTCTATTTGTTCTTGTCCCATTCACTCCCCTGCTTTGGTGAGACCAGTATCTTGAACATCAGATACTAAAGTATTTCAGTAACAGCAAAAGCAACAGATGTACAAATCAGTGCCATTTTTCTAATTCCACAAATATAAATTTGTCTTGGAAATGATGACCTAAATTTGTCAGTTCACTTGTTTTACATAAAGATAGCAGCAGAAAGATGAAGAGGTTAGATGCCAGTAACTGTCCATTCCTAGTTTATATTAAAATATTTAGATCTGGTGCCCTACACACTTTATAACTTCACCTAAAAAAAAATTAGATAAAGAAATTTTTGCATACATCTATACATCTGTACAGTTTGGAGAGACACACTAGAGTCCTTCTGACAGTAGGATACCACATTCCATGCAGATCTGCAGGTGAAATCGTGCTCTGATGCCTGGGATTAAGGGATTCAGCTGAACCTGTTTAAAAGCAGAACACACACATGAAAAACTTGCCCATCTGTCCTTTCAACCAAAGGAGACTCTAATATTGACCACATTTTATACTCTCTAGACAGAAATATGACATTTTATTTTACTCAAACAGTTTAATTTTTTTTTTTCCTCCTGAGCAGGTCAGTCCTAAATTTCTAATGTGAATAGAACACAAGTCTGTGAGAGACATGGATTTGCTTTCAGGGGTGGCCCAGCTCAATCTTTCTTAATGAGTTAGTTTTACAGGCATGTCTCCAATGACACTCCTACTCAGCTAAACAGCTGAAATGATCAGTTACTGAAAAAAAAAAATAGCACAGGAGAAAAGAGGAAAAAAATGGTTAGAGATCATGGAATTACAGGAAATCTTAGGGAAACAAAAGGGAAAAAAAATGTATTTTATTTCTTCCAGCTTTCCTTTCTGCTGGGGATAATCCTACATGGATTAAACAGTTGCAGAAAATATAGGGTTTAAACAATTTTAGTAACTGTAAAAACAACATAAAAAATAATTTTGTCATGAGGTTGTTGCAAACATTAAAAAATGCTCCTCCTGGGTAACCTTCATGATAATTCTGTATGCTCAAAATGGATTTTCACAACACCTGACAGAAGTCTGTTTTCATTTTGTCCTTAAATCAAGCTGGGAAACAGCTGAGTCCATAACATCAGAATTCTGATTCCAAATACCAACCATTTAAAAAAAGTAAAATTTTTGTAGTTTCACCTACTGATGGAAAATGCACTTGTGTTTATGTGATCAGTGGAGAAATCATCTGAAATAATCCAGTAATATCTTTCTACCTTTTGCATCTATAAATTTATTGTCACAGGAATTAGAAAGCCTGTACAATCTTATGCCATCAGTTTGAGGTTCCTAGGCTACTTATTAGTCACTTCAACTATTCCTGCAGGTACTGAAATGGGAGAGAGGCACCTCTGAAGGGCAAATAATCCCAATTATCTCAGACATGTATCTTCAAATTATACCATACACATTCCTTCCATTTCCTGAGTGCCAGTGAGATTTACAGGACTTGCAAATTCCATCCACCTGGGGTGAAATAAGATGAACCCCATTCTCAAAGGGATTTGTGGAGACCAGCTAGAAACACCTCTGCAGACTTTCCAAGCCAAAAAGCAAGAAACTACCATGTAATCAAAAGGAATACAAGAAACAAGCGATAAGAGAGCTGAGAAAGACGCTGCTGAGGAAATAACATTGAACAACGATAAAATAAAAGGAGAAATTCTTCATGGATCTTTCAAAGTAATTTAAAAATTTGTAACACTCAAATGACTGGCATCAGAACACCCACATTTCCTGAAATTTTAGTCCAGTTTTCTGTAATTTACAGACACATGGGTCACATGTTTAAAATGTCGAGAACTAAATTCTGAATTATTGTAAATACCTATCATTTAAGAGACGTGCCTGACACCAAATCACCTTTCTCATCTTAGCACAGCTAACAAACAAAAGCATCCTCAAGTACACATCTTGATGGCAGGGATACTTTTCAGTGGAGAATACAAAACCTCAGGTTTATACAAAGTACAATAGATGCTGTTGGCTGCAAAAGTAGTTGCTTCACATAATGGACTGCACTGGAAGGACAAAGAAATGGCACCAAAAGAACAAGATCAGGCTGTTTCTCATAAAAAATACAAAACTAAACCTTTGAGACAAATTTCACCTCTCAAAATCACTTATGAATTTGTCTATGAAAACAACCCTTTAAGATACATGCAAGTTTCTCACAGATGGTTCAAGTTAATGCTCACATTCCATGAGCTTTATGCATTAATTTGACAATAGGAGATGTATTTCATACCAGATTTAACTAAGCTGGAGGACTCGGGATCTTCTAGCCGGACATCTGAAAATGAAGCTTCAGATGGCAGCTTCTTCTGTTCCTCTTTCAAACTCTGTGCAATTTGCTGCAAAGAAAGACACACAATAATATTTAATATCACATAACACTGCTTGGGTTACAACAGATAAAAGCATACTGAATTGCAAAAGAAATCAGCTACGCTCAGCTTCCAGTGTTTCAAAGACATTTAGAAGAAAGAGGCAGATGTTTCCAGAACAGTAGTAGAAATATTGCAGTATGATAAAGATTCACAAATATGTATCTGTGCAAAGTACTGCTCTTTCCATTTTGCCTGTTTTACTGATCTCTCAATGATGGCCTATAAAGTCACTTAGATATGAATGACCTATAAATAATGACCTGTAAAGCCACTTAGAAAGAAAAGTTCAAAATAGGGTTACCCAGTTCAACACTTACTTGAATTTTAAATAGATCATTTTTGATGGCTGTATTTCCATAAATGATATGTGCAGATGGCCCAAAAGTACTCTCTAGTTTATTCCCTGCAGGAGTTCAAATAAAAGCTTTCCCTTAACATTATTCAACATTTCCATGCTTCAACCTTTTCCACTACTTGGTCTGCTTCAAAGCAACACGAGGCAGCAAGAATGGGCAAAGAACTGCATTAATATTTGAGCAGAACAGCACAAGAAACACTTCTGCCCTGTGCTTTTAACATTTTAATAATTCATTTACTAAGACAGAAGGTCTCTCTAAATAGCAAGGTTTTGAGGTTTAAAAGCAATCAAGCAGCAAAATGAATCTCAAACCAGGAAAAAACTGAAGTCTTATAAGGACATATGAAAAGCAGCATAATTTGTCATTTTGGAATGAACTTTCCCTTCCTCAACTGAAGGACCATAGGACTTTTGTTATAAAATAAGGCCTCATAGAGATCAAACAGCAGAATCTTGCCTAAAGATGCTTATTAGTCCTTAAACTTTCAGTACAAAGAGCATGTACTCAACAAACTCACTAGCTTCAGGGTTTTAAACTCTAAGGATATCTCCCAAAATTGCCAAACTGTAGCACATTAAAAGCTTTAGATGGTGTATGAAGACAATACCATAACAACATGAGTTCACTACTGATAATTTTCTCATAATGTTTTGTCTGTTTGCAGGCAAGAATTGAACACAGTAAGGTACAATTACACCATGTTAATTTCTTTCAGTCCACAGCAAAATACATATATTTTAGGTAGGCAGGCATGTAGGGAGAGGGGAGGGAGATTAGATAGATAGATAGATAGACAGACAGACAGACAGAAAGAATACAGAAAGCTTCTGTATTTTTTTAAGTATTGTTCTGATTCTGAAGTCAAACAGCAGCTTCTCTACCAACTGGTCAGCTGGAACTAAGTCCTACAATTTTCTAAGCATCACCAGCTATTCTGGCAGCAAGGTGGAAAGCAAAATACAACAATAAAATTTGGATCTTTTCAGTCCATGTTGGAAAGGTTATTGTCAGTCATCTCAGTCCTTTGACAGCTTGGGCCTCCCATTATAAAGTGAATGGCAATAATTATTTGGAGGGGGATTTTTACTATGCTTTACTGTTTCCATGCAGTCTTCATGCAGTTGCAGCTTGTTCTAGTCAAAAACTCATTAAGGGTTTCTCATTGGGCATTTATTTATTTCCAAGAGCTGTTTAATTCTGAAACTTTCATCAGTATAGTATTAATCTTTTAAAGTAAGTAGAATTAGTTTGATCCATTTCAACAGGAGCATTGACTCAAAGGGCTTGGAATGACTAAAAAAAAATGGTTAATTCTGATAAGAACTTGAAAAAGGCTTCTGGAAGCCATTGTTAACATGTTATTATCTAAAGCAAGTCTCCTCTCACACTGCCTGAGCACACACACATGCCTACCAAAAGGTGGTCGACCAGTAATTCTGAAAACAAACCTGCAGCTAACTGGAACTGTCTAAAGCATCTCTTCAATTCCAGCTCAACTAGAAAACACATTGGGTCTTATGAATGTAAATAAAAACTCAGAACCTTCAAGTTTTGATAAAACTGCTAACTGGGAGAACTACTGCCATTGTCACTAAGATTGACATAAAATATTAATATCTATTTTAGGGTTATAATTTAATCAGCAGGTGTCAATTTATGAATGCCAGTAACACTAAATACACGTAAGAAGAGGAAAAGCCAAGCTGCAAAGCACTGTACTGCACAACTGCAAACACTGCACGTAGCAAGTGAAGGAGAGTGAAAAAGCTGAGGCAGTACCTCCATCATTTCCAGCTTGTCGGGATAGGCGAGGTCCCCCGGCGCAGGCTTGTAGCCGGTGATGTCGGTCTGGATGTAAATGTGCGTCCTGTAGACGAGGCGCTCCTGTACATCCTCCAACATCTGCTTGGCACCAGCTGCAAAGGCACCCAGTTGTTCAGCTGACAAAGGTAAGAAAAGGCACAAACCTGTTAATTATGAAACAACCTTAGAGAAACACCAGTTTCAAGTATCACATATAGGACCACAAAAACCTGCCTTGCTGCAGATGGAGTCAGGCCATTTTTGGAACAGTGGCATGCAGACAAATTTGTGACAAACAAGGAATTTACTGAACTCCATGCTGCACTTGCCTTGGTTCTCCAGATTTTCACGGGGCTATGAAAATGCAACCTCACACTGATGGCATCAGATCTCTTGTTAGAATTAAGGGTTCTAATTATTTCAGACCTGGGTACATTAAGTGGAATTCTGGTGGGAACAACAAAGCAAGGTGGCTTTGGTTTTATCACAGCCAGTACCCATGGTGTAACTGTTGGGAGTTGATAAAAACGGATGAACCAAAGGAGCTCACATCGAATTTAAGAATTATTATATCTGCCCAAATTTAAGTAGTAGGAAGACACTTCTTATGATAAGCCAAAAGATTAAGTCAGCAAGTTTTTGCTCATTCCCAACAGTGTTACAATTATACTTCCGGGAAAGTGAACAATTCTTCATGATTATTGGCACAGCTTCAGCAACAAAGAGCTATCCTGGGTGATATACCAGCTACCAAGCACAATTTCTGTTTATTGCCTGGTGCAATAAAGACTGTGAAAGGATTCCATTATGCACTGGTCATACTATCAAATGAGACACCAGGTCACCTCACTCCTATGAGACTTTGAGCTCTGCATACTTACAAAACTCCAACATCTACAGTGCTACGTAACTCCTCTGCTGCTAGTCAGGGAAACATTAAGGACATTAAGAAGAATTGGAAAAAAAAATCAGTTTGTATTCCTTTGTATCATCACCATTATGCAGAAAGCTCTACATGAATGATGCATTAGCAGGGCCAAGTGAAGCAATTCATTCATTTGAAAAGTTAATTTAAATCAACCTTGGTGCATGCATATGCTCTGGGTGGATGCTTGCTAGCATTCGTACAATCGAGAGAAAACATGACTAACATCAGTACATTACTTTAAATGATGCTATGCACAGACCCAAAGATACAGACCTTCACTATAAATAAAAAAGCATAAATTATTTTACACAAATATGTCAAAGATGAGGTTAGGTTAAGATCCACTAGAAAGAAATAAGCATCAGAAATAGAATTTCTGACTATGCAATTAAGTAATTTTATCAGTTCAGAATCATCTTCAGTCTATGGGTTACCATTGTTCTGTACATGATCCTCAAGCATCTCGTTTTTGAGAATCCCACAGAGTTCAGAAAGTGTCTCTAAGTGAATGACATGGATGATCATTGGCCTCAGGACATCATACAATGAAAGACACAACTTCTCCAAGAGTTCACTATGAAGGAAAAATAAAACAAAGCAAAATACTTACAGGATCCCCCAAAAGCAAAAGAAAATTTTATCACTAACACAGATTATTTTGTGGCAAAGATATTTGAAAGGAAGGTGAGAAAGCAAATGTCATAGAAGACTTTACACAAGACTGTTTAAAACATAAACCCACAATTTTTACAAAGTAGGAAAAATTTTCCTTTTAAAAGATGTGGCACACCGACTGCTTAAAAATGGTGTTACAGCTTTATTAATTTATTAATTTGAAATAATTAAATTAAATTAATTATTTTAATTATTTTAAAATAATTTTTAATAAATAATTATTTTAATTATTTTTAAATTAATTTTAAAATAAAATTTTAAAAACCCAAATAAACCAAACTAAAAAACCTATGCACACCAACCTATAACTCAACCTGTCACAAAGGGAAAATGCTACAAACTGGTTTACTTGGCTTCTGTGTAAAAAATGCTCCTGCTGAGCTCAGAATCATAACCCAAATTTTCCCTTGAGAAAAGGCTCATCTGATTGCAAGCACTCAACAGTGTATTAGAACCAGGAGCACACAAAAAAGGACACAGCAGGAGAAGCTTGGTAATGTTTTCTGTAATAGCTACCAACACCTCAGAGCACACTTTCCAATCCAACTGAAGTTACGACATCAATGCAGTGACACACCAGAAATCCCACTTCAATTTATTTTTTTCTTTCATGCTCAAAGTGATGCATACCTTGGTTAAGACACCAACAGCACTCACTCTAGACATTTTTGTCATTCTCAATGCTCCCTTCACTAATCACATGTTAGGCACTAATGCTATTGCCAGTAGCTGAAAATTCAAGTCATTTCCCAGTTAAGAGTTGGAAATCACAGTGTGATAAAGACATTGAGTTTATTGCACCATTTGTTTTTTCTCATTCACAAAGAATGTCTATCAATAGGACAAGGACACTTCAGTTCCTCAGGCAGGGAACAAAAATGCTCATGAAACAATACCAGAAGAAACATTTTGAATGCCTCTTCCTTTGCATCCCATAGCATTATAAGCAACTTGATAAAACAGTAACTCTCCATGTTAAAAGCAGGAACAAAAGAGAAAGTTTCACCAGCCTTATTATTAAATACAATACTCAACCTCACATCTCTACTCCTGGGTAGAATTTTGGTAAACTCTTATCTCTAGAAACTGATTCTTAGGCAAATTTATTTTGGTCACCTCAAATTCTGAGCACAATTCCTCAGAAAAGACTAGGCCTACTCTGGCACTGTGGTTTATCTCTAGTGAGGCCTTATGTAGTTTTGAATTTCCTTTATCTTTGAAGGATGGGGAGGGTAGTGGGCAGTCTTTTCATGTTACACACTTGTTCAACTTAAGCTGCACTCAATTTAAGACATTGCAACACTCAAAAACAACGCCTCAGTTATATTAATAGGAATACACTTTAGTTAGGAACTTTATAGCAAGGAAACATGACCTACCCAAATTTCAAAATCAAGTATCATTACTAAAGCATACCAGAAAACTGGAGGAGGGGAATAATCTATTCAATTGCTTTACTATTACAGGCCTGTTGCAAAAAAAACAATACTTCTACAATTCAATTACTGTGTGAAGCAACAACCTGTCCCTCTTTTAGGCAGAGGAGATTGGGACACAAGACATCAGGCATCCACTACCCTGCCTTCACCCCAAATAGAGGCAACATGCAAATACTCCTTGACAGTAAGGGGAGCTCATTAAATCCTTCTGGAGTTCATCAGCCTAATTTCAGACCAAAGCAAATGAAAGCACTTGTGCAACAGGCTGTGCAAAAGAGGCTGTACAAAAACAGCTGAGAGTTGTAGACTTCTATAGCTATTTTCAAAGAATCTTTAACTTTCAGACTACCTACAGAGCATTTGCAAAGATTATTTATGGAGAATAGGAGACATCAGCTTTGCTTGAAGAAAAAAGAAAGCACAAGAACAGCAAATTCTGACGCTTAAGGTGATTAAGCTGTTTTTTAATCTTGCTAGTTCTTACCAAAGAACACAGCCCTGTTTGCCATATAGTATTTTCTGCTACATCACAACACAGTAAATACAACATGCAGTAAAACAAAACCAGCATGTACCACCTACTCCAGTTTTGGTGTTGGTTTTGTGAAGAACTCATTGTAAAGCTGGTGTTCATCCTGGCATACATGGACCATAAAGGCACAACCACTTCGTACCTGTATTCACAGAAATACAAATACTTGATTATTAAACTTTTTTCCTTGCATCAGTACCACAAGAGATATCACAGGTATTATTACTATATACTATATATTGTGTTGTGATTATTACAGCTATGATTAAACTGAAGCTTCGTAAAATTCAAAAGCAAAGTGATGAACTCTAAAACTATGGGCTGAAAAGATGTTACTAGCCAAATAAAAGCTCACTGTACAACTTCTGTCCTTTTTCTGTTTCTGAAATTTAAGTAACCACATTTTATGCTTCTTTTTTATCCTCCCCCCTCTGTAAGGTTTGTAAAGGGTGGAGTTTTTACAGAAACAAAAGATGTACGGTTTGAAAATATTAGTAGAATGTTAATGATTCAAACTCACAGACAACAGTAACAATTCTGAATGTAAATGACCGAACTAAGTTCATTTTACTTGGGGGAGAGGGAATTAAGACATACAAAACCCACACAACACGTGACCACTTTACCTACCAGAGCACAATGATCTCTGTTATTCTGACTGGTTAATTCTGTAACAGTGCTAGCGATACTTGGACCAAGCAACAGCTCCCGCTGGTCCAGGTAACATTGATGGATTTCATTGAGAACTTGCTGATACCTAGCCAAGAAATTAAAACAGTAACTGCCTCCTGAAGATCATTTTCTGGCACACATAAAATGCATTCTAACACCCTCTTTAGGTCTATGTAATTTCAATTTTTAAAACTTCCTTTTAAACCAATAATGTGTTTAACAGTACTTAAACAAAAGTAAATATTTTCAAAACTTAAAACTGTTGAAGATTAATGATGTAGACATACTCACTCTGGCATTTTTTCAGATCTTTGCTCTACTTGTTCAATAAGAGTCTACTCAATTTAAAAAAAAAAAGAGAAAGAGGTATTATCAGTAAATTACTTTTTTGTAGCAATAGGAAAAGAGTTTGTAGTATTTTTCAATGGATACAATATGTAATCTTGGGACATTCACACTTGCACAATATGCAATCCTTGCATTCACACTAATAAATTGAAGCCTCATTTTCATAATTTCCTTTTTAAAAGTTAGTTACCAGCTACTTACTCTGACTTTGGGAGCAGCTGCTCTGAATTTCACATAAAACAGCGTGAAGGCATTGTCAGAATTTGGCACAGCTGAAGGATCCTGAAAGAAGAGATGCGTAATTGGTTAAAAAGCAAAATACTATATTTGGCTTCTAGTATATAATGGCTGAGCTAATTAGGCTCTAAAACAGAGTATTGGTTCTTTCTGCTTATGCTTCCAGTGGAACAGTCTTTGCCACTTCCCACCAACAAAGGCGTGCTGGTTTCAGAACTCAAAGTCAAAACCCAAAGAACAAAACCCAACTCAAAGAACAAAACCCAACCCAAAACTTTCATCCAACAGCCTCTGCAGGAAAAGAAACATTTTCAGTAATTATGACATTCTCCATTAGAGATAATTTTCTCTGGACCTGTCAGAGTACAACTGATTGTTGGTCCTTGACACGTAATCCTAAAATGGAACAAATTTCCCTTTTATCTGCTGGTCCTAAGGCAGAGAAGCTAAGTTCCATCTTCATCTTTCATTCAAGCTCCAATCAGAATATCAAGTTTTGAGGCAGCACCCCCTACAGCTCCCCAGCCCAGCAGGGCAGACAGCTTGAACTCAAGACAAATGCTAGCACTGACAAAGCAGAGCAGAGTCACAATTTACACACCAAGCTTTCTTCCCCTTATCCTTACTGAAGTGAGAGAGAAGAGATGGTCTTCTTTAGAAACATGATGGGGACAGGAAATCCACCATCCCCACCTCCTGTTTTCATCCCTGGGAGCAACCTCATCATTCTTCTAGAAACAATTCATCAAAACCTCCACTCATATGTGTGCACCACCAAAGAACATCCAGATCTCAGTCCCTTTCCAGTCTGGACAGTCTTGTTCTGTTACAATAGGAAAACTCAACACTTGATCACAACTGAAAAAACACTGCTCCTGTACTGCACTTCTAGCAGAAGGAGCCATTTGATTTTTCAAAGTATACAAAATATCCACAAAACCCCCATGTACATGGGAAGGAAAAGGTCATCTGGCTCTTTAAAGGCATATCCTTCCTGACTTAGAACTCCTAAGCAGCAATTCAAATCCAGAAATTGGGTTACACACCTCTTTCTGTAAACAAGCTTATTATCAGAGATGTTCAGCTCTCTTTAAATTCAGCTCAGTCAGGGCAATCCATTGGCATCAAACCTTCTGTTTTTAATAAAACCTACTTTTGTACCAAACATGAAAATGTTCAATGCCACTTAACTCCAGGAGTTAGATCTTCACTCCAGGAGTACCCTTTCACAAGTTTCCATGAACAGTGCCTAAAATTCCCTTCTTTTAGGTGTGCCAGTTCTCAATTCTAGCATCTTTCAGTTTCACTGATTATCCCTCAGGACACCAAGTTTGCCTGTAATAGAACTGAGCACAAGGCACACAACAACTATTTGGAGAAAGAATCAAAGTATGTAGGAAGAGACACTCCCCTCTCCCTTCTGCTCTGCCAGACTATTGCAGCATGAGACTATCAACATTTTAATGAAACCAAAAAACCTCCCTGCTCACTTTTATGCCTACATTTCACTGGAGTGAGGGGGAGTAAACACCTGGGACAGGATGTCTCTTCCCTGGGACACTAGCTATCAACATTTTAAAATGAAACAAAGAATACTGGCAAAACTAATAGGATCCTGGCACAGTTGTTATCTGCAGCTACACAAACCACTGCAGAATAAATGACCATTCACATGACCAAGAGCACCCAAGAATACTTACTGGAATGTAATACTGAAATGATCACAGCATGAACTCAGAGTTGTGCTTTGCAATTACCATCCTGTAACACCCAGCTCCTGTACACTTTTTTCAAGTACTCCCTTCAATCTCTGTCTCCAAAGGAATCCATCTCCAAAACAAAACAACTACAGTACCTCTATTTCTCTTGTGTACCTTCCCCATTTGGCAACAGACCAAGAGCCAGCTCAGAGCCCCAGTGCACACCCTGGTTCAGGAAAGCAAACTGTCTGTCTGTCCATCTGGTGTCTCTAACACAGTCCTTCTTCTATGCCTGGCCTTCACCAGCTTGCTGCTCACCTACATCAATTCACCAACATCCCCTTCTTCAATTTACATCATTTTTTAATTATTACTTTCAAATTTTAATTATTACTTTCAAATCTCTCAGTCACTGTCATATTGAGTACTGGGTAACCTACACAAACAACATAGCACTGACCTATTTTCACAAAAAAATACTGACACATCCCACCCTCAAAAAAAAAAAAAAAAGAAAAGGGAATGGTTTGGTGTTATAATAGACATTTCAGTAAAGCTCCACTTCCCACTTACTGATTCACTTACCCTTTTCATTAACTGGGTTGTGAGGTTCTGTAGTGTATTCACAGTGTATGTCTTGATAAGGTGCATAGCTTTAGAAAGGCATTGTTTAAACTTAGTCAAATATACAGGATAGTCTTTAAAATTTGGCTGAAAGAAAGAAAAAAATCCATTTCAAACAGAAATAGTAAAAGTCAAAAATTTATCCAAACTTACTCACATAACTAGCTAGCTTGTACAAACTAAAAGCAGTATTTTACAGAAATTAAGCAGAATAATAAGTTTCTTCAATAAAAATTTCCTAAGTTTATAAAGTACCATCCTTAACTTCTTCCTGTATTTGGAGAGAAAACTTTTTATAGGAGAAAAAAAAATTTAAAAGTATGAATATATCTGTGACAATTTAACTAATTATTAATTAATTACTTAATATTGATTACTAATTATTATAATTAATTAATTAATTATAGCTGTGACAATTTAACTAAAATTAATACAGAATGACTTACATGTGATGAAATATATGCAATACAATCATCAAGCTTAGCCAGCATTGGAATGAATCCTTCACTGTTCACGGACAGCGTGGGGGAATTCAGTTTCTTTGGAAAACAAGACAAAGCATCATTGTAAGGAACCTCAGTACATTACTGTTGGTGACTAAGCTCAAAAGACCAGTACACTTTCATTTTCTAAGACTATGAACAATGAAATAATACTTACAGTGTTGATGTTTTCCAGTTCATTAAAGTAAGAAAGTTTCTGCTGGATGTTTTCAGCCAGGTCGACAAGTTCTGACTATTAAGGAAACAATAAATAAACGAAAATCATCAACCTAGCATGTAGTTTAAATATATATAGAGAGATGTGTGTATAAAATTAGTAAGCCTTCCTTTCAGGTCTCAGCACACATCACTGTTAAATACCTCCAAGTAACTTGCAACTAATTAAGTAGAACAAAAGATGCAGAGTACAGAAGTGCTCTCTTGCTCCCTTACCAGAGACTGACACATTATTTTCAGTAGTATATTTAAAATAATATATTCTACAGGTTTGTCAGTATCCCACAGACAATGCTGCATACAAACAGTAGTGCTGCCATCAGTTTTATGGAGAATTGTAGAAATCCTCAGGATTGGAGTCTTAAATAGTTCTCTTATCCAGTCTATTAAAAAAATGTTCACTGTACCACTGCTGCAGCAGCAGTTCATGAGGAAAAATAAAGTATCTGGGAAATAAGCTCCCAACTTTAAGGATCTTGCAGTATCAAAATACTTCTGCAGGTGATATGAATTATTAATTCTAACACAGTTTGCACTTGTCAGGCATCAGTTACAAAAGCTGCCCTCAGCTAGCTTTTCATTAAAGCATATACTGACACATACTGAATATTTTACTGAAGAGCCTGACACCCCAGTTGCAGGTGAAACACACCCAAAAAATTAGGTCCAAAGCAGATGGACAGATTGTTACCACAGCTCACATTTTCCCTGCCCAAAAAGAAGAAACTTTCATTTAAGATGTCTTAGCAGTTCCCAGTAATCCTTCCATCAAAGATTACCTGCTCTTTCAAAAGCTGTTCACAGGCCTCATGCAGCGTTCCTGTCTTTGTGGACACAAAAAGATACTGTTTTTGCAGTGACTCCAGGTGCTGAAGGGCACTATTCACATCATTCAAGATAGCATCACACTGCTCCTGAAAGCCAGACAAGTAATCCCTCATCTGTCTAGAAAAAAGAGAATCAACAGATAACAGAAGTAAAATTTCCCTTTCTGTATTTCCAAATCCAGCTGCCTGCAGGGACGCTGCTACCACTTTTCTCTCTCTAGGAATACGAGATCACTTGCATCAAGCAAGACCACTTAATAAGCAGATGTTTCATCACCTCAGAAATAACAGAGCTCAAGGATATGGAATAGCCCCTCCATTTCCCTGACATTCCTTATAGCAAACCTACTTAGAAAGCAGCAGCTTGCAGCACAGCTGGTCTGGAACATGTGAATACTGTCTAAATGGGCACCAAAACACAGTGACTTCTGCAAGCTGCCAAGTTCTAGCTGCCTTGCTCTCAAGGGGGGTGCCAATTTGGGTCTCTTCTATATCATTTTTTCCATTTAGAAATTACTTTTTCTCTCCTGGAGTAGCTGAAATTATCTAGAGGACCCAAAACCTACCGTGAGAGGATTGAAAGAGGCTTAGATGAAAGAGATCCAGTGTCTAATGTCACCAGATTTGTCTAAGGCTCAATGCAGACAAAAACTCTAAATGATAAT
The DNA here is from genome assembly GCA_013389925.1 of Aegithalos caudatus. Classification (NCBI taxonomy): domain Eukaryota; kingdom Metazoa; phylum Chordata; class Aves; order Passeriformes; family Aegithalidae; genus Aegithalos; species Aegithalos caudatus. Next base: position 207,638 of record WEIU01014144.1, read on the forward strand.
TAAATGTTACATCAAGCATTCAGCTTATCTAAGCATATTAAAAATTAATTACTCATCAATGTCAGCTAAAACTTCTGACTTCTACTTTACCACTTACAAAGCTGCAAGTAAAACAATTCTCTGTATCCAAGTGTAACAAGCAAACACCTATTTTTCCTCCTGCACCTTTGGCCTCCTGCACACAGTAGTACACTGGCCATCCCACAAACCACTGTGCATAACAGCACACCTATGAACATGTCAACTGACAAAGTGCAAGCCTCCTACTCCTTTGAGGTTTTTAATGATCAGACCACAGGATCAGTATGTGCCTCACCCTCTGCTTTTAAGAAAAGTCACGTCCTCAAGTGTCAGAGCACAAGAGAAAGAAACAGCCCAAGAAAAGGCAGAGGAAAAATGGAAGAGGGAATACAGCAGCATCTCTTTGGGGCCAAGGGCAAGTTTGTGAAGTCTCAAGACAGAAGCCAGTTTCCATAGAAGCCACCAACAGATTCAGCTAAGCCATTCAGCTGTACTTTAGACTCCCAAGGAGTAACTGTCAAAGTCAGTGGGAAGAGGTTCTTCTGAGCCTGATGGGAAAGCCAGTAACACAAGAACAGATGAGCATGGAGAGACTCAAAACTGGAGTTCAGCAAAGTGTCAAAGAGTGCAGGGAATGCAGATACAGAATGACAACCACAGTCACTGGTGAGCCAAATCGTGAGGACAGAAATGACCACCAGCCACATCTGCTTACGCAGTCTCACCCCCAGAGGATGCCATTCCAATAGCAGCAGCAATTGAAAAATCATAGGAAAGCCCTTAGATTTCCTTTGTCTACAGCCCTGTCTGTAAGCTAAAACTTATTTCCATCTGTCTAAATATACTGGGCAGTTTGGATGGAAATCTGCATCCCCTTTAACTGCTCTGCCACCTGGGCAATGGCCTCTGGGAGTGAGGCACACAGCCTTGGAAAGTTTCAGCTGCTCCAACACATTCCCCCATTCCCCACCAGCTGAATGTGAACACCTGCTAACATTAATGGACAAGATGAAGTCCTTCAAGGGTGGAACTGCTTATACTGAAAAGAACTGAGGAAGAGCACATACCTATACTTGGCACCTTCATCTTGATCCATCTGTGTTTGCACCTGAGCAAACCAGGAGAAGAACTAGAAGAGATTTTATGGTGTGAACAATATAATATCACATGCAGTCAATTAAAAAAAATCAAATCTATGAAATGAAGATGAGCTTTTGTTAAAAACAGAGCTGTTTCAAAATTCAGTTATTAATCTAAGAAAAATTCCTCACTGTGGGTCCCTTCCAACTGAAATACTCCATTCTATTCCTTCACTGACTTAAAATGGGAAAGGCTAAATTTCATCTGGCTTTATTTGCACAAGAACAAGGATATCACATTAGATAGTGGGGGTTCTTCTACTTCAAGAGCAACACCACTTTACTGAGGAGGGTGCCTTATTCTCACACCAGATTCCACTCCAAATGCAAAAAGTACCTGTCACTTCAGAGCTAAGACTTCAGTGATGTTTTCCCCCCCAAGTTCTCCCTTATGCATCTTGAAAACAGCACAAAAGGTTTAGCAAGCCCACCAAAAGCTAGGCGAGACACACAGAAACTAGCAGAGCCCTCTGAAGGTTACAGCATCTTGGAGGTCGTTCACTTACCTGCTGTGCTGTTTCAATTCTGTCATCCTCCATCCCTAGTGTTGCAAATCCCTTCAAAAGGACATCCTCCGTGGAGTCTGGCACCGCAGCTGGCAGCAGAGCAGGCAGCGACTGGGACGTCAGGCTGCACAAGTCCTCAATGGGAAGCTGCTCACAAGACAAGACTTTGGTCAGATAACAACTCACAGAGAGCTTGTATGTGCAGCTCAACTACAAAGCCATCCAGAGCAGTTAAGATGAGAAAATTACAGGCATCTACTTTTGAAGACGAAAATGCAACGGATATTTTATCTATCAATATGATAATTGCAGAATCATTAAATTTAGAAATAATCTCTGAGATCACTGAGTCCAACCATTACACCAACAACTACAACAATTACCACACAGGAACTGTCAGGGTTTTTTTTGCCAGACATTCAATGAAAATTCAAGGCTGCTGCCATAATTTATTCAGAAGACAAAGAATAGCTCTGCTGAACTGGAATTATTTTTTAGCCACAATTATTTTGTTTAAGCAAGAAAAGCATGGAAAAAATTAACTTGAGATAAGTTGTATTTAAGTATGACCAGAGACTATTAATTAGCCTATATGGAAGAAATTAAGAAGAAAAACCACACTTAACTAATATACTACCCTCTTTAATTACATGATGATGAATTGGATGTTTTCTGAGAACATCAGCAGGGTAAAGCCAGAAAACACTGCTTAACTACAAATTGGTATTAGATTAGAAATAACTCACTTAGTAAAATATTCCCTGCCTGACAATATTAGCCTGATCAAAAAAAAAAAAAAAAAAAAAAAAAAAAAAAAAAAAAAAAAAAAAAACAAACAAA
>WEIU01014144.1:210814-298412 GCA_013389925.1 Aegithalos caudatus
TCAGGATTTCAACTATTTGAGGAAAAGCAGATTGCCATACATTGTCCAACTTCCACACACCTCTCTGCCCTGTCCCCCAAAACAAGACTGACCCCAACAGTGGAGCCAGGGTTCGTCTCCTGTCTAATACAGAGGGGAAAGGAGAATCCATCAGAGCCTGCTGTTTCAGGACAGCTGAGACACCACTGTCTCAATTCCCTGGAGAACTCCATGTCTTGGCAAATAGAGTGCCTTTGCCTAGTTGCAAAGCTGGTTTACATCCTTAAGAGCATCCTGTGACAGCAGGACATCCTTCTACAATCACTTTGGATGCCTGCCAATATTTACTTTTTGCACACTGCTTACATACAAAAAAAAAAAAAAAAAAAAAAAAAAAAAAAAAAAAAAAGAAAAAAAAAAAAAAAACCAGGAAGGACTAAATGAAACCAGTGCATTTGAGCAAGGAATTGCTTTACACTCTCCCTTTTGCAGTTCCAAGCTTTCAGACACTTGCTGAGAGCAAGCTTTGTGGGTTTTATGGCACTGTATCTTGCACTATGATCCTGTTTAAATACAAACCCTCTGCTAAAAAGCGTAGTTAGGAATACAAGCTTTCTGTTCCACCTCCCTTTGCAGACAAGGGAGTGTTCATAAATAATCACTTTGTCAGAGTTTAGAATTTTATACAGCGACAGACCATGCCCTCTACGTGCTGACACATTATCAAGCTTTTTACCACTCTTCCAGGCTTTCTGCTCAGTTCGTTCAAGGAATTAGTTCGTACCAGGAAATAACGCTGGCACCAGAAGCTATGCATTGGTAAGGGTCAATTTAAGAGGACCAAAAGAATGAACTCCACAACTAAAGCTCCCAACTTCAAGAGGACAAATGCTGGTGGACTGAGGGAAGCAGCGAGGGCAGGCAGAGGAAGCCCGTGGATTCTAAGGGAAAAGCTCCACGGCTGCCTACAAACCCGTGCCAGCCAGGGCGGGGGGTCGGCATGAGGCTCCTCGGGAAGGCTCCCGAGGGAGGGCGGGAAGCAGGGGACGCGGCTGCGGGCGCGACCCAGAACGCAAAACGCCGCCGAGCCCCCTAAAGCCCGGGAGCAGCCGCGGCCCNCGTCGCGTGACAGTGACGTCATGGACACGGGGCAGAGAAACGCGTCATGAGGGTCGGCCGGGGATGGCGCCCCCTAGCGCTTAGGAGGACCGGGGGCAGCGGCATCTTCCCCGCGTCTCCAGGTCTATCCACAGCGTCGCAGACTCGCCTGGAAAATGCCTCGCATCGTCCAGGCCAGCCTGTGACCGAACGTCACCATGTCAGCTAGACCATGGCAATGAGTGCCACGTCCTCTCATTCCTTAAACGCCGCCAGGGACGGTGACTCCACAGCCAAAGGGCAGCCCAGTCTGATGTCTAATGACCCTTTCTGAGAAATTCCCCCTGATGCCCAACGTAAACGTCCCCTGGTGCAGCTTGAGCTCTTTCTCTGATCCTGTCGCTGGTTTCCAGGGAGAAGGGTCGTCCCCACCTGGCCACAGCCTCCTTTCAGGCAGTTCCAGAAGTGATAAGGGGCCCCCTGAACCTCCCGAGGCTGAAGAACCCCAGCTCTCCCAGCCCCTCCTCACAGGACTTGCGCTCCCGACCCTTCACCACATCCACTGCCCTTTCCTGGACGCACTCCAGCCCCTCAATATCCTTCCCCAACTCTGGGCCCCAGAACTGGGCAGAGCACTTAAAATGTGGCCTCACCAGTGCCAAGTAGGGGCACAATCCCTGTCCTGGTCCTGCTGGCCCCACTAGTGCTGATACCGACCAGGATGCCATTGGCCTTCTTGGGCATCTGGGCACTAGGCTCAGCTGAGATCCTGAACTACTCTTTCACTGTTTTGTTGCCTTTGGGGCTTAGCAGTGAATTCCAGTCCATTTTGTCCAGCTAGCCCTCAGCAGCTCCCCCACAGATTACCTGGTACAGTGCAGTTACTGTCACTCCAAACTGGTAGATTCCTCACCCCCTCCGAGTTAGTCCATGACATTTATCCTACCATACACAATCTCAAAGAATCCACTCTGCTTACAACTGTGATAAACTTATTCTGTTGCTACACAAAACACAAGCTGATTGATCTGTTTCAGCCCAGTTTCTGTAACAGGGGGGACATGGTCTTGCTGTTTAAGATACACCAAAGAATAGAAAAAATCTGTGGTCACTGCATGTTATTGAGCCACAAGTCACAGGAACACAAGCTTTTAACTACAAGCAACTTTAGTACACCTTGAACAGTTCAACACCAGCAACAGCTTTCCTTTGTTAAGCACCTTGAAGTATTTGAAACTTCAACATTGAAAGCAGTTCAAACACAACTCACTTTACATTTTAATGCTTTTAATAGGCTTGAAAATGTAAAACACATCCTTTGTTTACATAGCATACAAAAATATTTACAATTTTTTATTAAAGTACAGAAACAGTTGTAAGGGAAAACACTGCACATCAGTATACCCCTATACATAGAAAATGTTTTACCTTAGGAAAGAAAGTGCCTTGTGCATTTAAAAAAAAAATCTATTTGTGAATTCAAAATTAGTAATTTTAAATGAGTATAGCAATTTTGATATCACAATGAAACTTCTTTAAGTGGAATGCATGATTCTATGAAAAATGTGTAAAAGATTAACACAAGGCCACAAAAATCCAAAGCTATGGATCCTGTTTTGCTGCTCTCTGTAAACACATCCATCCTACGACTTGCATCTCACATATTCCTTTTTCCTGGAATTCAACAAGAGCACTTAAGAAGATTGATATAATTGTTGAGTTAGTAGCCCTGAAGTTTTGCCATACCTTTAAGCCTAATGGTAATGTTTATAGAAGCTGTGGTTGATTTCTACATCAAGTGCTTCCTTGCATGTAACAGCAACTAGAGCCTATTTGGTATATGGAAGTGTTCTGGACTTGGGTGTCTCTTTAAAGAAGGAAAGCAGTCTTTACAGCAGATTGACTTTTGGAGGGGTTGGTTCTTGTCACATAGGCACCCACATGACAGAGCCTGACTGCTCAGTGTAAAACAGCCAGTATCAACCAACAGGTCTTCCCAAGGATGGAAGAGGCATGGAAAGTTTCTTTTCAAGATCAGCAGATGGGCATGAACTTGTTTGAACTCCATTCCTACTTACAATTTACATATGAATATGTTGAAGAATTACTTATGCTGAAATCAAGAATTATACATTGGAAGAAAAAAAAAAAAAACAAACACAACTTTCTTCAAGCTGTGCAAAACTGTCAACTGTGGCAACCACAGTTGCTAATGAAGCTGTATTATTCCAAGAAAATTATGCATACATCTCAGGACTTAGAACACAGGAAAGCTTCAAAACCTGAAACAGATTTTATACTGCAGCAGTTATTTTGCCAACCTGAAAGCCAGCAAAGATGTCTTGTGACACTTCCAGTTAACTGGAAGCTTTAAGCTATTACAATCAAATTGTATACATTTCTGAAAGCAGGAAAAGCCCAGCTCCTTGGTTCTGCTTATCTTCCCTTACAGAAATACTTCCTTTCCTTTACAGAAATACTTTTCTTTTCCTTCCTTTATGGAAATCCAGGGAAATACAGAAGAAAAAAGCCTGTCTATGGACTCTTATAAAACACTGTGCTTTGAGACTCAGATGCATGAAGTTGCATTGCAGATCTTTACACTCAAGAACACTGAAACAGTTGACAGAAGGTATTCCACCATGTTTGGTTCAGTCTGAAAAACAGTGCACATCTCCACTGAATCACATGCACAAACCATGATTAAAGGAGCCAGTGGGCTTAAAATCACTTCCAGGTTCTTCTCACTCAGTCTTGCAGTGATCTCTTCCTTTGGCCAGCAGCTCAGACAATAAAGAGCAAACACTCCAGACAACTTGCACATTGCTCTAAACTCAGACAGTACATTAACAGAATTCTGTACACAGATCAGCATGTCAGGCATCCAATTTCTTCAGCTGTTCATATGTCAGAAAGAACTGGCACAGCTGATTAAGGAAAACTGTTTCCTGTTCATGCAGTGAAAACTGGTCACTTCTACTGAAGGTCAGCTGCATCTGTGTGCAGCTGTCTTCCAATCCTTGTTCCTTCCTATGCCATGCTGCAGGTTGGCCACTTTTTACACAATATTAGGCAGAATTACTTTCCCATCCCTCTTCCTCAGGATCTTAAACCCAGGACTGAGAAGGCAGGACAATACTGCAAAAGCCCTCAAGAGTCTTTACTCACTTAGCCTTGATGAGCTAAAGAAGATTTGTTTATTGTAAAAACCATTCCTACCAACCCACTCCCCAGGGCTCTGATCAGCAGTCTCTTGAAACAAAAACAAATTTCTCTTGAAAATTGTGAGACTAAGATACACAAAAAGATTGCATCAGTAACTTCCAACTGTTTCCCCAGTTCTGGAAGTAGCCCCTATTCCTAATTCACTCACCTGGTGAACTCTGATTAAAACTAGGCTCATAACAAAGGAAATGGACAGGTATGAAATTGGAAGAACAGAAAATTATTTTGTAAGATCATTTTTTAGTATTGACTCTGTGTGAATCACAAATTCAAGCTGACTCGAAGCAGTTGACTGAAAAAACCTGTCAACTGCACAGATTTCCATTGATTAGAAAAGGGAATATCTGTGCTGATATGACACTTCCCACACAAAGTAATTCTGTAAAAAACAATACTTGCTGTTGTATGGCTAACTTAGTAGTTTTACACACCTGTGGAAAGGATACAATGATATTCCAAGGACCAAGTCTTAACCAGTTTGGCCAAAACCCTTTATACAGAGCAAAAAAGCCTTCATTCTTCCATGTCTAGAAAAGAAAAGAAAGAAAGAAAGAAAAACAAACAAACAAACAAAAAACAAAACAAAACAAACAAAAAAAAAAAACCAAACAAACCACAAACCAAAAAAAAACAAACACAAAAACCACACACTTAGGTAATTGTTTTTTAGTGAGAAATCCAGACAGCATCTCAGCTAATAAGACTGTACCAGACAAGGAGGTGGCTTACTCTTGTAACCTTAATTTAAATTTATTGTCTGACAGGACAAAGACATACATTTCATTAGATGTAAATTTGCAGTTCACATTTGGCAGCCCCTTGAAATTTGCTGTATGCAAAACTGTAGCTAACATTTGGCTGTCCCTTGAAATATTTCAGTTTGCTTTATGGACCTCAAAAAATTTCACTGGACAACATGACTTGGACTGTTCAGTCAACAGTTGGACAGCAACAGCTCACTATCCATTCTCCATGTAGAAGGCCATCATGGTCCCACCTCATACCAAAGTTAGACTTAAGAAACCAAATCAAAGTAATCAAAATCAGAGGCTGACCTCACCTATGGCTGTATTAGGCTTTCCCTTATGCAGTGAGCAACATAGAAAACCATCTCCAGAAGATCTTGTTCTTCAAGGACTGACTTATGAAACTATAATTTCCTGTCAGCCTGACATAGTATAAAGATGAGCAAGAGAGAGTGCTGCTGAGAGCCTTCCTCCCCTCATCCAAGCACCCCAAGGAAGTAAGGTTCTGCAGCAGACAGTAACTTTCTTCCTGCCTTTCTGTCAAGACAGTAGATGCTTGTCACACTTGAGTGCATTACTGACAGCGTTGTCCTTTTAAGCATTATGGCAAAAGGCATATCTAAGTTATTAGGGAACACAGAACAATTTTGAGCTCTACAACAAAATCATTGCTTGGTGGCAGCACTTTCTATTTACAATGATACACAAACTACTTACCTGTAACAAGCAATCCAAAGTGCCCTTGTAGGCTGAGTGTTCCCCATGTTTTTGGATTTTCTGATTCATCATGCGGGTTCTTACTACATCAACTGGGTTGGATGCAAGGGCTCCAGCTAACCCACAAAGAAAACTGGAACTAGTAAAAGAAGGGTTTAATGAAATCTGCTTTACCACACAGATGTAGAAGAATGTCCCCTTCCCAGAAAACACACAATTATAATGACTGTTTAATGTTTTTAGTTAAAAATTAAATCAGCTAACGGATGTGAAAAGTTACTTTTCATCTACTATAAAAGCATAGTTTTGAAGATTTGCTGTATAGCCCTTACATACAGTATGCTTGAAAAGATGTTTGTGCCCCTGGGAATAATACTTGACTGCAAATTTCTTCTAACCTCAATTTGCACAGTTGAATGATTCAGATCACACACAAAACAAATTTCCATATTTCAAATGAAAGCTAAATCCAGATGCTAAATAAAATTAGCTTCCATGCTACATGCTACCAGTTGGGATGCTATTACATTAAAGTTATACACACTCCTGAAGTACATTTACATCCAGACAGATGAAAGAAAATTCAAAAGACATCTCCCCCTGTAGCAAGAACTAACCAATCATGAGCTATACAACCAGTTACATAAACTTACAGGAAGTGAGTATATACTGTATCTCCCATATATCCAGACATCATGATGTGCTTCTTGGTAAGGTCATACACTGGCAGCTCCACTCCAACAACAATAGCAGCTCTCTGTGCAGTCAATGATACTCCCTGGCAAAAGAAGAAGTTGAAGTTTAAAGTCAACCTTTGTGCACTGTTAGAAAAGCCAAGCTCTTATAATACAAAGAAAAACATTACAAATGTTGCTAAGAACATTGCAAATTCACATAAGGCTAATTAGTACAAGTCTTGTATGTGCTCCAAAAGCACAAATTTGAAATAACAGCTAAATCACTTCTCCATGCAGAATGGCAACTTCAGGTCCTTTAAGTTTTTTATCCCTGCTTAACATCTCAATTCTTACATCAACAGTCAGCTAAAACCTCAAAACCAGAATTCCTTTGTTGCTAGCTGAAGAACTAACAAAGTAAGGAAGATGAACAGAAAACTGGAGATCAAGAAACTTTGTGAGAAAAGCACAGTAATAGAAAAACATTCCTATTTTCCCACTGTTTCAAAACAATTGTCCATTTTGGCTCTTCAGTTATACAGTCATTGACTATAATTGGCTCAAGGAACAACCTGTAAGACTGAACACAAGAATTCCTGAGCTGGAGGGAATGCTCAGTAACTCCTTTGCTTCCAAATGTCCTTTAGCATATGTTTAGAAACAGATGGAGCATGCAGATTGAGAGGTGTCATGCAAAAGGTTGTAGAACTATTCCTAGAGCCAGTCACCCTAATTGAATCCTACATTTGTCTTCCCCCTCCTCAGTGGCAGCTAATCCAGACACACAAGGCTGGCTGTAACCCTTCACCAAAAAGCACTGAGACACCAACAGTGAAGCATTCATGACAAGAGACAGACATTACATCCTGCATATTTCAGCTGAGAACACCGTAGGAATACATGACATTCAACTGAGCAAGGAATGTAGTTGAAGTGTAAGATACAGTTCAAAAAAAAAAACTTGCCTTCCATAATCCTTTAGTGCCTTCCTTTTGGTAGATCTGTATGAAGTTGCCCATCATTCCTCCTTGTATCATTCTACCTTGAGCTTGCATTCTGATCTGAGATTCATTTGAAGATACAACCAATAAAATAATAAAACTAGATTAAACTATTAATTTACAATTGCAAGTAGTAAAGTCACTTTCTCTTTGAGTATAAAAGCAAGAGCCGACATTATCACAACAATAGTGCAATCTTTTGCCTTAACTAGCCAAATGCAGCTGCTAATTTTGAACAAGTATGTGGCACAATTCTTAGCTGCATTAAGTCACTTCTATTTCTGTATGGGTACACTGCCCCATTTAGATAAGACTGGCAGATGGGTTCTGCAGGATGCCCTTTACAGTGTTCTCACAGGAACATGTTGAAATGAAAGGTTAAAAAGATTAATGTTTCAGCCACTGAGAACCATGGTCTTCAGACCTGTAGATTTGCAAGAACATTCTTAGGAACCTGCCAAGGTAACTTCCAAATACAAGTTGTCAGCAAGTGACTTGGTAAGTGGACGTAATTTTAGGAAATAACTAATTGAAGCCACACTTGAAATACAAACTTATGTTTGAAATGCCACTACATAACCACACTAGCACTATGAAGGATTAAGCTTTTTAGTAGTTTCAGAAGAACACAGTGAGTGTCCTTGACTTGCTTTTCATTAGGAATAGCTGTATAAATCACAAGCTCCAGTTTTACAAGATGAATACCATCAGCTTTTTCAAATAACTATGAGCCAACAGATTCTTAAAGAGGTGGTTGTTTCACTAATTCACTTTGAATGACTGATGCTGGAACACAGGTTTGCAAAGCCTCTCTACAGTATTCATATAGTACAAGTAGCATTCACTGGAACTCTTGCCTCTGAATTGATCTTCACCTATTTTGAACTCTAGAAGCATCCAAGTGTAACAGTGTTTCCAAGAAGTACAGATGAAGTATGCAGTGTGGCATACACATTTATACAAACACTACAGCATCAAAGTTATTCTCCCCCCCACACTCAGAAAATCTGGATCTAACTACCTCCCCAGGTTCACCTTTCCCATGTGTACTTAAAAATTATTAGAATGGACCAGGAGATTCCAAGAATTCTGATTTTTTAGGAGTTAAGAGATGAGAATAAATAGAGTTACAAAACAAATCCTATATTCATCAGGAGACTCTGTTTTTACTTCAGAAGAGAACAAAAACTAAAAAGACAAGCTGTACATAATTACCTTTAAGACATCTGTAGGGTTGGCAATAGATGACGAGATTACTCCCGAAAGAACACCACACAGAACATTCATCATGAGGGTTTCATCTGTTTCACAGACAAAGAGTTTAGCTGCAGATTTACAGAGCCTAAGATGCATTAGGATAGGATGATAACTCCCCTCATTTAACCAGAGTGCCAATTACAGAAGCCATAAAACCTGCTTGGACGAGTTACCCTTGCTGACTAACTTTGTTGTAACTGGTGTAAGGAATGTCTTCTTGGTGGACTCATTCAAATGCTACAGTAAGATACCAAATGGAAGCAATCAGCTTCAAGCAAATCAGTCCTCAATTAAATAGAAAACAACCACTCACCTTCTGGATGCTCAACAAACATTCTTTTTAAGCTCTGGTAAGTGCCTATTTTTATAGTTCCATATGAAGCTTGCCTTAGCATTGCAGGTGCAATCCTGTAAAAACAAACAGCAATAATGCTTATGTTCAAGATCTCAAAAACTCATCAGAAAATTCTTCCTAGTACAAAGGTATCTAGCAGACAACCATTTGTTTATTTAAATCAACAATGTAAACACACTATAAAGAAAACAAGCTTAGAAACTTTTTAGGTTTGGTGTTTCTTTTTAAATAGAGCCTGCAAGAACATGAATGAAGGGATTATTACTGTTAGACCATGCTTCAACTTGTAATCTATAAAACAGCTGGCAGTCATGTCTGAAATGTAGTTCCCCCCCCATCCTGCATGTTTTGAAGAAAAGCATGCCCATATATAGACAAAGGTAAATTCAATTTTAATTCTGAGAGATGGAATGACCATAGCAGCACTGTAGAGAGTAACTTTAATGCTTAGCTATTTTGTTCCATTAAGGTTTTGTTGTTTGAAGTTTAAAAAAAAAAAAAAAAAAGCCACATTAAACACTACAGCAGTGTGCAGTATTGAAGGTATCAAAGCTATGTCTTCCAACTTCCTGATTAAGGCTAGCCAAATACTTTGTAATCCTGAAACCCACTAATTCACATACAATGGGGTTATACTTTTATCAATAGACTGTTCATCAGCCATTGCTGCAACTCAGCTAATCTTACCCAGAGTATAAGGCTTTCAATCCTTCTTCTCTGCATATTCTGACCAGTGCATGCATCATTCCACGGTAGCGGATCTCTTTATACTTGGCATCATTAACTTGACCTTGAACCTGAAGACGTGTTTTGGTCAGATCAATGGGGAAAGTACCTTAAAGGAAAATCAGTGAGAAAATTAATGCAGTACCTACCTAACCAAAGACAACAGAGAACATCATACAAGAAACAGCAACATTTATTATATATCATAATATATAAGTACTCCCATGGGAAAGAAGCCTTTCTTACCAAGACTTTCTTTTAAAGAAGCGATTCACATTCTATCACCTTGTTTCTCCTAAAGGCCTGTCAGAGGCCTCGCCTACCTCCTGTGTTTACATTCCACACTCACTATATTTTCAGGCAACACAGCATTGTCTGGTTGTAAGCAGCCACACTGAACAGGACCCTGCAATCCCAATCAAGCACTGAGTTTGCACGTGTATTCTACCAACACCTTTGAAGAGGACATCACTGAAGGCAAATAAATTCTGTAAGACATGCTATACAGTATGTACAGTGTAGTATATAGTAGTGTCTGAAATGCAGTATCTGAAAAAGCAATAGCAACAATACCTATTTCTTCCTATTACTGCTTTCCTGTAGCCTACTACTATGCTATGTTCACATCATATTCTCCATGCTCCCCTTATGAAAGGATCCAGAAACCATATCCATCCAGGAAAAGGATCACCTCAACATTCCATACTCACCTAAGCACTAACAGGAGTCAGAATTAAGCACATCTGTTCAAATGAGGCTTACCAGACAAGCAAAGCTTTCATGAATTGTCTTCCTTAAAAGCTTTTGGAACTACTGGCCATATTCAGTCAAGTCAAATAATGACAGGTTTCAAATTCAAGTTTGCACAAATTGCCTAAGTAGAAATCCTTGCCATCCCTGGAATCATTCAAAGTCAGATTGGACAAGGCTTTGAGCAACCTGGTCTAATTGAAGATGTCCCTGCTCAAAGCAGGCGGTTGGACCAGATGACTTTCCAACCCAAACTACTCTATGAAAACAAAGTAGTTTTAAGTGTAATTTTATACTGCATCTACTTTACTAGACAGACCTTGCATGCAAGCCCACCATATGCCCAGCCATGTCCTGCTACAGTGAAAATCCAGATTTTCTTTATTTTCATGTACATGCATTACAGATACAGCTTTAAAATGCTGATATTTTAGGTTTGCCTTTAGAGCAGGCCTAAAACATCAGATGCACTGTCTCACTACTGCAATTATCCTGTGTTTCTCACTATTGAATTTAAGTGTTCAAATCTAAGCAGACACTTACATTCAAGAAAAGATAATTTATACTGCAACATAGATATTCAGTAAAGCTAAGAGAAAAATTTACGGGTTACTAAGAGTGTAACTTGTCTACTGCTGCAAAGCAGAAGCTTTATCTACTTATGACCACTGTCTAGGAACAGATCAAACAAACACCAAATAATAAAACACAGAGGTAACATATGTATTAAAAAAGACTCACCAAGGATGAAAGCTTACAGGCACAATTGTTCTGACATTGCAACAGAGATCATAGCTGCTCTTCAGTCAGCATTAAGCAAAAAACTCTGTGCTGCAGACCACCACATACTACTGTGTCACTGGCAGCATGGAACCTAACTTATTTTACATAGAGACTATCTGAGTAAAGAAAATCATGTCAACAGTTAAAGCAAACACTTACCACATTCTGCAGTGATTGATGCTAAACCTCCGTAGATAAAGGGCTTCCAGTTCAGTGCTGGCATTATTGGTTCCTCTTTCTGTGAAAGAGGAAGATTTAACACTACGGTAAGTACATGTCATAAATATACATGCTAACACTTAATAAAAACTTTGTGCCTGGTCCATTTAAAATGGGCCTTTCAAACGTGAGTAAAGAATAAAAGAATCATAAGAGCGAAAGAAAACATTTAATACCTGTGACAATCAGAAGAAAGACAGGAATACCATAAAAAGGCATCAGGGCTCAAATCAGTGTCTGCTATGTATCTGGGCCACCACTCTCCTCACCATGAGAGGTTAAAGCAGTTTGTCTCCCAGGCACAATGTTAAGGAGCACTGCAGTGAATAGCCTCCAAAGATTTTTACCAAGCTGAACTAGTTTGACTACATCCTGCAGTCACAACAGAACTTCCTTTTTTCCAGTTACCAACATTATTTAGCATGAGCTAAGCCAGTACACTTGAACAGAAAATGAGGGTGCATACACCATTTTACTTCCATTCAAACCTATTTCTGCTACCAGTGTTCCCAATATTCATTCTTGTGAATGCTACATGAAAATTGTGTCAATTAAGTGAATTTGACAATGTGACCACACTTCGTAATTAACTATAGCATATGCTTTGCAAAATGTTAAAGTAATCCAATTATATTAGAAAAGAGAGAAGAACTTCAAAACCAAACCAATTTGGCCAATATAAGATTGCCCTTCCCAAAAGCAAGCATGTCTATCAACACCTTATTTTTCCCCTTCCTGAGAATACAAATAGCTTTCATTACCCATTTTCTATAATATCCCCCTAAACATTGCATTCTACAGTTACTTTTGCCAATTAATTTTATGGGAAAATTGTACTTGAAAATACTTCCCTTGGCACTTACATTTCCTGTTATTCTCCCCTGGTTAATCACCCGTAGTGCCCAACTGGAAAATATCACAAATACGCCAATTACTTAGCCCTGCCTTTTGTACAGCTGAACCTTCTTTAGTCACTTCCTCTAGAAATGCTCTAGAAATAACCCAGCACCTAAATGAATTTTCATAATCGCAGCCACTCAGCAGGCCTGAACAGTTTCTGCATCTCTAACTTTCCTTTTATCATCTTTACTTCATGATGAGTTACCTGTGTCATCTGACACACAAGAAAAAGGAAGAAGCTAAACTCACGCAATTTCACATACTCAACACCTACATGTACAATCCACCTTACTCTTTAGACTGCTGCAAAGAACACTATTAATGGAGGAAAAAAAAAAAAAAAAAAAAAAAAAAAAAAAAAAAAAAAAAAAAAAACAAAAAAGTAAACACAAAAAAACTCATCCCACTATACTGCCAAAAAGAGTGCAGTACAGAGGTCTGGACACACAGGCTTAGACCATGCCAGCTTTTCAATACAAAGGAGGCAGAGCCAGATGGATATGATACTGTATCAGAGAGGCTAGTTTCAGCTCCAACTTCCTCATAATCCTGTTCTGCCATGATTAATGGCAGATCATTTAATTAACAAAGAGACAAAGACAAGCTCAGTTTGTCCACTATCTGTAAACACGTGATCTTCACTCCTAAGAAACTCATCAAAACTGATAGTTAAGCCCCCCACCGTATTAAAACAAGTTTTCATCTCTCACAAATACCATAACACTAATAAAACTAAAATAGATCATTTTTCTGTTTGTTTCATATTTTACTCTGCCTATGCAATGAAGGCTATTTACTTTTTCTATATAATTCTGAACACAGCAAAATAAAGTTTTTGATTTGCACACAGATTTACAAGTATTAGTTGAAGCTTCAATATATAAATAGGATACCCTAATGCAAAAACTTTATAGCACACTCTTACTTTGACAGATCCCAAAGTGAAGGTCAAAGTCTGTGCATCTGAAAGGCTTTCAAGTCTCATCTCCTGCCAGAATGCTAAACTAAACATAATAACTAACTAACTTCTAATCTCCAGCCCCCTTCTTCTAGGTTTCCATACTTTAGGAAGAAGTATGAAGAAGAAGAAGAATAGAGCAACGAGGGAGAGTTTTTCTCAGGAAAAAAAAAATGAAAAAGACACACCAGCCAGTAATTTCGCCCCATGACCTCAGATGTCTCATCTCCCGCTTATATTCCAAATTCTTGGTTTGCTTCTTAGTCAGAACTTCTTCCCTATATCAATAAAAATAGTAAGTGTCTCCTCAGAAGAATTCTGTATCAGTTGAGTGGCAAACTAGTTAAAAAGAGAATCCAGCCATCATTATAGAAAAAAATAAGGTTTCCACTTTTACTAGGAAGATGCTGTCTTTACAAAATATATATTGTCATATGCTGAACATCAGCGACGACAGAAGAAAAACTCAACCCTAAAGGACATTGGGTTGAATTAATACAGACTCATCCACGCTCTTTCTGCAGAGGTGAGAAGAGAATCCTCTTTTAACCACAGCGTGACTGGACTAAACCGAAAAGCCCGGGTTCCATGAAAGAACGAATCACTTAAATAGCTCGATATTACCCCAACGGGGAAGAGGCTTGAAAAGTCACACATTGAATTATATATTTGTTGAAAACATCGCTAGCGTATTAAACACAGTATACCCGAACTTATAGCAGTTTTAACTATTTTAAGCAGATTCGGATCTAGAGAGGCAACAACGACTTTATAAACTCCACACGAAATATGGTCTCACATCCTCCAAGACCTGAGGGCAGTGGCTGCCACCTCCCACTCACCACCGAGCCCCACGTCCTGCCGTGCCAAACCCGCTGCTCCCAAATCCCAGCGCCGCTCCCCCCGGCCGCGGTCGCGGCGGCTTTTGGGGAACGCGGGGCTCCGCCCCGGGGCGGGCTGGCCCGAGGGGCCGAGCCACGAGCGGGGTGTGGAAGGGGTGGCTGCAAAGCCGGAGCTGGTTTGAAAGGCTCGCCGAGCCGGCTGTAATTATCCAGGGAAAAGATTAACCACGCTGACCTTGCAGTCAGAGGTCTCCCCTCGCCGCTGGCCTTGGGAGCCTGCTGGGCTGGCGGGGGNCCCGAACTTATAGCAGTTTTAACTATTTTAAGCAGATTCGGATCTAGAGAGGCAACAACGACTTTATAAACTCCACACGAAATATGGTCTCACATCCTCCAAGACCTGAGGGCAGTGGCTGCCACCTCCCACTCACCACCGAGCCCCACGTCCTGCCGTGCCAAACCCGCTGCTCCCAAATCCCAGCGCCGCTCCCCCCGGCCGCGGTCGCGGCGGCTTTTGGGGAACGCGGGGCTCCGCCCCGGGGCGGGCTGGCCCGAGGGGNCCCGGGAGAATGGAGCGGCTGTGTCGGGTGTTTCAGCGCTCCCTGGTTAAACGGGCAGGTCACACTCCCCGCAGGGTTTCTCCTCAGCATTACCTGTAAGGACATTAATTTTGCCCCTTTACGATCATATGGGTGCCCGTGCCGCCAGCGACAACTCGGCGGTACCCGGGCTGAGCTTTCCTGAGGCGGCACAGTAACCTTTATCTACCTGCTGTGTGGAGGAATAGAAAGCGGCAGATGGGTTTAAATAGCTACTTTGCTCTTTAAAATGCCCTCTTGAACGGTTACACGATTCAGTAGTACTATTACACATTTCTGTGCCATTCTAACCATGTTTCATTGCATTACTAGGGCAGAAATTACGGATTCAGTACGTAAGCTTTACATTGCTGTGTTAATACATACATATCCAGCGCCTGGCCAGAAGGAAAGCGGCTATCCAAAAGGACAGGTCTCAGCCACTGTACAGGTGACAGTAACCAGTCCGTGAAGACTGGATGACAACCAGAACTTCCAGAGCCCAAGGCTCCCTGCGAAATAGTTGGAATCAGCACTTTTGCTGCCCCTAAAGGCAGAGTGTTCTGGCAACTCGGTGCTTTCTGTTTCTGACTGAAGAGCTGCCAGGAGCGCTTGTAAGGACCTACCCCCAGGGTTCAGCCCTGCTGCCGCCGTCAGTCCGCTGCCTTGCGGGCCGATGCCATGCCTTACCCCGGAAAGGGCAAAACATCCTGCGGGATTGCTCCCCGTGCCAGCCTCAGGGCAAGGCTGGAGGCTGACACCCTTTATTTAAGCTTACTGGCTGGTGGAGGACAAAGGGGGAAACACCCGCTCAGCCCTCATTAAGAACCTGGATATGGCTTTGCATACAAGTCTCGATAAAGCATAAGGAATCCAAAATCTGGGTTCCAATATGCCGTAAGTGCTTCATACAATGACAGTAGTTCCCTAAAGCAATCCAAGTCTGTTACAGACTTCCCACAAATTTTACATTTCAGTTGTTAAAGGATGGGTAGCCTGTAGAGCTCATGCTCTAATCACAGTGTTGCAAAGTTGTCTTTTCAGGTGTGCCTCACAGAACTCAGCTACAAACTCCCACCTCAGAACTGTTACTCACATTCTAACCCTCCTTGAAACTCCTAGTTACAGGCTAGTACTTTACAGGTTTTATACCTACAGCAAGGAGATCTTACTTGAGATAAACTTTGAACAGCTCCTTTCTTCCTTTTTGCACAGAGACCATTTGGACTGATTCTAATATTGAGTAATTTTGCATTTTGGTGCAGCTGCTTCCGTTTTCTGACTTCTCAAATTTCTGCCTCCTTTTAAGGAGGACTTTAGTTCCACTCTGATCTTGAGTTGGGCAGCTCCTTCTACAGGCAGATTGGTTTTATTAGCTCTGATGAAAATCAGTCCCTGCTCACATGTTATATCTTGCACTGAATCACATTTCTTAAGTACCTAGTTGCTAGTTCTCAGCTGAGTACTTCTGAATACAGAATTCAGGTTAACTTTTGTTACCACTGGAGACTTTTGCATGGGTCCTCTGAATAATGTCTTCTGTTGTATTCTCAACCCAATTCATACTACGTATGAGGTACGTAATGCTTTTGGCAACAACCGGTGGACTACTTTTGGCAAGATGCCTTGAGCCTGGCATCTGCGTCATACAGGCATTGACTTAGGTGCTCAGCATCTTTCCACATGTGCTACTGATTACACAGTCTTACAACAGCTTTATCCAAGCTCCAGTTCTTTCCCAATGGGATGTGTAGGGCTGCAGTTTAATTAATTAATTCCCAGACCCATAAACTTACCACTCCTAAATTTCTTCACACATTTTTGGGGGTTTTTTTAAGCAAAAGAAGACAGCCCTTGAACCATTTTTTCAGAGAGGTCTGTTTTTTGTGCATTCATTCCTGTTTTGCTGTTTCCACTGCTGCTTAAAATGAAAAATCATTTCACTTCTGGTCTCTGCAGCAGTGAAGGCAGTTTTGCCAAGTCTCCTACTGCTTAAATGAATGGTTAGTGGAGAGACACAGATGGCTACAGGTATTGTTCAAACTGCCTTGTTGTTTTATCGCTAGCTACAACCACTGGTGAGTTACCTTTTTGCCTTGGAAAGTTCCACAATTATTAGTTACATAACTGATTTGCATTTTTTTTTTTTCATGTTCCATTGGCTGCATGCTGAAGGCAAGTCTAGGACACGGGAGTCAAGAGCTCCCTGTCCTGGCACAGCCTCCTCACCTTCAGTTGTTTGCACTTTCTCTCTGAAGAGCATTTGATCTGACCCTCAATCATACAATAGATAATTTTGTTGGAAAAGTAGAAACTTAGTGTGCTATTGGCATGTGTAAAAATGTAAGACATAATTAATAGTACTTCCATTGTGTTTACCGGGGCAAACCCTCAGGCTGGAAGATTGCATCCAGCTATGTGTGGTGCATTTCAAGGGGGCTGTAGAGAAGAGCTAAGAAAACAAGGCTAGGAATACAAAACACAATCTGTAAGGAAAAATTGAAAGAAATAGTCTTAAAAAAAGATTAGGATAACATAATCTTTAAGACAGAAAATTATCCATATAGAGGAACTTAATTATCTGTTCACTACTTATATTAGACATAGGACAGACTTTCTAAAGATGTAGACAGTGCTATATGAGTCTGACTGTGGAGTACCTTCACCATCACAGACTTTTAAAAACTGTTAAGCAGCTGTTTTTGAGACATAATTACAATCTGGATTACCCAGCCCAAGCATTGGGATGGACTGTCAAGTATCTTAAGGATCTTTCCAGCCCTTTTTTTTTTTTTTTTTTTTTCTGTAATCATTCATTTCCTCCTCCAGTTGTTAGCATATGTCATGTACAATGACAAGACAACTGAAGTTTCTAACTTAATGACAGAATCTACTGTGCAGAGATCAAGGAGAAAGGAAAGTGAAATCAGGAGTAAATGTTATTTTGTAGTCTTTTTTTAATAAATATTTTTACAATCTGATCTGGGCTCTGGCATTGGCAGGAGCCAAAGGTCTTTACTGTGTCATTGTTTTGTGGATATAAAAGGGTCATGTTATTTGTTTTTAATGGGTAAAGGGTGAAGGAACGGAGGACAGTTCCAGGCTTTGAGGGTAAAAGAACTTAGGACAGTTCCAGGCTTTGAGTGGATGAGAGTCACACAGCATAAGGCTCCAGCAAGGCAGTTCTAGTAAATGTAAACTTGTAAACCAAACAAAATTTTCTGAAAGTGTTGCAATCTTGCAGCACGTCCTGGGAAATTGATTTGTCTTCTTTTCTGAGACTCCATACAGAGATAATAACTCCTATGTACGTCACAGTGTTGGGCTGGATGTTATTTGAATGAGCAAGTGAAAAGCTGCTAAAGTTGCTCAGATAGAAAGGCACTATAGGAGGCTTTTCACTACTACAAAATACTTTCCATCCTCAACAGGTGATCCTCCAGATCCTTGCTAAATAAAGATCTGTCACAGTTGCTTCACAGAGGCTTTTGTCCAACGTTGCACCGCACTATACAAGTAGCAACTGGAAGAAACAATGCCAATTTAAATGCTGGTAGATGTAACACAAAGAAAAGCAAACATTCTTCTATGTCCTACTAAAAAACAGACAGAATATGGTGTAAGATAGAGCCTAACCTTTCCCACACGGGAGATGATTCAACATGGAGTGAATGACAGAGAGGTTGACGCGGCACCAAATAACATCTCACACATGGCATGTTTTCTGCCACTTTCAGTACACCCCTTGCTGGCAGTACTCAATATCCAGGGATAGTAGGGAGCATCTGTTGGGTGAAACATGTATTTGTGGAAGTGTCTGCTGGGGGAAATACATATTTGCACTAGAATATCCTGTGAAAGCAGAGTTGCAGTTGTAGTAGTTCTACAGTAAAAGAAACATGACTCAAACAAGACAGCAGCCAGGGGGATGTGCTGGCAGGTGCCCCCAAGCCATGTCTTTCACAGTGCAGGATTTAGGTTGATCAGAACACTGAACTGCCTGTGTAGGAAAATTTCAAGCTTCCCCTACTATTACTTCTTAAAGGAGCCTCACTATTCTCTTTCCTGATTCTCAAGTTATGATGGTTTTCCTCTAGTGTTCACAGAATGCCTTGCACTAAATCATTACCCAAATAATACAGCTTTTCTTTTGGTTACCCCAGTCTGGCTTTGGGTAACCTAGCTTTTGCTATCAGCATGTTGAATACCATTTCCTTCCTTTTAAATTTAAAAATGTACTTTATAAAATTTTGTCAAATGAAGCATTTAAGTAACTTTTTTTTTTTTTTTTTTAATAAAAAGTTCTGAAAAGGCAAGCTGCTTCCTGAATAATTATTCTCCTGCTTTGCAGGCCTACTGATCCACAGAATGACAACACCAGAATTAACACAATGTTTGGCTGAGATGAGCTGATAACTGTTAACCTTGAGCAAGACAGGTTATTCTGCACAGCAGAGAAAAACAGCTCTAGGATTTTGTCCTTGTGGTATTTGTCTGTCACAAAAACCACATCCTGAACAAGTCACTCAGGACCTTTAATGTGCAATGGGATTCCTTGCTGATCCTGCAAAGCAGCAGTCATGGGTAGGAACTCAAATCTCCACTGCTTCTAGTAACAAGGCCTGACAGAGTGGGAAAACAATCGTCTTCCAGAGCTGAAGAAGCACAGACTACAGTGATAAACATTCTGGATTTCCATGGAACATGGCAGCTGACATGCTCATGTCCTTCTGTTTCCCACAGTTATCCTTCCCTACACTTGGTTCAGCAGATGCCAGCTTTTGGACATGCTCATGCCTTAGGAGGCAGCACCACGGAGCAGCAGGATGTGCCTCACACCTGTAAAAAGGGTCTTTGTTCCATGATCAGCACTGATGTAGCGGCTCGCTGCCAAAAAGTCAGATGCTCCCTTACCTTTTTCCATATTCCCCTCCCATTCCCAGACACAGTTCTGGCCCTTTGCTCAGGCTGGTGATTGCTCTCATTTGACTGATGAGTGGGTTTAACTCACTAATTACAGAATGCACCCATCAAACCCCAGGCTTCTGCCAGCTGCTGCAGCTGAACTGGCTTCACACTGGCAGCAGCACCAGTGTAACAGAAGAAGCAGCAGTGCATGACTTGAAGTGGGTTCATCCTGTTGGAAGCATTGAAATATTAGACTGTCCCAACATCTCACAGGACTTAGCCACAAATACCTGGCAGGGCAAAAACTCTTGAGGGGTTGCAGTATGCATCCTGCCTTTAACACCCCATCCTATTTCCTCTGACCTTCTGTCTGGCTTGCAGTAAGAACTGAAGGTGGCATTCATGCCCAGACTTCACACAGTGTGCTAACAACTTTTCCTGGCCTTCAAGGCCAGAGAACAGAGGCAAGGCAGAGCCACCTTGCAGCCTGCAGGCTGCCAGCTGGATCATATGTAAAACCTCATTGAAGAACTTCGGATGGCCTCCTACAACACAGCTAAAAATGCAGAGTCTAATTCATGCCAAAGACAGGTTGGCCTTGTTTCAGCTCTAAGGCCATGGGGAATCCAGTCCTGCCTAATCAAAGAACCAGCTTACAGAGTTCCTTGCTTTTCATTTCAAATGCAAAGCCAGCATTAAGACAGAGAGAAGAGAGACAAAAAAGCAATTAAGAGTAACAAAGATGAACAAGAGAAGATAGTGCAAAGGAACATTGAGACAAGAGATATGAGAACAGGCCTATATAAATTGTGCAGAAGGTTTTACTGGTGCTAGACTGTCTGAAATGACAAGAGGAGTTTCTGTAAGTGAAAAGAATAAGTGATGCTTTGAAAACAGATGGTTTGCCAGTTCAGTGATAGTTGCCATGAGGACTAAGATATCTAGGTAGCTTGTTCCAGAGGAAAGCACTACAGGTAAAAGCTACTTCTGACACTTTCAGGATTCTGAGAGAAGAAATGTTCTAAGGAAGGTGTCTGGGGATTGAGTGATTGTCTCCACTTCCTGGAGGAGGTGTTGAGGGATCCTGGAAGATCACAGCACTATGCAGTCATACCTCAGGATACCCAGCATGGCCGTCCTTCCAGACTGCTTGGAGCACAGCACTTAGCAATAGATTATATATTTCCCCCTGGATGGAGTTAAACTTTGTGGATTTGTAATATCTGTAAATTTTATAGGAAAATAGCCCAGCTCTTGAAGTTCTTACACATCCCAGATTTTATGTGATTCCAGAAGATCCACTGTTTTTATTATTTTTATATCTTAAATGACACTGCCTACCTGAAAGGCTTCTATAATAGAGGTAATTGTATGTGTATGAAAATGAAGTAACTACAGAAGCTACACAACTTTTGTGCCAAATGTATCTCAGCAATATGTAAATGACAGCACTATTTTCTTATGTTGATTTTCACTGCAGACTCCATTGTAACATTGAATTTTGGTGATCATAAACAGGCTGTTCTCTATTTCTAAAACCTTGAAGTACAAAAGCAGTTCCAGAAGTAGGGGAACTCCAGAAAATGGCTTTTGACCAGTAAATATACAGCATCTGAAAGGAATGGGAGACGTGAAAGTGTGAGCAATGAAATGTACAGTATAGATGATTTTACTCACTCCATACAATCCAGCACAAGGTAGAGGCATTTAAATGGTGTGGTTAAAGACTAGGTGGGGAAAATAACAGTGCTGTGCAGACTCCTGCAGCTCCATCTGGTTTATCTGAACAGAGCTCATTCAATTAACTCAGCAAGTCTCTAATCAGCAAAAAAGATCATAGTTTAACCACTGCCCACGTCACCAGTGCAGAAGGAATTAGCTCCCAAACCGAGCTCATCTGACCATGTTACCACATAGTTATATGTCTGTCTTTTCTACATAAAAGTTAACACACCTGACTTCACAGGTTTCAAATATCAGGTTAGTTGTGTCCCAAAAGCCCTCTAAACTTAGCTAAACAAAGGCTTCTGGATACCAGCCCAGGAGCAGTTCTAAGAATTTTCTTAAATTCTTCATTGCACTGTAATCCACTAACAATTTTGATAGGAGACAGAGCTGCAGCAGCAGTGATACCTTCAAAACTTCCTTTACACGTTGCAGGAGGACAGCATTAGGAATGAGTTCTTGGTGTACTGTCAGAAGTGCAGAACTTCTTGCAGCAGGAAAATTAGAATTGGGACTCTAACGATGAAAGGTGTTCTGCCAGAGCTGCAGATGTTTTGTTTTGCTGTTTTGCATTAGAAACGATGAGCAACATTTTTGCATTTTCACTAATTAACGTTCTTGGTCAAAATCAGTTTACCCAGAAAGCTCAACTGAATAGCTTTTTGTTTTTTTCCTGCTAAATATTCTAAGTCCACTGCAAAATATGCCACTTCTCTGGGAAAAAAAAAAAAAAATGTTCAGGTAGGCCATAGCATTCTTGCTCCCATCCACTCTCTCAAGAGTTCCGGCAACCGCAGAGTGCATTTGCAAGGTTTGGAGGTATTTGCCATTTGCTGACAAGTAGCAATGGCATTAGGCCCTGGAGTTTCTCACTGATATTCAGTTCTTTCTTCTTTATTTTCCCTGTTTTGTTTACTTCAAATGCACTGAAACAAGTGGCCATGTAAATGTTAATCAATTACAGGCTCATTAATCAGACCTGGGTTTGCCTCCAAGTTTTAGCTGATCTCTCTCAGCCTTGTGAGCAATGTACTATGAAAATTCTTGAAAAGCTGGTTTAGTGTCAGAGGGTGGTGGTGGGAGGCTAATTATTATTTTATAATGTTCTCATACCATAACTTTTAGTGTAGTAAAAATAGGAGAAAAGCCTTGAATGAAAATAAAGAGCAAAATATTCTTGCAAGGAGACCAACTGCTCATCCTGAACCAAGGACTGATCTTCCAATATTAGGCAAGATACAGTAATGTCAAAATACTCCATGTGCACCAGCACTTAAGGTGCTGCTGCAATAGATGTGGTTGAATTTATGAAGCAGATGATCCTGTCTTGTCTACATTACACCTCGACACATCCTGTGACACTGGCAGTCAGTATTGCCCTGCAAATACAGAGATGTGTGTTCCAACAGTGCTCTGAGCTCACAGAGGCTCTGCTCTGCCGAGTTGACTGTGGCCATTGGGGTGAGGAGTCAGTGGTGCAAGGCACAGTTGTAGTCACTCTGTGTTTTTGACTGAGATTGGCTGGTTTTATTAATACGTAAATGTTGGTCTAGCTTGGCTCCAGTACATCTCAATTTTAAAATCTTCTGGAGCATAGACTGAAATGTTTTCCATTTCTATTTCCATCACAGAACACACACACAAATAGAGACTCCACCCCACTCCCAACCTTAATTCATACTTGAAGAGGTGCTTGCAAATATGAACCTTAAAAAGTACAGCCAAAAGGGCAGTCAGGAGCTCTGTGGGACAAGTAAAAAGATTATAATAAATTTCCTCTGTCAGAACTGCATCTTAGTTCTCACTGCTTCTGTTTTTAAGCCCAGATTTAAACATCTGAACTTTTCCCCAAGTAGCACATGACAGAGTCAGTTTGTGCCAGAATCCAAATTCAGCTCCCAGAGACCTTCTCTGACCCCAGACAGGAGCCAGAGCAGGCAGTATGACCTTACTGTGGGGTCAGTCTGCGACCATGTATTAAAAAAAATTTTTTTTTTTTTTTTGCCTTTCTCTTCTGCAATTACATGCATGTTTCATTTCCTCTTACTATATAGTATTAACATAAGAATTGGTGTTTGAACTAAGTCAAAACAAAGCCACGACGTCACTTGCCAGAGCATGGAAAATAAAACATTGCATTGAAAATCACAGCTTGTCTTGCAAACTACATGATTAAAAAATATAACAACTATATCCAGCTCGATATTACTACTGTATCACATACAAGGCAAAACCAGAACTCATGTATTCAACAGTCTTTAGCTCTCAGATATCTACTAGACATTTGTATTAAAAGACTAAAGTACTTTCTCCATGAGTTCAATATACACGTCTAGGTGTGCAGTATATACAGTCTGTAGCTTTCTTGGTTTTCACATAAACATTATTTTTATATAAGCTAACAATAGTTAACATTATGTGCATTTTATATAATGTTTAATCTTTGAGATAGATATATAGACGATAATATGTAAGTGTTGTGATGATAATACAAGTCTGTCTTTCTCCTCTTTGTGCCTTTCTGGTAAATTCATAGCTATTCTTAGTTACAGTGTTTAAACTAGTAGGTCCTTCACATTAATGATATAAGAAACCAAGCAAAGGACTTCAGAACTCTGAATGTGACTGAAATTGTACTGACCATGAAAAAAGGCTGTAGCAGTGTCTGATGCTGTTCACATCTCTGCAACAGAGCTTGAACAAAGAGGGTGCAATTCTTACAAGCTTTGTAGTACTTCTTCTTCCTCGTGGCCTTAAAGGGATCCCATCCCATAGACTGCACTTCTGAGCTGTTAGCAATGAGTCTTCAGGGTATTTCTGTGTGGTCTGTTACTGCCTACATGTACACATTATGAATCAAGGCACTGAAACCAAAAAATGGAAATCCAAATTGAGTACCTAGAACAAGACATGGGCATCACAGGAAGTTCCTGCCTCTGATGGGGAGTAGAAAAGTACTTTGATTCCAAAAGCATACTTATAGGCTTAGCCCTGAACACCCCAGAAAGCAGCATGGCTCCAGCAGGGCTGGGACATGGGAGTTCCCCACTATCAGTCCAAAACTCAGCCCTTTTTCATGCTTCTCTTTCTAGACTAACATTTTGTAACTTGGGCCAAATGCCACACTGTGAAAACAAGCCTTGTACCTCTCTGTATACAAAACTTCAGCATCAGCACCACTGAAATATTATTATCATGGCAAGATCTCAGGTTCTTGCTATCCATCCTGAATATTCATGATCTCCACAGTTTTGTTTCCCTACCTATGGGAATAATTAATAATTTGTTATGACTGCATTATACCAGAGGAGAAGCTATGAATGAAGAAACACATTTGGTCAATTTAACTACCAACCATCATGGCTGTGTTTAGGAATGGATAATATAATCAGACATCAAGGAAATTACGAAAAATAATTTTCCTCGTCCTTAATTTTCAATGGGCTACAAAAATCAGAACATTTCAGCCTTTATGTTTGCACTTTTCATGTGAAATGCTCAAAAAAAAATTGCAAATAAAAATCATGCCCTGAGCCTTTGTCTGCCTAGGTCAGACTCCAGGTAGTAAAGATACCCACAAATGATCAGGTGGTTCCTCTGAAACAGATGACCCTCAGGGACGCAGCCTGCTTATAAAACAGGACTGCACGCAGAAACTGAAACGGTGCCTTTTGTGTTCAGCAGCAGCAGACTTGTTCAATAAACTAATGGAGAAATTGCTATTTTTCTGTCTGTATTTCTTGCATGAAGCATGTGACTGAGGGCTTTGGATGAAAGCCAAGTCTTTAAATAGCACTGGCCACCAGCAGTAATCCAGAGCATCGGATAGTAAACTCAGATTAACAGAAAGAAAGAAAAACTATCCACAATTTTCATGGCATTGCTCTTATGTGCCTGGCTGGAGCTCACCCCTTTGCCTTGCCCCATAGGATTCTGAAGCAGAGCCAATTTTTATCCTGCTGTTTATGGGCCCAGCACAGCTCTGGGCACCATGAGCACATCACACCCTGCACTTACCCTGTGTCTGCAACATCCACTCCCCCCAAAAGCAGTTTCTCTCTAGGATGTTCAGCACAAACCCGTTCATGAATAGCAGGAAAATGCACCAAAAAGATGATCGGAATAATTTGCATATATCTGATGTTCAGCATAGTGCATCTGTTGCATGGTTTCCATATTCATGCTGTTCTCAGAGGAGAATCGTTTGCTTTGTGCTATAAAAGCTACGCCCCCATGCCTCCCTCATTTCTCTGCACTCACTTGCTCCCATATGTAATAATTCTTTCAGTGGGATTTCTTCCTGGTTTTCTATCCCCACAGAGTAGTAATGCTTTGTTCTGTGAAGCTCTGCAGGAGGTGGATAAGCATTACTGGCCTCATTTCATGCATGGAGAATCTGAGACAGGAGGGTTATGCACACACTGCCATCGCAGAGAGGAGGGGCTGTAAGTGCCAGTTTTGACACACAGGAATTTCTCTGTTGCCTCACAGGTGTGTGTGCTCTCACCCATGCTCTTGAGCTTCTCAAAACTGAAGGATAGCATGACCTTTTAGGAAAAACAAGCCCAAACCTAGCAGACGCTCTGTGTACCATGGCCACAGTGGTTGTTATTTACAGCAGAAAAATATGTGTGCTCAACTTTGGATGTGCATAAATGTGTTTTCTATGTCCTGATGCACTTTGCTTGTACACATGTACATGTTTGTGGGTTCAGGTATTCACATGTGGCAGGATGTCCCAGACAGGAAATTTGCCGTGATTTAATGCCTAATGAGCCACAGCTGCAGGAACACAGGAACACTAGACCACATTGCAGAACAACTTAAAAATGAGATACACGGAGGGGGCCTGTGGCTGTACAAAAAATGTGCAGAGGGTGGATGTGATTTCTTGGCACTGCTGAAACAAGGCAGCCTGACCTCACAGCACCTCTGTAATCCTTCGCTTACTCAGGGATATCCAACACTGCCTTGGCTGGGCATTTGAGCAGAGTCATTAAACAGTAAGGAAGCTGGTGGCAGCTAAACCACCTGTCACATGGGAGGAAGGTTTTGCTTGCTCTTTCAAATGTTAAAACTAGGTCAGAACTGTGAGACAGCAGAATCAGATGAGGAGAAATCCTCAGGGCAACAGCTAATGTAATTGGCATAGCTGGGAGCTGGTGAGGCGGAATGGGCAGCAGTCCTCCCTCACCTCAGCATGGCCCCACAGTTTGCCAAGGGTTATTTCAGGGTAGAGATACAGACAGAGATGAGTTCCTAGCCTCCTTATGACTTTCTTTCCACCTCAGTATTTCTAGAAATGTCCTCCCCTAAGGCTGCATATGATTGATGAGTTAATAGAGGGCATTTAAGGATACCAAGATATCTTCCAAAATCCTTTCTGAAAAACTTACAAATCTATGCAGAGCAAGGCAACATCTCAGTGTTAAATTTCCTGACCTCCAGCAGTCCTTCACTGTAGGGCTTCTTCCTGAACCAGAAGTGCTTAATAGCCCTTTCTGCAATTTTTTAATTGCTTTTGCAATAATCGAAATTTTGGCATCCAGAGCATCCTCAATCAATGTTTCATGGGGTAACTGCACACAGGGTATTAAAAGGAGCCTTGTTTTGACCCTGCTGAACTTGTCACCTCATCATTTTCTTGATGTTCCCATATTTCCCCTCTGCTGAGAGATGGTGAATAGTTGGTCTCTTAATTTTCTCAGCTCTGCTGCAGATTGCAAAGATTGCCATCACACCCACCACCCTAGATATCTTTTTTTAAAGTTGGTATGTCCTCTTCCAGAGTAATATTTTGCTTCTTGCCTCTCTTCTTGGTGCTGGTCCCACTTTTATCATACCTTTTTGACACTGGGAAGCCAGGCCTGCACATGGCACTTGACATACAGGCATACAACAATTACATACAAAATGTGTGTGTGTGTGTGTGTGTATTTACTCTGTGTGTGTGTATACTGACATAGGGCAGGGATGTTTCTGGTTTTATTCTCTATTTCATTAACAGTTTAGTCTTGTGATTAGCACTGAGACACGCTCTTATGTTTTCACAGAAGTATCTATTATCACTTCAGGCAACTCTGCCTTGAATTGTATTCATCACCTAAACTTTTTTTTTTTTTTNCTCCTGAAGAAATACATGAAATGAGCTGGTTCTTCCATTTTTCCTCTCTACTCACAGTAGAGAGAGAGGCTGTGGAGAGAGACTTCCATGCACTCACTGACCCAGTGAAGGAACCAAACAGTGATGAGCATCCTGTTTCATCCTGTGTGAAACAACTCACAAATAATATAGTTGGGTTTTTTAAATAAATACAGAAATTGTATAGCCAAGGGTCTGTGTAGCATGGGCCACACTGAGCTCCATAAGGAGCTGAGAATCAGACAGACCTCTAAATCCACATTAACACTGGTTATGAGCCCATCCTATGTGTACAACACTCACAGGAGAATGGTAGGGCCCAGACCCCTTTTCAGTAAGTATTTTTTCTGCAGAGGACATGGAAATCTCCAGCATCAGAAAATCTGAAAAACAAGGTAAGCAAACATCTCTCCAGAGAAGTGCATGTCTAACTAATCCCCCTGATGAAAGAAGACTGGCTGACTGAACTCTCAAGGTCCTTTTCTATCCTTATCTTGAAGTGCCTCAGATTATCAGCCATCTCACAGATAGATAAACAGATCAGTCCCTATTTCCCCACAGCATATTTGTGGATATAATCTGGAAACACCTTTTTCTCTCATCCTTCTCTTAAAATTCCCCTTTCTGAATAGCTCCTAGAGTGCTGCCATACCTTTTTGGAACAATAAAGCAATTCAAAATCACTCAGAAGCTGGGAGATAACTCCTAAATGCCCAACATATCCTTTGTCACCCAGGTACCTTTTTGATTTTCACAGAAGGAAGGAATGTAGTGGACACAAAATTCTTATCAGAAAATAATAAATACCTGTCCTGAAATCTTTGAAAATGACAGCAGGTTTGTATTTCCAGCTGACGTGTTATGACCTCAAGTTACTGGATTGTCATTTGACAAGCTGTTTTTCAAAATGGAATCTTTTAGTCCTGTTGCCTGCTGTTCCCTACAGTATTTTAAAGTGATGCTTTGAGAGACAAAAACGTTCATCTACCCATTTCCTTATAATGAGCATTGAATCCTGCCATTTTCCTGGAGCATCTGCAGCAAAGTTTGCTTTCTAAATGTCTTACCCGCTGGTAGTGTCAGAATTCTAGGGATAACACCATTAACATGCTGAGTGCTCCGATGGCTGTTTCCCTATTGACAAGACTGAGAGCTCACACTGTGTGACAATGACCTAGAAAGCACACAGGGATGAATTGAAATGGCAGGACTTAA
This sequence comes from Aegithalos caudatus, assembly GCA_013389925.1. Classification (NCBI taxonomy): domain Eukaryota; kingdom Metazoa; phylum Chordata; class Aves; order Passeriformes; family Aegithalidae; genus Aegithalos; species Aegithalos caudatus. The sequence continues at coordinate 239,616 of WEIU01014144.1, forward strand.
TTTCAGGCTTCATAAGATTTCTGAAGCAAATGCCATTTTGAAAAACGGCAGCTGAGTGTGTTGAGCATGGCAGGATTAGCCCCTGTAATGGTTAAGATCTCAACAGACCCCAGCTCATCACGAGTGGATGCTAATTATCTGGAGTAAATGATATCTGTGTGCGGCATCCAGCTGGCCAGGAGCCCAGAGCGGCTGCATCACTTACAGGCCCAAGATCGAATATTACTTGCGCTGGTCCTGGGGCATTTCAGGTGACACGGGAACGGCACCAACAGCAGTGGAAAAAGCTCTGGCCTCCTACCAAGGTGAGCAGAGCCCTGCTTGCCATGCACCGGCTCCTGTCCCGCCATCTAGTGGGGTGTCTCCACGTGGCACAGGCGTTCAGAAAGCCTTGAGCCTGGCACCAAAATAGAGAGCTCGTGGGAGGACGTCTTCTTTGAGTCTTCTCAACAGGGATCGCTAAGGTAACTGAAGATGTCTTCAGGGTGAAGACCTGAGCAGAGACCTTTTCCTTAGAAGCGCTGGCTGACTTTGACGTGGTGGATAGAAATTGTAACCTTGACGCACGCTGCAGTAAAACCAGCTCCATGGATGGAGCCGTGAGCTGCCCTGCTGGGACCCTCTTCCCCCGGGCTCGGCAGCTGTGTGCTCGGGCCCGGCCCTCACTCCCCATCTGTGCTTGCTGCAGCCACGTTGTGCCCGGCCCCATGTCTGCCCCATCCCAGCCCTGGCGTGGCTTTACATATTGGTCCCGCCCTGGCACTGAGCCCTGGCTGGGGAGGACACTTCCCCTGCCTGCAGTTGCAGCTCCCCTTCCCTTATGTAGCCGGCCCGGCTGCTCCATGAGAAGTCAGCTTGAACTCTCTTAACAAAGGGACAAAGGGATCTACTCGTGAGCTATCTCTGCTGTGGAGGTTAAATAGGATAAATTCCACTCCCATTCTTTGCAAAACAATTGAACCAGCTGGGCATGCACAGATAATTTTTTTGTGTGTGTGTGGATGACTTTATAAAGCCTCCACTCTGCTCTAAGAATGGATCTCTCTGCAGAGAGACATCCATGTTTACTGCCCACGGACTAAGGAGAGTCCTGGCAAACACAAGAAATTAAATCCCTGCTCACCTTTGCCTTAGGTTTGGCATGGAAGGAGCCCTTTCTGCAGCAAACTTCCAATCTGAGTCAAAGGACTGTACCACATTGTATTTAAATTGAACTAAAATAGGGACTCACTAGGATTAAAGCTCTGGGCGCTTAATGCTCTTCAGTGCACAAGTGATTTCCATGCAGACCCATCTTGCCATGCAGAGCAACATTCCCCTCTCATAATGCCCCTTTTCCAAACTCTCTTGTTCATTCTGAATAGGGATTTGAGGATATTATTTTTATCCTAACTGTATAACCACTCTAAACAGGTATAAATGACAGCACATAGCTCATCTAAGAATCACTTGGTGATGAACAGGGTTAAAAACGACCTAGAGGCAGCCTGCCCCTTTGCTGTGGGGCAGAATCAGCCATTATCTGTGTCAATAATAATGGATCTAACAGGCTGTCTCATCTCCCATGAGCAGGATTTTAGATTATTCTCAAAAAACTGCCGGGACAGAGAGCTAGGTAGACAGCCTATTCTTTGCTTCTCTCTCTACTGGCTGTACTGGAAAGCATTTCCAATGGCTAATCTAAATCTTCCTCACAGCAAAACTAACTCACTCATATTCCTTCCACTCATTCCCTCTCCTCTTGTGGACCTTTGCTGATCAGTCCATACCTTTTTCAAAGGGTGTTGCTAAAGCTGGAGTCAGTGTTCCAGGATATACCAGCACCACCAAACAGAGCTCAGGCTACATCATCTACAACAGCACAAATTTCTTACACATAATATCACCACTTATCTACTGCAATATGGTATGGGATTTTCTCAGAACAGGTGAAATAGACATGAGAAATTTATTTTTTTTTCCACTGAAAGTCTGGTTAAGCATTGGAAGAGGCTGCCCAGGGATGTAGTTGAGTCACCATCCCTGGAAGTATTTAAAAGACAAATAGATGTGGCACTCAGGGATATGGTTTAGTGGTGGACTTGGCAGTGCTGGGTTAATGATTGGACTCAATGATCTCAATGAGGCCTTTTTCAAATTAAATGTTTCTATGACTCTATGATTCTGGTTCAGCTTTGGATCCACCAGCATCCCAGATCTTTTTTGTAGAACTGCTGCCCAGTTCTCTGTCCTGTGTCTGTGGCTGATCATTTCTGCTCTGCACTCACAAGCATCAGAGCACCCATATGGAGCACATCATCATCTCAGCATTCCCTGGAATTTGCTGGCAGCAGAATCCCACAATAGAGCAGAGGGCCAGGGCCAGGATAAGGCAGCACTTTCCCTATGCATTCTTTCAATTTCTAGTAATGTGTGGCTCAGAGCTTGTTTGAATGTTATGCTGCATCTTTGTGTTCAAAAGCCTTTGGTAGGTTTTCCTTTTAGTAAACATTTGCTCATTGACCTGCTGGCCTTGTCCAAATGCCTTCTAACAATTCAGGTCACTTGTCCAATGTGTCAAGATCACTTTTTAATTCCAGTCTTAATCTTCAATACACTTGTGGTCCTTCCCAGCGTAGTGTTACTGCCACTTTAATGAATGCACCCTCTATTCCATCATTCAGTGGGATCAGTGGGACACACTGGCAGAAGACCCGAGGATCAGGTGCAGGCCTTTCCACCACAGCCCTTTCAGTCACCTGGATGTTTATAAGGTATAAAATTGCAGGTGGGCAGCACCTTGCTTCATAGTTCTTACCTTGCGAATTACAGTCCTATTTTCCCTAAAACCGCAGCAGTTGCAGTGCTGGCTGACAGCCTCGCACCCCCCAGGGCAGGGTCTGGGTGAGCTGGCCCGGTGCGAGCAGTGCCACAGATAAAAGCTTTGTGGCTGCACAGTGACCTCTGTGTCTGCTCGCAGAAATGCAGCACCCAGCGACAGAAGCAGAGCTCTCAGGGTCCCGGCTGCGGCGAGAGGAGCTGTAAATACTGAAAATGCCAAGGTGAGAACACCTGCATTTGTTCTGAGTGCAAAAGGAGCTGTTGCTCAATGGAAGACCTTCCTTGTACTCTAAAAAGTGATACCTTTATCTGGGATACCTTCATCTATCTAGTCCAGTATAACATGGTCTATCATTTGTGAATAGATCTGAGCTGATAAGCTACACTACTGATCAAAGCTCAACTCTTTCAAATACTTGGGATCTGGGATTCTGGCTTAGTACACTGCCAATGTAAATCTAAATTATGAATTTTGGCTCGAGATCTAAACAGTCGAAGAATTGCCAAGCACTAGAAGACTGACTATATTTATAATATAAACTCACCTGAAAGAATCAAACTGATGGTCTAGCTTTGTAAGATCAATTCCAAGTTAATAGGAAGGGGTAACAAATAGTGATCAAATACTTATTGCCTGGAAATGCCCCGGGGAAAGAACTTGAAGGAAACCAGTTAAAAGCTACAGTTTCCATCTGTGTGTTGAAAAAGGGGCTACAAAGTCACAGCGCTTTGTTTCCATCCTGTATTCCAGACAGATTTGTGGAGATATGAGCTGATCACGTGCATCCTCTCTCCCAAAGCCTTTGTGCTGGGAGATGCACTGGGGAGGGGGGCACTGGGCACAGACTGTCCTGCCAACCTCTCTGCAATGCCAGGGCTTGCTCAGTCCTTTAATCTTCATTTTTCCAGTTTCTTTCTACCAGCAGATATATCTGTATATGTATATATACATACTTAGGATCCTCTTCTCCACGTCCAGCAAATGATGTAAAACATCACCACTATTGTGTGAATTTCACAGCCTTTTATAAATGTTAGGAGAACACATTGGTGCCATCCCTGATGTCACAGCCCAGTATCACCTCTCCCTCCCGCCTCACCTCTGCTTTATTTCCACTGATTGCACCCTGCAGGAAACACAACTAAACGCAAGATCTCCTCCCTTTTCTTACAGCTCAATAGGAGTTGCCACAATGGCTGAAAATGTATTGTTTATTTAGGGATAGAATGGTGTAGTATCAGCTATCATCTGGAACTTTAATCCAAGACACAATTAGTTGAGCACTGCCATATCCAGATGCTAATACTTGATGGAAGTAATACTGCAGTAATTCACAACTCTTTGAGCTGTGGCTTTCCATGAGAAAGGCTTCTTGAGAGACACTGCAGACACCTCCCTAGAAAATCCTCCTCAGATACTATTAGAAGATTCATCTATAAAGCCACAGGATTTCCATCAGTCCTTCGGATGTGCACAACACAAAAGGTGTGGTGCACTATCAGGAAAACCTGTCCCATCATTTTGGCTGTTAATCGGCAGCTAAAAAGGTGGAGGGAGGGACCACATTTTTAACCTATCATTCTGAAATGTGAATCCAACTCTGGCTGGATGTGAGAGGTGCTTGAAGAGGCTGCCTGGACAGAAAACAGGCGAGGAACACTAAGGTTAATGCAAATGTCACTGTTTTCTCGGGAAAAAAAAAAAAAAAAAAAAAAAAAAAAAAAAAAAAAAGCATTTTCAGATCTGTTTCACAAAGTATCAGCACATGACATAATTGTCTGTTTATATGGGATCACAGGAAAATTTCAGCACTGGTACCTCAGTGAAGCCTATGCCAATTAAAACACTGCTAACTTCAGCTTGATACTGATTTAACTTAATTCCACATCAAACTGGTGCTCACACAGGAGCCTTGACCCATTTAACAGATGCATTTTTAAATGGCATCTCACATTTTACACCTGCAACTCTTAATACAGACCTACAGGCAAGGCAAAGCAACCTGAAGGTCCATCTACCTTACACTGTGCTAAAAGCATTCTACCCTGACTTCAGCAAATTGAGTCAACTGATGAATTTGTAAGAGGTTTCTGGACTACTGCAGAAATATCCATTTTTCTAGAACAGTCTCTCGAAAATAAAACCAAATTGAAGCACACCTACTAACTGGATGTTTTTAGCTGCATATTACACTATGAAGAAGGAGCCAAATGTTCCCCTGTCACTCAACACACTGCTAAAGATGTAAGTTGCTCTTTTTCTACTGTGGTTTGTAAAAAGAGGGTCTTTTATCAGGCTGCCACTGAGGAAAAAAAAACACACAAAAAAAAAACCAGGAAAAGCTTTTGGGCAGAAGCCCCTTCTTCAGGCCTGAAATAGCAGCAGTAGTCTTGAAGGTGAAAACCAGCAGAGAACGACTTATAAATTTAATTAGATTATGTAAGCAGCTAGACCATCTGAAAAAAAAAAAAAAAAAAAGGGCACTGATATCTGGAGCAAAGGAAGAGCAGGGGAGGAGGAGATAAAAAGGAAGTTCCACTGGCACACACAAAGAAAGCAATGAGCAATTTACTGCCTAAGGAAGGTGAGGGACAGGGAATTGTGTCCTGTGCCCTTATGTCTCTGCCAAATCGAGGATCATTAGCAGCATTAAGCATTTCAGGTCCCATGATGCCTTTTGAAGGTATTTTATCAATGTCTTTTAAGAATCAGAGTTCAAATGAGGTCTAGATTTGTTTCAGCTATGACAGGCTGCTGCAGAAAAGTATATCCAAAGGGGGAAAAAGAAGTCTAGGCATTACTGTCCTTCCATCTTTCATCTTGACCCTGACAACTCGGCTAAATCTCACTTGGAAAAATAGGAAAAATATACCTGCCCTAGCACTTTCGTAAGTGCATAAGCAGTGTCTCTGGACATACCCAACTCAATTTCCCTGAGGGATTAACAACAGGAAGAGTCCAACAGCTTCCTAATTATGTCCCTGTTTTGAAAACATCATTTATTTGGAGGAGGTGCAGTGCCCAGTGGAGCATACGTATGTTCATGTACAGCCAGTAGGGCTAATTACTCTCTGTGTCCCCGTGTCACAGCCCTTGCAAGGTCCAGAGCCCCTCAGCAGTGTGTGGGGATCACAGTGAGGAGGCAGCAGCAGCTGGAGGTGTCCAGGACAGCTCACACAGACACACACCTGTCAGGCTGCCCACAGAGGGGACAACCTGGCTGTGGTGGGACGTGGGCAGCAGTGCTTCCCCAGGGTGCTTGGGAAAAGTTCTCCTTGGAAAGTCAGTGTGTGGATTTACAAGGTTGCCTGTGTTAAATGGGAGGCTAGTTTGGAAAATGTGGGTGCAAAGATGCTTCTTAATAGAACACAAGGAAAAGAGAGTGTATATACATAATTGCCTTTCTGAAAAAAAAAAATTGAGCAAAAGGAGAGGTTGCATAGATGTGCCCAAAACTTGTACCATCTTGAACCAGCTGGCAAAAAGAAAGTGAAAATGTGATCATCCCAGCTCAGTGACCCCAAGTAATGAGGAAAGGGCCAATAATCACACATCCCGGACACCTCCTAAGAAGTAAGACAAAAAGAAAAGTGTTACTGAGAGTTTAAAAGATTAGAAGAGGAAAATTGCTGTTGAAACCCATGCAACGATAGGCAATGAGGGAGAGGCACCAGCCCTGCTCTGGCCCGGGGCAGGACTGGTTTCTCTCCAGAAGTCCCTGCCAGCAGTGACCCGCTGTGACTCGGGAAGGATGAAACCCTGCTCCCCGTTTTTCGTTCTGAATCTGAGCAGTGCCTGGCAGCCAGGAGGGCCGCCTGGGGTGCACCAGGCACAGCATGGCCAGCCGGGCAAGGGAGGGGATTGTCCCGCTCTGCTCTGAGCTGGGGCGGCCTCACCTCCAGGGCTGGGGGCTGCTTTGGGTGCCTCAATGGAAGAAAGACATGGAGCTATTAGAGCGTCCCAAGGAGGGCACTGACGATGGTGAAGGGCCTTGAGGGGAAGCCCTATGAGGTCACTGTGTGCGTTCATGCTGGAGAAGACTGAGGGGAGCCCTCCGTGCGGTGACAGCCCCTGGGGCGCTGCCGGTGGCTTCTGTGGCGCTGCCCCGGCCCGCGCTGCGGGAGCGTCCCCCGAGCGCCCCCGAGCGCGGNGTGGGTGCCGGGAGGCGGAGGCTGACGCGCCTCGGTGTGTGTGTGTGCTTGTCTGACCCCCGCAGAGGATGAGATGTTCTCGGACATCTACAAGATCCGGGAGGTGGCGGACGGCCTGTGCCTGGAAGTGGAGGGGAAGGTGAGTGCCCGCCCGCCCCGAAGGAGGGAGGGAGGGAGGAAGCGTTGCCGCGGTGACTCACGGCCGGTGGGGAGTGGGGGTGGCGTCCCTGCGAAGGGCGAGGAGGGAGGGAGAGAGAGAGGAGGGAAGACCCACCTCGGCCCAGTGCCTGGTGCTGCCGTGGGTGGTGCCTGTGAGAGCCCAGGTCAGCCAGGCTGGAGTGTAAGGCAGTTTGAGTTAGGCAGCCTGGGGGGAGTCGTGCTTGGGAGTTATAGGATCATAGAATGCTTTGGGTTGGAATGATCTTGAAGATCCTCTAGTTCCAACCTCCTTGCTGTGGGCAAGGACACCTTCCTCTAGACCAGGTTGCTCAAAGCCCTATCCAGCCTGGCTTTGAACACTTTTAGAGGTGGGGCATCCACACATTCTCTGGGCAACCTCTGCCCGTGCTTCCAGCTTAAAAGGATTTCTTCCTAATATCTAAGTCAACTGTCATTCAATTTGAGTGCATTGCCCCTTTTCCTGTCCCTGGGAAATTAGTGTTGGAGCTGCAGCCAGGTTCCTTCCACTGAACTGTGTCTCTGGAGTTGTGCCCTGCTGTCAGGTCATAGGTGTGTAAGAGCAGTAGCGTTAAGGTTTTCTGCAGAGCCGTTAAGTTTTTTGATGTCTCTAAATCTAGATGGTCACCAGGACAGAGGGTCAAATTGATGACTCTCTAATTGGTGGCAATGCCTCTGCTGAAGGTCCTGAGGGAGATGGAACAGAAGCCACGGTCATTACTGGTGTTGACATAGTAATTAACCACCATCTTCAGGAGACCAGCTTCACAAAAGAATCCTACAAGAAGTACATCAAGGATTACATGAAAGCGTAAGTGTCGGTAGGCTTTTCCTTTTAGTTGGGTTGCAGTGGTTTTATGTGCTTGAGATTGTAAAAACAGCACTGGATTTATTTGTAGTTGGTGTTAGTTCTCATGCAGGTGTGAAACTGGCTGTGAACTTCAGTCATGTCTTAATGCATGTCTTAATGCTTGGCAGAACTGGAGCCCTAAAGAATAGGGGCTGGAATATCTATGTTTGTCTTGGCTGAGGTAGAGGACTTGATCATGCGGTTTGGATCTTACTTGTAACCTTGCTGTTTTCTTTTGTATTTCTCCATGCCAAACTTTCATATGGAAGGGACTGAGGTGGTAAAGAAAAGCTTCTGAAGCTTTTCTAGTGTAACAATGTAAAGAGCTAAAAAATGTGTGTGAATGGGCTTTTTCTGCTAGCTCACAGTGTAGCTCAACAGCTCTCGGTTGGTGTTCAGTGGGGTTAGTACTGAAAGTGAAAGAGCTTTGTGACATGGATGGGTGATACTCTTGCTGCTGTGGAAAGGCCTTGCTGATTTTTGCCTGTCACTAGCCTGGTCATAAATTGATCATGGTGGGAGTGGCAGGTAGTGTTCACTTGCAAAATTAAGTTAAAATCTGGGGGCTTTGAAGGGAGTGGGGGAAAGGCAGCAAAATCCAAGACAGGTAGCTAGTCTTTCTGCTATGACATCCTGCCAGACAGTGAACTTATTAAGCTAGAACATGTTTTCAGAACATTTTTTCTTTCTCCTTCCAGAATCAAAGCCAGACTTGAGGAACACAAGCCAGAGAGAGTAAAGCCTTTCATGACTGGGGCTGCAGAACAAATCAAACACATCCTTGCCAATTTCAAAAACTACCAGGTAAGTTATGCCTCCTTACAGCAGTATTGATAAGCTGTGATTGGTTTACCTGCTGAACAGCTTGTTGAGAATTTCGAGGGCTCCTGTAGTGAGGATGCTAACCTGCCCTTCTCTGAGAGTATTGGGGGCCCAGAGAGTCAGGGAGGAGAAACAGCCAAAGACTGTTGGCTCTCTGCAGGTCTCATTTCAGCTGGTGATGCTGCATTTGTTGTTGTGGCGATTCAGGGACTGTGCAGTTAGACTTGGAAGAGGGATCACTTTGGCCCTTGCTGTGTCTTGCTCTGTTTATAGTAGCATGGTAAAATTATTGAGTCACAGAACACTTTGGGTTGAAAAGCATCATCCAGTTCCAATCCCCTGCCATGTGCAGGGACACTTGTGTCCACTAGACCCAATTGCTCAGAGCCCCATCCAGCCTGGCCTCAAACATTCCTGGGGTGGAGTATTCACAGCTTCGCTGCTCAGCCTATGCCAGTGCCTCACAACCACCACTCTAAATAATTTCTTCCTAATGCATAATTTAAATCGATCCTCTTCTAAGTTTCAAAGCCATCCCCTGCTGTCCTATTGCAACATGCCCCTCTCCAGACTTTGTAGCCCCTTCAGGTACTGGAAGGTGCTGTAAGGTCTCCCTGCAGCTTCCAGGGGTGAACAGCCCCAGCTCTCTGTCCTCATAGGAGAGGTGCTCCAGGCCTCTGAGCATCTTAGTGGCCCACCTGGGGTTGGTCCACTTGTTTTGGGATCCCACCTCCAGAGCTGGATGCAGCACTCCAGGTGAGGTGTCAGCAGAGCAGAGGAACAAAATCACCTCCCTTGACCTACTGGTCAAGCCTCTTTTGATATGTTTGGGTTTCTGGGCTGCAAGCTGAGAGTGCTGGGTTACATGCAGTTATTGGTCATCCAACACCCCAAGTCTTTCTCCTGTCCATGTGTTCTTAAGCCCAGCCTGTATTTCTGCTTGGGATTGCCCTGACCCAGGTGTAGGGCATTGCACTTGGCCTGTTGAGCTTCACAAGGTTCCTGTGGACATGCCTCTCCAGCCTGTCAAGGTCCCTCTGGACAGCATCCCTTTCTTCTGGTGTGTCAACCATGGTGGCACTAAGATGGGCCAGCTGCAGAGAAGGAAAATCCCTGTGGCTGGTCAGGGAGACTTTTAAACTGAGCTTGGTGAGGATCCATGGTTTGTGTATAAAAAGGCATTTTCTCCTGGCATTAGCCAATGAAATGTCTTAGTGACACATTCCTCTGAAGTTCTTTGTAGGGGAGAATATGAATCCAGATGGAATGGTGGCTCTCCTGGATTTCCGTGAGGACGGTGTGACCCCATATATGATTTTCTTTAAGGATGGCTTAGAAATTGAGAAATGTGTAAGTACTGAACTGAAGTGGGTGACTGTGCCCAACTACATGGTGAGCTCCTTCATCTCTTGTTCTCCTGTATCCTTGTTAAAGTTGAACAATAGCTGCCAGTTTGAGAACTTGGAATTTTGTGTTAAGTGCAGCCTGATTGGTGCTTTCATATTATACAAAGTGCCTGAAACTTTGAGTACTATTCAGTTGTACTAAAAGGGGGATGTGCTGTCACTGCAGTGATTCATGGTGACTTAATGGCTAAGAAATGCAGAAGGGATGGCCCTGGTGAGATGTGTGTAATTGGGAATGGGCTTGAATCATTAGATTAAAGAGCAGGTCCTCTGAAATGGAGCACTTCTACTTTGGATCCCTTTTCTGGGGCTTAATTGTGAACTACCTTGCATGGTGGTGTTCCATCTTCTTTCACTTAATCTGATGCCCTTATACAAGAACTGTCAGTTTAAGTATTGCCCTGAATTTGGGGACACAGTAATACTTGACCAGGTATTTGACCTTATTCTATTTGGAATCTCACAACTACCTGAGCTCAGGGACAGTTCCTGTGGTCTGCTTTAGCTACTCTGTATTGGAATGTGGTTGCCACAAGACAGTATTTGGATCCCAACACTTGTGGGTTTTTGGATTGCTTGGAGATGTGTGGAATTCACTGCAGTATGGGATCACCAGTTGCTTTGCCCAGTCATTGTGGACTTGTGAAGTCTGTATATAGACAGCTAAATTTATCTGTAAAGCCTCTCACAGGCTTTTTGGTATGTCAGTCATGTAAAGATGAGACAGATTCTGGTGTGGAGCAGTAGCCCAGTTAAAGGAATACTTGAATTGGCCAGACAGACACAGCAGCTCCCTGATGGAGGGGGAATGTCTGTCCTGGAACAGGTGATCACTTGGAAGGTACTTCTTGAGAGCAAAAGTTTCTATGCATCTCCTCTTCGAGGGCACACCTTTTGAATGTGTTGTTTGGATAACTCCATCTACTTCAAGTGGAGTAAAAGAACAGTAGCAGGGTATTCCTTTGTGCAGTAAAACCTGCTTCAGCTTCTTGGTGCAGCTGTTTCCAGAGACAGCAGATACATTGTAAGCTCTGGTTATTGTTTAGGACATGCTCTGATTTGAGAGGAAATCTGAACTTTGGTGTGTGAATGAGTGTTGAACCTGGCTTACTCAGCAGCTGCTGGGTGCCAGTTGTTGCTCTGTACAACTGTAAAAATTATCAGCATCCTCTGATAGACCATGAGCACTTTTTCTGTTGCTCTCTGGTTTGCACTAAGATGCAAAAATAACTTCCTTGCGCTTTCTGCCTGCCTGACTGTGGCAGCCCAGATTGAATTAGGGAATACAAAAACAAGTTACAGAAACTTGCTGTTACTGTCATGACCTTCTACTAACACTCGCTACTCTTGTTTCAGTAACAAATCAAACAGTATGGTTTTGGATCACTTGTCTTCATAGCTGGCTGCTGTTTCTTCTTCATCGGCACAACACCAGGAATCAGCAATGTCTAACAACTGGACTGATGTCATCTTGAGCTTTATTCACTTATTTTGACCCTGATTTGGAGTGGAGGCATTGTTTTAAAAAACGAAAAAACATCTATCATGTAGGTTGTCTAAAATAAAACTCATTTAAACCCATTCTAGGTGATGTCTTTTGGTCTGATGTGTCTCAAGGTGACTCGAAGGAGAGGTTGCACCATGGATTGGGTGCTGTCAGTAGCACAGCTGGTGCAGGCACATTACAACTGGACTGTTTCCAGACAGATTTCACAGTTTGCCTGTGGCACTGGAGTGCAAAAACAGGTTGAGGTCAATAAGGCAAAGTCCAAGAAATGTTATAATGGAGTGGACCACCTTCATCTTACATGATTGTGCAGAGACTTACCTCTGGAAGAGATAAATGAATTAAAAAAACCATCCCAGAGTGGAATATGTGCTACTCAAGCAGAGTGCTGGCTGAGCTGCTTTGTCAGACGAGTACTTGAGCCTCTCCTGGGCTCTAGTGTGTCTCCAAGATCAAGGCAGGAGGCGGAATGGGAATACTGGGGGCAGAAGGTGAAATGGGTGATTTCCAACACAGCCTGCCTGTGCTACTTTGTATTTGACAGGTGTTGGGGAGCATATGAACTAGAATTCAATCAAGTTGCAGGATTTGGGGTTTTTCTGTACTTGGCCTCTTGGAGAGAGATGTTGGAATGGCCCAGCCCTGCCTTAGACTTCCTTCAAAACCAGGAGGGTGAACTGAGGTGTTCCTAACTAATTCCTGCTGTGTTCCTTGTCAGGGAATGCATCTGTTTGACAGACCTGGAGCAAACACTGTTGCTTCTCGGGTTCTCTCTTGGGATGCAACAGTAACAGGTTCCTTGCGCTTTCTGCCTGTCTGACCCCGTGGCAGTTTGGATTGAATAAAGGAACACAAATTCCTTCAGAGCCCTGCCTGGAGCAGGGGGGTGTCTGTTGCTGCTGGTTGTGTTCCTGACCAGGGATGTTGCCTTGGACTGCTAATGATTAACTTTTTTCCTGCTGCAGTGATGGCAGAGGCACAGGAGGTTAAGGTGCCTGAAAGGGGAGGGCATGGCCCACTTGCCAACTGTTTTATCTCCCTCAAAGTTTTTGCATCTCTGCTGTCTCCTGTCAGTTTTTGGCCCCTGGTGCTGGAGGGTGGAGGTGGAGGGGGGTTCTGCAGGGGTGAGATAGATATGGCACCAGGCTGGGAGGAGTGAGAGACTGGAGGAGGGAATGGAGTGCCCTACTTATCTCAGGTTCCTGTCTGGTTAAATACACCCTATTTTAGTTCCGTGAGAACTTCAGATATATTGGGGGGGGGGGGGTTAAGTTTTTTTTTTAAGCTTTTTCAAGAAAAGATTTTGGGTCAGCTGAGCTTCTGGATGAGGTACAATTTTGGTGTAGGGCTGAAAGGCAGAGAGGCAGGTTCAAAGCCCTAGATAAAGTCACTTGAGGCAACTTGCTTTTCTTGAAGAGGATGTGTTTAGTGGGGTCAGGTGAAAATGTTATCTTCCCTTTCCTGTTGCATCTGCATTAAAAATGGGAGCATTAAAGGAGAGGGAGAGGAAACAGTTGAGACTTTCACTTCTCAGTTGAGTAAAGTGTGGGCAGGGCAGTGCTGGTACGGCTGTGCTACTCCTAACTGGCTCCCACTTCCTGTGAGTCAAAGTTTAAAACTCTGGAGCTGATACGTGGGAGTGGAAATGACTCCTCCCCCTGCAGCACCGGTGCTGCCGAGCCTGGGAACCCTGGGCAGCAGCCTGGAGCTAATGACCACGTGGCACCTGTGTACAGAGGCTGTGCCACTTTGAAAAGCAGGTGCTTCAAAGCATGATGAGCACGGCCTTGCTGCTCGGTTGGATGGCAAATTGTGTGTCATCCTGTCTGTGCTCCAGGCTCATTGGGGTATTTAATTGCTGTGTGCAGACATTCCTAACTAGGGAGTTCTTTGCTCCAAGCAGGTGTGCTTTTTCTGCACGGCACGGCCTCTGGTGGGAAGGCTCCTTTCAGCCTTCTGTAAGGAAATGTCAGTTCAAAGGCTCTGGAGATGCTGGATTCTGTTTGTTTCTTCAGTGAGCTGTAAGAGAAGTGTTCTTGCTGCACTCACTGCGCTTCCCAAAAATGCATTGCTGCGTTCAGTTTCTCAGGGAAGAGGATAAGTCTTGCTGGTCTGCAGCATCTGTCCGATGCAGCAGGGAGGGTGTGGCAGGGAAGGACTGCGGCAGTGACAGGAGGAGTCAGGGTGAGGGAGAGGTGGGAGTCACTACATGCTGTGAAAGGGGAGGCCTGGGCTGGTAAATGCACTTGTCCACAGCCCATGGTGCAGCTGTGCCTTGGGAAGGAAGTCGGTGCATTCCTCATCTTCTGGCCCATCTTCACCTCAAGCAGCTGTTTCTTTTCTGGCCCTGAAAAGCTGAAGTGATTTGGAAAGGAAAGTCTTCATACTTCAAGCAACAGCTTTGGAGTTACTAAATTGATAAATTCCCCCATGACAACAACTTACCCTGGTGCTGCTTAAAATACAGCTGGAACTGAAGGACAGCTTTAACACTTAGCCTTGTCTTGTTTTAAAATGTGCTTATCAAGCTTTCATCTTGCATTCCTGGAAAGATACTTTCAGTGGATGTGGGAAGGATCCAAACTGCATTTTCCATAAGCCTCATGGAGCAGGTTAAGCAGCAGGGTAGAAACCTCCCTTATGCTTGCTTGGGTCTTAGGCTCTGTGGGGCCAGGAGGCCACTCCCACTACAAGCTGGATGCTGACAGGCGAAGGAAGGCTGATTTGCTTATGAAGAGAAAAACCTGCCTTTTTAGTTTTCATACTTCTGTGGTTTTGGGCTGAGGGAAACAGCTGCTGTGCTGGGCACATGTCCCCTGGTCCCTTTGACCTTTTGCCCTCCCACCCCACTGTTCCCCCTCAATGTCTGGTTGTCTACAGTTTTGCTACCCCACCTACAAATCCACTCTTTTTGCCCTCTGGAAGCAAACAAAAAACCCAAACACTTTCCATGCACCAGTGACTGATGTTAATGTTGGAATGCTGCTAGAGCAGTGTTTTGCTGCTTGGCCATCTGCTTTGGGGAGAAAGGGTGCAGACTGGGGGTGCTGGTGCAGTGCAGGGAACATCTGGTGTGCTGGGAGAGGCACTGGTTCCCCACTGCCCCTCTGGGGTGCCCAGCCCTTAGCTTTGCCCACTGAGCATGGCCTGGGGGTGCCAGAGCCCCAAGTGGGTCTTGGAACCTTGTGCAGCCCTCAGCTTTGGAGGGAGGGAGAGAGAACCTGCAAAGGTAAGATTCTAAATGAAAATGGTAGAAAACACAGTTGGGTTTGATTGATGTTGTGGGCTTTTTTTGTAAATTTATTTTTTTAACTCAGTTTAGCTCACAGTCAGGAGGCAATTACAATAAGCTTAGAACACGGTTGTTGTCAAAGACTAGCTTTTTTTGAAATGTGGAAAAAAACCTGGGAAAGCTGCAATTTGCTTTCTTCCCTAAGCAAGTCTCTGGCTGTTGAGCTGGCACAGGTCAGCCCTCTACAATCTTGGCAGTGTTTTCAGTGACAGCCGTTCAGGGAGGATGCTTTCATTAAAGAGCAATAGTATCTACATCAAGATACTTCTGCTTTCTCACACATTGTTGATGCCTCCCTCTGCTCCTGTGAACCTCCATCTATGCTTTAGCTCTGTAGCCACTTCTCTAGGGTGTCACTGCCATTTTAAGTTGGGATGTTTTGCTCTGGACAAGGACATCTGTAGCCAACAGTGGGAGAGCAGCAGTTTAACACCATGTTAGCTCACAAACAGAAGGAAGAAGGTAGAAGGAAAAATCCCTAGCCAAGCCTGGAAATTTTTGCCCTAAACAGTACCAAATCTATTCCTAAGAGCACAATCTTGCTGGTTTGCAGTCCCTGTGTCTTGGCTGCCTTTTGGTTGAAGCTGCAGCTGGAAGCTGTTGTGCAAAGATCACAGCCAAGTGCCTGTGGCCAGGGCTGGTGTCTTGAGGGAGCTTTTTTTGGGTGCCAGCAGATGCTGGCAACCCTGCAAGTGTGTTCTGCAGGAGCAGGTTGGATGATGTTTAGGATGCACATGGCTGATAAGCATTTTAATCCACTAGAGCTGCATTCATCACCTTCCACTTTGGGCACAAAGGAGCCAAACACCCTTGAAGACCTTTTAAAGACCATTTTGGTTGTGTGATGCCAATGTTGCCAAAGTGGCAGCAGCTGGAAACACTGCTAAAAATGCTGAACCATTGTTTCTCTGCAGCCCACACTTCATCCAGGGAGCTAATAGCTGGGATTCACCTCCCCATCTGTAACTACCAGCAACAGGAAGGAAGCACTGCTGGAATTTCAGAGTGCAAGCCTCTTTCTTCCTATCCTCAGCAAGGTGCAGGTGTGCTGGCACAAAGCAGTCCAGCTGATTTTTTTTTTAGTAGGGAATGTCCGTGAATGTAGATGTCCAGAAATTTTTTTAGAGATTAGGTTCCCAAATTCTTTGTAACAGAGTAGTCGAGAAATGGCCATGTAAAGCTGGGCACTCCTGCCCTCCTCACAATGGACCTCAGCTAACAGAACCCCACTGTTGCTGCTGGGATAGTCTGGTTCAAGGGCTGAGGTTTAGCTGCTCTACCTACAGCTGTCTGCACCCGGCCCCTCCCATGGCAGCAGAGAGGGATGATTTCCCCGCCCCTGCAGCTGTGTGGTTGCTGCAGCCACAGAACTGCCTGCAGCTGCTGGTGCCTCCCCATGCTGCCCACAAAAAGGTGTTTCAGGGAGTCAACTCTGCCCTTCACCCACCTGCTGCAGCTGCCCCAGCCTGCCAGCCACCCCTGAAAGCACGTGCTATCCCAGTCCCCCTTATCTGGTTTTCAGCCCTGCTCATTTCTGAGTTAATTTCTTCTTGGTTGCTGTTGCAGTGCTGTGTTTTGGATTCAGAATCCGAGCAGGGCTGATAACACACCAGTATTTTGTTTTTCTGCTAAGTCGTGTTTACCCTAAGTCAAGGACGTTTTTCTATTGTCTCATGCTCTGCCAGTGAGAAGGGATGCAAAAGAAACTGGGAGGGGAGCAGAGCTGGGACAGGTGACCTGGGCTCACCAGGGATATTCCACACCACCATGCCCAGTATATAAACCAGGACAGGAAGGGGGGGTCTGCCATCAATCAGAGGGTGGTGAGCACTTGTATTGTCCATCACTTGTTTTTCCCTTTCTATTAGCATTTTTATATTTTTTTTTTACCATTATTACTATATTTTACTAATTTTCGATTATTAAACTGCTCTTTCTCAACACACAGGTTTTATTTGGATTCTCCTCATTTCCCTGGGGTGGGGGGGAAGAGAAGGAAGGTTGAATAAGCAGGGGATCTCTAAAGGGATGGCTGTCACCTCATGTCTGCTCAGGTCCCTGCTGGTACTGCCTGAGCTTACCAAGTGAAATTTCCAGTGACTCAAACTGGTCATTCTGGACAAGCAATGCTGGAGAGTAGGAAGTGCTTTTAATCTCATTTACTGGCATTTAGCACACAGAAGCTTCTGCTTGTGCCTGTGGGACCTGCGTGCCAAGCAGCGTTTTGACCACTGATGTTCAAGAACAT
The DNA here is from genome assembly GCA_013389925.1 of Aegithalos caudatus. Lineage (NCBI taxonomy): Eukaryota > Metazoa > Chordata > Aves > Passeriformes > Aegithalidae > Aegithalos > Aegithalos caudatus. The sequence continues at coordinate 256,890 of WEIU01014144.1, forward strand.
CTCCATGAGCAGAGCTCAGCGTTGAGCAGACAGCAGCACATGGGGAAGACCAGCAGGGAATTGTTCATCACTGCTGCAAGTCCAGAGTTTAAATTAATCCAAATGTGGGGGCCAGGGAATCAGACCTGAACGCCTTCAAGCCTCCTTCTCCTCTCTTCTGGCAGATGGAAATCCTGCCAACAGCACTTGCATAAGGGCCTCGTGCAGAACAAACGCAGCAGAGCTGGAGAGGTTTTGGTGGTTATTAAGCAATGGATCCAAACGAGGTTGTCCCAAATGCTCAGATCATTATCCCAGCCTTACTGAGTTTAGACCAGTCCTGCAGTGCCGTGTGTTAATGCAGAAGGTAGAATATGGGGCCTAGAACAGCATGTTTATCTTGCTGCTAGTCTCTCTACAATGGTTTGTACTGCAAGATCCCATGGCTTAGCTGCAGGCTGGATGATGACCTGCCAAGGGCACCTAAAAACTCCACCTAACATCTTTACCATGTGCTCCCACCAGACAGGAGCCAGCAGAGCCCTTGAATGCATGGCACAGGTCCCGCTGCCAGCAGAGGAGAGCATCTTTTATGCTCTAGATCAGCATCTCTATGGGCTCATTGTTCCCTTCTCTCATGCCACTTGGATTTTGTGGCAACTTGTGAGGGTAACATTCCAATTGCACCCTAACATACTAGAAAAATTTCAAAATCATGGAGGAAGCAGGTAAAAAAATAAAGTAGTTCACAAGCTGCCTAGCTTCTGGACTCCACAGGTTATCTTTTCTTAGTTTACTCTAACATAGCATTTCCTCATTCCATTTTTGAAATTGTGTTTCCTCACTGTCCTGGTCCTCATTTATAACTGGTGCTATTCCACAGAGGGCTGCAAGCAAACCAGTACACCTTGGCATTCCTCAACCTTTCTGGTTGCTCACTGGTTGAAAACTCCACTTCTTTTTTCTGTTTACTTCTAGCACTCTACACGTTTTTAATGATATCCATAAAAAATCAGCCCTTTGCAAAGACCATAAACCCCATAAAAAACTGAGTGCTCTGCACATTTTCCATTACTCCTGGGCAAAGCTTATTTAACCTGTCCAAAGGCACTCTACAGATCAGTAAATACCTCCTTTACTTACATGTTCAGGCATTTCATGCTGACTGGTAACATCACCTCGACTGTGAAGCAGCTTACATAAAACCAGAAATATAAACAGATCCAAAACTTTCCTGCTAAACTAATCCTGCTGGGGATACCACTCAAGGTAACCATTTCCCTCTGAAATGGCACAGACATTTTACCTGTGGTAAGGAATTACACCACTACTTAATCAGGATTGCATGATATTCCCCTGCATGGTTTTGGACGACCGCGTGAGGAGCAACACAAGGGAGAAGCTGACCTAGACTTGGTGGGTGCTTCAGCTTCAGCTGCTGAAGCAGGACATGGATCCCATAGAGGAGCCCAGCTCATGAAAGGCAAGAGCTCTCATCCTACACATGCCTGAACACAAGCCCACAGAAGACTGGAGCAGTATGATGAGGACAGCAGTGTCGGCAGGCCCTGGCGACTGCCCGGGAGCACACCATGTTCCACAGCAAGACACAAAGGCTGACTGCCTGTGCTCCTCTCAGCATCCTCCTGGAGCCATCTGCAAGTTGGGTCCTGCTGTAGAGCCCAAGGAGACACCAGTCAGTGGCAGGATTTGTGGAAGCACACCCCCTGGAATGCAATCTGCCCTTCAAAACTCTCAGCAGTTCCTCTCCTGGAAACTGGGCGCTTAATGCCACTGGATGCAGAGCACCAGCCCAAAGTGAGCTGTAGAGAGATACCTACACAAACAACTCTAGATTAAAAAATTAATTGAGCAAAATTATGAGTTATGTATAAGAATTGTTTTACAAACCTCTGAAAGCATTTGACCACTCCCTGAGCCTTTCACTGCTTTCAGGTGGACCAAAAATGGAATGTTGCTTCTCACACAGACCTCCAGTGTCATTAGGGTGAGCAGAAAAGATGCATACCCCTGAAGGACATGAGAGAATATGAAAGCTCAGCTATCAAACCTCACCTTCTGCTTCATTTACAGGTATAATAATGAGGTTATCCCACTCTATGTTCTTTAACATAAAAGCTTTGAGAATACAATTAGTTCCCTCCCAAAAAGGATGTTGAAGGGACAACCCTTGCAGTGTGCATTTCAAAAACAGGGGAACAGAGAAACAGATACATTTAGCAATCTTTCCCAAACCACAGAGGAACCCAGTGGCAAAGCCAGCAATAAAAACACACTTTGAAAAAACACTTTGGACTTACGGCACCTAAATCATAACCTGTTCAGTCACTAATGTAGAACATCGTGTGGCACAAATTAAAATAATGCTTTTATTGATATGCTTAAACAGAACAGAGGTATTGGCATAAAAACCAAACAAAAGATAAAAACTATTCCTTGCTGTAACAGACATTTCATTTTTTTCTCAGTAATTACATGGACTGACATCTTCCCACTGAATTTATGGGGTTTTAACTGCATTGGTTTGTTCCCAGGGAGTCTAAGGATTGTGATGAGCACCATGGTTGTGGCTGTTTTTCCTAAAGCCTGATACCAAGAGGACCATCATGTTCCATTCCACACAAACACTGCACAAAAGGTTGTGCACATTTGTAGGCTTTCAGATAAAGCCCTGACAGACCCCAGCAGAACTGAGGGTATTAACCTGGTTACACTGGAATGCAAACCCATGAAGTTATGGGTTCCTCTAAGAAACATTTTCCATCAGTTATCGAGGCCTGGAAAAGCCACAAAGCTACCAAGAAAAAGTATGAGGAAAACTCAAAGTATTTCTAATAAAGATAAATCTAATACAAGTTTATTCTATAAACTTTTCCTGTCAAAAAACAAAGATATATAGAAACATACAAGAAATATTCCTTGGGGAAAAAGCTTCATAAAATTACAGAGTATCAGCTGCTTTAATTTTATCTTCATCCTTTTAATTTTATCTTCATCCTTGCAGAACTGCACTGTCCTCTCTCAGTCCTCTCTAAACACCACAGAACCCTCAGTGCAATCACTCTTATCAATGTTTTTGTTAATCACTCTTTTCTTCTCCTTGGTAATGTCTGTATTCCGGCTTCAGCTCCCATGTGTTTTTGTGGGTCCCCTTCACATTGTAGATGCCTATTTCTCTCAAAATTTCTTTCAAGTATATCTGAAAGGAAACAAAAGTTTCAATTAAACAGGTAGGCAGTTGTCACATTTCCTACACCCCGGCTCACTTGCATGAACTCAGTTCCTAAGGGGCAGACAGCCCAGCTGGCTGATGGGCACTAACTGGTGTGGGAAGGACTCTGAGATAGACTTCAACCCTCAGGCACCAGCAGGGATTAGTGCAAGCCCCAGGGATGCAGCAGGGAGCACCCAAACCCCAGGAGTGACTCTGAGAGGCAAGTACTCCAGGGGCTGCTGAAATGAAGTTACCACCACCTCTTGGGAACTATTATCTCACACATCTTCCTCCTGCTGGAATTCCTCCAACTGAGCGAAAAGCTCTTGACCTTTCTTCCTGCTTGGGCTGGGATTATCTTGAAAATCCTTGCTTTATTCAGACTTTCTCAACGCCTCAAGCTGTTGGTTTTCATGCCATTTTGCAAAGCTTTAAGCATTTTATTATGGCTTCATTTTTAGAGGAATGCTGAGTATATGTCTGAGAATTTTCTAATACCTTAAAATATTAAGGCTTGGAAGAGAAAAACAAAACAAGTAGAGCTATTATAGCAGTAGTATAATCTTTGACAAAACACAACTCACTGATATTGCCCATCTTCATGGTTTACAATAAACACAGTAATTTTTAAGAGGCACAAGAGTCTGCTTGTTTGTTTTAATTATTAATTGGGACTGAGATGAGTAGATTGTCATGGCAACCACAGACCACAGTTTAAGAATCCCCACATTAAATTCATAATTGCTTGAGTTTGTGCAATTAAATCCTCTTGGAGTGCTTGTATTGAACCGGAACTGTTGGAATGCTCGCATTTTCTGCACCTACAGTTCCACTAAGCGCAAATATCACCATACTCCAAGCCATTAAAACCAAGAAATAGATGTTGAAGACACAGGAAAATTAGAGAGGCTGATTGTCTAAGGTCTTTTCTTTACACTCTTCCTCTGCTTTGCTAAATGAAAAAGCTAGGAAATAGTCAGTAAAAGAAGTGTCTGTTAGAGAAACTTATCCTTACTCTCCCTCTTCAGGTATACATCAGAAGTATGCAAAGCAGCCCAACAGGTAAGAAAGGTGACCATCACAGATGTGCACATGAACCTGATTCTTAGGGCTTTTTAGGGTGTTTCCTCTAGAGGAGCAGCTGGGCACAGGTGCAGGGAGCTCACTGTGCTGGGATGGCTCCTCAGCCTTCAGGGGCGCGGGATGCAAACCCCAGCAGGTGGCAGCAGGAGATCACCTCGCCTGTTGCAGAGATGCCATCACTATTCCCGTCAGGTACCTGGGACACAGGCTCGCTCCGACAGCGATGCACCACGCACGGTGTGGAAGGTGCTGGGAGCAGGTGAAACAGCCATTTCTGCACACCTGCATATCCACTGCCTGCTCTGCAATCCCTGCACACGAGGCAGTGTCGCTGACAGACACTTCAAAGCACGGCAGAGTGGGGGGAGAAACACCTGGCTGCAAGGTTAAATTCTGCTCTAGATCACAGGGACAGAGAACTGGAAAAAATCCCCCATAACCGCACCCAGTGCCATGAGGTACACTGATGTGCAGCTCCCGAGCTGGCAGATCTAGTCTGCCTGGGAAGCCGGGTCACAAGGTGTGATGATGCTGCTGCTGGGCTCAGGCAGAGTGAAACCACTATGGCTGAACTTTCCATAGCATCCACCCAAAACCACCCACCCAGCTATACGAAGGCTATTTTTAATTTCAGCTACTTTTCAGACCTAATTACCCAGGCAGGTCTGGTTCTCTCAGGGCAAAACTTCCCAGAGTGTAACAAAATGGAACTAAACCAGCCAGGCAGCAGAGGTGTTGGGGAGGGCAGCTGAGAGCATTAACCCCAAAACATCATTGTGTGTGCACAGACAACACTGAACTGCTGGAGTTTTTAGACAATTATGTAACATGAATAATCCTACTGTGCTCTATTCTTCCTGAGAGCAAGTAGCTTGAAGAGATGAGTTCAGGAGATGCTGTGATTTTTCCTGCAGGATCAATTCTCCTTCTAGAAACCAGGACTCCCCACCTGGGTCTGCACTGCACCAGGCTGGCCTATATTTCTTGAGGCATAGTGCGCCCTAATACTGTACCATGGAGAGAAACCCCACACTACTCCCAGTGATGCCAAATACTGAATTTTAGAGCCTGGTGATTGCTAATCAGGGGGCCACCATTTTTTCTCAGGAAGGGATCCAGTGTGTTTATGTACATATAATTCTAGTGCAGAAGCTCATCTGTAGGTGATCTGTTCATATATTTAAAGCATCCTCTACTCTGTTCTACCTTTCCTCATGATATTTTCCATGTGAAGTGAAATGTTATCATGGAATTATGGGATAAAAATTTCTGAGGAGTTAACTTAGAAGCTCTGAAAATCCTTCTGAAACTTTGAGGGGGAAACAAGCCCCATTGTATTTAGGATAACCATTACTTAAAGCTAAAAGAGAAGAAAAATTCAAACAATCTACTCATTTTTTAAAAAAATACAGTTCATCTTAGACCACTGGCTCCATTCTGGTTCCATTCTTCACAAATATTTGATTCCTCACAGAGCTGTATTATGTTCTCAGCCATGAAGCCCAAGTTTGGAATTACTGCAATATTTCCAGGGAGCATTCAGTATTTACATCTGGGTAGGTGACAAAAGATTTGCCTACTTCTGCAAATTATTATTTTGCATTAGAATGAAAAACAAATAAACCCGGGTTTCCCTAATACAGCAGTAATTTACATTGAGAAAAGATGTGTTTTGTGATTTCATGACACAAAGATTGCAGCAACTTCTTGTGTAACATGCAACATATTCTGTAGCAAGGGTTTAATTTACTATTCACATTTACTATTATGTAAGAAAAATACTTTTATTTATTTGTAACTTCAAGTTCTCCAGTGGCTTAAGTGGGAGTCGTGGGTGACTACTGCAAGCTGATCCATGGTAGATGAGATAAATCTGTACCGACTTGCATACGAAGTGATCGAGATAGTGACTGCCACACTTCTGTTACCAAGGAAAAAAAACCCACTTAAAATTTTCTTGCCACTTCCTCCATATCTTCCTCCTATTACTTTCTCCTTCTCAGCTCCCATGACCCATACACCTTCTCTGCCATGGAGATACAGAGCTGACTCATGAGATAAATGAATGGAGGACATGGGTATGTTACTCAGCTTTCAAGTTTCTTTCAAGGCAGTAGAACACAGTGAACCTATGTGGATTTGACTTGGGTGACATCTTCATGCAGCTTCTAACCAAACTGATTGTTCATTTATACAAATGCCCTGACAGAGATGCACTTCATTCTAAATGTGAAGTGAGCAAAACTAGTAAGCATCTCCATTTCTGCCCCCTTTTTTTACAGAGTATTTCTTCCATTATCCAGCTACTACTGTTCTTTCTTCTGCCTTAGCTCTAACAACTCGTGACATTGTTGCTCCATTTAGACTCAAACATAATTAAGTCCCCTTAAGCCTTCGGAAATCTGCAGCTGGGTTGAGGATAGATATTGAAGTTGGCAGTGAAAAACATCAAAAACACCAAAGGTCCTTCACATGTCACTGTCTCCCTCCCACTCTTGCCTGGTCTGCTCAAGGAAAGCTTGAACATGGAAAGAAGGGAAAGAACTGGAACGTTATGGTTCATACATGAAGAGGCTGACAGACACTGCAAGACAACAAAACCATCACATATGCAGATGGTCTTGGTGCTTTTCTTGTCTGTGTATCAAAACACTGTTTAAAAGAACACCTAAACTCATGACCTAAAAGTTATCCAATTTGTAAAGGAAATCCAGTTATTTTGGAGGCAATGTCATGATGCCTGAGCTCCTAACATGGATAATCTCTGCATTTAATACAAATTCCATGACATACAGAAAAAGAGCAACCCCTGTTGTTGTGCCAAAATAAAGTTCAGAAGGTGAGGGAAGGGCCAACCACAGACTAACACAAGCTTGTTACTGCCAAGAGAATGAGGGTTCAGCGAGGACAGGAGTAGCAGGGGAGACATGAGAGCATTACAGAATTTGGTTCCTAGTATTACAGCAAACCTAAATAAAAAAGAAACCATTTAGATTATTTAAACCATCTCTGTCAAGAAAAAGCACACTTACTGCAATGTTTGGTATCCTACACTGTCCTGCAGTGCTGAATTTAAAACTTGGTGATTTCAGTTTGTTGTAAAACATATTTAGAGAGGAGTTTCTAAGGCATATAATGTATATTAAACTATTTTCTGGATATGTAAAGTACACACAGTAGTAACCACTGAAAATTGTTGTATTTATAAGACTTCCAGTACATACCACTGGTTGTTTGGTTATGTCCACCAGGTCTTTAATGTTGTAATATTGATGTTTCTCAAAGGCTGAAAAAAGCATGTCCAACACTTGTTGTTTATCAGCTCGAGCTCGTTTTCCATCTTCTTTCTTCTTCTTCTCATATTCAATCTGTTACAAAACATGTTTTAAACACATTCGTATGTAATGCTGTATAATTCCCAGTGCTGAACATTAAGCTACAAAAAAGCCTCTTCTATTTAATAAAACACTAATGACTCAGTGCTTTTCACCTGGAAAGTTTTCTTTTGAACATTCAAATATTCTTTTATGAACATAAGCTAAAAGCATTTTGTCTGCAGCACAATAAGCTTCTCAGATGTGTCTATCTGTTTTAACCAAGGGGGGGGAAAAAAAAAAAAAAGCAAGCAGAGACAGAGCCTGCAGGTGCCCAAACCTGGAAAGAGAATTAATAATAGCACAGGAATCCAAACTGAAACCATATTCTCACTCCGCCTCTGTTGGCATCAGCTTCGGAGGTATAATGACAAGCGTCAAACAACCTCCAAGCTGCCATGCTCAGGAAAATCCCCAGACCAACAGGCTACAACCACAATCATAACAAGCACCTGCCCAAAGGATGTTCCCAACAGCTCTTGGACACTGCTTCATTTTCTCCAGAAACAGCACTCAAGGCATTAACTCCATCAGTACACAACCAATCTTCAAAGACACAATTTGAGGATCTGGATGGTTTCTCTTCAGGAGAAACCAGAGTAGCACACATGAAGTTACACTAGTCCCAAAACCCCAAACCTTCTAAGTAGGCAAAGGCTCCTTTTTGCCACACATAATCCTGCTTCAAACTGTACATTAAAAATTACTTAACCATTATAATCTGCACCAGATGACTACATGTTTTCACAGCAACTTTTATCGCCACCAAAAATACTTCCTCTGATTCATCATCAGAAGCAGAGACCAGCACACCCCAAGCAAACCCCAATCACCAGAGAGCACCAACCGCGACACCTGCCAGCACATCACCCCATCCACCCCCAACACCACCCTCAAACAGAAAACCATCCAGCTCCTTGGAACCAACAGAAGTGATCCAGAAGGTGGTGTAAGTCATGCAATCATCAAGTGCTTTCAGGCAAACTGCGTGGGCGACTCCATAGCGGCACAACGTACAGCAGGAAAGATGCATGTGATCAGTAAGGGACACACGCCTAGCTGGAAATGAGGTAATTCTGTACGGCACTCGTTCTGCCTCTGATGGCTCAAATCTGACTCTCAAAAGGAAGACTTTCAGATGAAAAGCCTAGGAAGGAAAATGCACAGATCTACTGGATACTAAAGGTCTTAGTTTTTAGAAGAAAAATTGGTTTTATGGCACAATTTATTTTTTCCTATGTATCCTTGCCAGCTAACTCCCTCCTACTCTCAAATGAAAATAGCCTATCTCTTGGTAGCTGTCCCAAAGTGGCTAAACACTATTGCCACCTTTGCCATAGCTCCCAGGTCTCCAGACAGTCAGCTACCTCTCCTTCACATTCTGAAATGGATGTACATCATTAAACTGGACTCAGAGCAATTGTTCCCAACCTGCAGCTTGAAGTTTCTTACTTCTGCTTTAAACCTAAAATGGGCATGCACAACCAAATACTTGCCTGCTTTTCTAACTCCATGTAGTATTATAAAAGCTACAGTCTCACCACACAAACCCATGATGCAATGGATTTTTATCCAGTAACACAGTTTAGTGTAATTATTTAACTCTTTAGCCACTGCATTTAAAGAAGACTAAATCTTCAAAACAGTAACATTTGCAACACAGCAAACTGTAACATCAAGCAAACCAGCTTGACAGTACATTATCTTGGTTGCCATGATCCACGGCAGAACTGCTGCACCAGACACAAGAGGAAGAACATAAACCTGTGATATTGGCCTTCCTTTAAACAATGACATGTCGAAACATTTGCTTCTCCTGGAAGTTCAATAGACTATTATAAAAATTCCATGTGAACATTCTAATATTCTTAATTCATACATGTATAAAACCAACTCACATAGAAAACTGAATATCAAACCCTTCCTTTATTGAAAAGTTATTAGCAGCTGGTGCCCCATTTGCCCACTCTCTAATTAGCAACTCTAGCATTTCACTCTAACTTCACCAACAGTTTCCACTGTTGTCTAAAAACAGAGCACATCAAGAAGTGCTTAAAAAAAAAAAAAGGCTTGGTGTCTTCTGTTGCTGATTTCTTCTTTTTGGTCTTGTGAATACACTGCTCATAACAAGTTACAATGCAGCCTTTCACTTTTTTCCTTCCTGTTTTCTTTGCAAACAGAATCTTTTATGTAGTAGGCTTAAAGCATTTTTAACAGTCATGTAATAGAGTGCACCTACATAGTAAACTAATTAGATTTCTTTAAAGTTGTATGTGTTTTTTGAATTTAAAAAACATTCAAATACTATTTGATTTGAAGGAAGGGCCACTTTAGAATAAGCTGTTTAGCATATAAGCTGAGTTTATCCCCAGAAGACTTTATACTAAAATCAGTTTCTCTTTGTTTACCTTCCCAGGATGTTGCTAAGTTTGCTGAAAAGCTGCCAAAATTGCCTTCTTGAAAGTATCATTAATACTGAAGCTGATGTAACTGCTTTGGTAGGTAGCGAATACAAAGGTGATAGAGAACTTAGAATAAAATCTAAAGATGCTTTAAAGTAAAGGTTTTCTCCTGGAGCGTGGGTACCAACCTCTAAAGTACTGGACATTGGGAAGACAGGACCACAAAGAAACCACTACAAGAAGCCTCTGAAGGGGTAACCAGAACCACTGAAGAATTTTTCTGCTGTATTATGAAAAATAATTAAGTCCACAGAAAGGTTTCAGCTGCAAGAATATTAACCTTGCAACTTTGTAAACACATTTAATATTTATAGATATAATGGAGATTTCTTCCCCAGAGAAGAAAAGCTATGTTCCAATCTTAGCATATATTGTAATGCAATTGCAGTTTCTTCAAATAAAAATGTAGGGTTAATATAATTTATTGCAAAAATAACCTAATCACTTTCCTAGTCCTTGAATTCAAACAAACTATTGCTATTCCCCATCCACATCTAATTTATTTCCCTACTCCTTCCTGTTGTACATTCGTTTATAGATACATGGAGCAGCCACACTTAAGTCCCATTTTCTTCCCTTTAAGAAATGTTAACCCTTTCTGTCTTAGTAGATACTCATTCTTCTCTCAGAAACTGCCCAGATGATGATTGTATTGGCATATATGACAGTTTGTACATTTTTATTTCTTTCTTGTGAAAGTCCTGTCCCCAACACAGCAGCTATATGATTATATGCAATGCAGCAGGTTCTAAGAAAGCAGTTGCTGTTTGAAAACAGCAGAAAAATTCAACCAAGAGGTTTTAGAAGTTAATGGACTTTTCCTCCCAGTTATATATCCTTTCAGCCATCCAACCTGAACCTTAGCAAAAGACTTAATGAAAAGAAAGGTTTTGTAGCAAGTAGTCATGCCTCAGCCTTTAGAGTCAAAGCAAGGTAAAGGTGACTCAAGTACAAATATGTCTTATAAGACTTTTCCCATCAGAACACCTTTAAGGTAGATGTGAAAACTAAACATACTGTTGATGTATTTCCATGGACAACTATGTAACCAATAAAAACATTACAATCAGGACACAAGAGCATCATCACTTTTAACAGGCCTGGTTATGTTCTGGTTATACCCCCTCAATCTCACACAGGATTTAAATTTCCATAACTATACGATGACCTGCAGTTTGCAGCTGGAATAAAGATACAAAGATCATCTCCAGATTGAAGTTATACTGCTGTAATTATGCTGGTGTCATGGAAATGGAACAGCATCCCACTAAAAAGAGAAGCTGTACCCCACCGAAGCTTATTCCAGAATTAAAGAAGAGCACCAGCAGCATCATAAAACAATATACTCATATAAAACTGCATCTGCATAGTAGGACACATCAGTGTGACTGTTTTGCTTAAATGGCATTCCCTCAGCTGCAACAGTTATATTGGTATGATTGTCCATGTACAGAGCAGACTTTGAACAGTAACTACTACAAAACAGTCCCATGAGAGAGAAACGATTATTTCTGGTTCTGTGGCAATAGACTGACGTTCATAATAATGCTTAAATATCATCCAGTATATTGTCACTTGTTTTAGGTAAATAAAATCTTAATAAAAAGTGTAAAAGTTTAAATGAATAATACAGTGATTCATTTTCAGTATGACAATGTTCCTCACATTCAGCATACTCAAAGAGGATCTTTAAGGAAAAGGATGTTATAGTTTACATGTGTATCAACTGATCTGGAACAGCAGTGTGGGTGTAATATTGACAAAGCCAATGATGCCAATAACATGTACTGTGAAGGTATGAAACTGAGAAAAATTATCAGCTGTTACTCTTTTCTACTTGCTGCCAATTCCTCCAAAGGACTAGAAACTAACAATTCAAGTCCTTCACCCCCCTGCAGATGATAAGTTATTTGGCTCAAAAGTGCTCCCACATCTCATAGCACAAAGCCAGAACTGCCTTTCATCCATAAATGTCAAAATTACTTAAAAAAAAAAAAAAAAAAAAAAATTAGAGGAAGCATGTAATAAAGCCAATAAAAAGGGTTGGGTGAAGGTGGTCTGCCCTCGATCAGATAACACAAGACAGTTACAAGTGGCAGACCTTAGCTGCAAGGGTGATATTGAGACAGAAAGAAGATCCCCAGAAGACAAAATCAAGAAGAAACCAGATGACAGAGAGCATTGCCAAAGATCGTGGCCAAATGTGAGCAAAAGAGCTGCTGGACAGCAGCAGACCAGTCCTGGAGTCCTAACCCAAATTCCTCCTGAAGAAAAGAAGGGAAAATACTAAAAGCTACTTACATTATACTGATGATTAGCCACTGGTTTATAGTTTGTGGTTACAGCTTTGTCCAGCTGCTGTGATAACCTTACAGGTTTAGAAGACTCTTCTATCTGTAATCTACAAAAAAGAAAACAAGAATATAAAGTTCAGACAAGCATACAATCAAAGTGAATTCTAAAAATCTGCAATTATGAACCAGCCATTATTAAAGATCAGTTGCAAACAATTCCTAAAGGAAAACAGATGCACTCTTCTGGATTAAGTTCTTCCTATTCTATTTTTGCTTAAGGACACTGAACTATTAGGGTGCTATATGCTATAGAAGATACTGAAATGCTGAAAATCAAACAACTGAAGAGAAGATATTAAAAATAAAGTTTGAACACAAAACTTTTTTACTACAAAAGCCTAATGCTCAGATTGAAAAAAAGCCCATGCTCTTAAAAAAGATCAATCCCAACTCAAATGAATACAAAATCTCACAGCTTACTCAGCTGAGGGATGAAAACGCTTTTCATCCACCTCTGCTAACCCATGACCACTTCTTAGGTATTGAAATGTAAAAGCATAAATTTCTGTGACCTTTCTTTTGGCATTACAGTACAGTAAGAGAGTGCAAATAACCATTTTAAGAGCATTATAAAGACATGAAGACAGAAAATTCCACCCAGCTTCAAATCAAGGTGCAATCAAGTCTCTATCCCACAGATAACAATAAGTGACCTTCAGTCCTCTTTGGGAAAGGCTCTCAGAAGGTCAGAGATTGAGAGCATCTTGTCAAGCTCATCCCTATGTAATTTAAAGCTTCTATATATTGATGTAGAGGGAGTGCTCCACTTAATTCAGATTTAGCACTCAGGAATTTCTACTTGAAATGAAGAGGCAAGAGTCCAAGCTCTAGAAAAGCACAAGACAATGGCCCTTCAGACACAATGGCTTAATGGCATATCTGATGAACACATTAATTATCAGTGAAGCTGTTTTGTTTCCAAAGGTATATCCTGTAGGCAGAGGAGTCAATTTCCACTAAACACAGTATAACACAGCCCATTAAATGCACAGTGATGCTTGCTTCTTTCCAAACAAAAATGAATATGGTGACATTAATGCAAATAATAACTGCATGATTACAAGTGTAAAATATGATAAAATTGACAGTTCTTTTAAACAACGGTAAATGTTTAAGATCACTGATTTGTTTATAAAGATATAATTTACACCCAAAAAGATAAAATTTAAATTCAGCGTGTTTCTGATTTAACACGTGAACAACCTAAATAAATTATACTTGAAGGAAGCATTAAATGAAGAAATAAATTCTCTACTTGTAGCAACTTGAAAGAAAGAAAATCATTCCTCATAACTGGTATTGCTGGACAGTAGGTGGGGGCAGTTTTTTCTCATACATAGATAAATTTGCTTCCTCTTGAATTTTTTCATTTTTTCTATAGTTTTAACGACTCTTAAACAACCTTTGCCTCATATCCTACATTTTATATTAATGCTGCCTTCTGTCCAAATGTAGCATGTTTCTTTCTTAGCTTGAAGGAAAATCAATTGGAAGGTAAATGAACAGTGAACATTTTTTGCTTATCACAAGACTTTATCTTTTGGCCTTCAATCTAATTAAATTATTTTAAAGATTTTCTTGATCTAGTTACCAAAGATCTTCTAAACTCATGTTTCACAAAGAGGCATAGGCCAAAACGAAATCACTATCTTTTCTACAAATCTCTCCTCTACTTCTCTATTGCTTATTATTTTTCTTTTTGGTCTCAATAACTTTTAAAATTTTAAAATAGTTTGGCTTTAATTCTTTTTTTTTTTCTAGTTTATCATGCTTCCTTATTGGTTTGATCTGGGGAGTTTTCCAGTCCTCCCTCTCCTGTATTCTAGCTATTTTTCATCTCACTTCTCCCACCATGTTTCCTTTTCATAAAGATTTCCTGCTCAACCCATTTACTGATACTGCTTCTGTTCATGAGACAGGGGCTCCTTGAAAGGACCTGGGAATTCTTGTCACTCTCTTACCCTCCAAGGCCACTGCACCAACTTCATGTGCCCCAGATTAAGTTGTTTGATTTACACTGCTGCTCCAGAGTCCTTCTTATAGTGGCTGCAGCACAGGGTCCTAACAATACTTAAATACATCATATGGTGTTACATTTTCAGGGAGCACCAGGCATTGAACAGTGGCTTTTCTTCATGATTAATCCTCCTTGCACTGGGCTTTATATTCATTATTCTTTACAATGCAAGTTTACCATATCCTCCATTTCTTCAGGTAAACAGCCGAAAAACGTCAGCTCTTCAATGATGAATTGTCAGCCATGGACTTTAGACACCACTCATGTTCAAGGGGGGCGTTTAAAAATTACAATAGAGGAAATTCCACCCCCATTCAGTGCAGCTTCCTTAAATTAATTCTTCTTTGCACAAAAGTACACCAACAATTTATTTCTTAACATTTCTCACTCACCATGCAGGTTATGCATTTCAGCTCTTTTATGTTAAACTGTCAATTTCCAAACCAGTAGAAAACTAAATGTGTAAAAGAGCAAATACACTTCTCAAAGGCCACCCTCTAAAGGTTGATGGAGGTGAAGGCACACGTAACAAGTAAAGTTCTCTAACACACAATCTAAAACAAAGAAAAACTCAGTGTCTGCTTAGGAAGCAGAATGTAAGCCAACCAAGTGAAAATGGAAAGGGACCATTTAAGTTTGTTCATGAAATGGCAGAAGACTTCAGAAAGATCTATACATAGCCAGTAACAAATACGTCAGCTACAAATGTACATCTCCAAAATTTCAGAGATATTTGTGTTGTACTTTGATATTTCTTCTCAAAGGTTTCCAAATTACAACCACAGATATTAGAGATCTCAGAATGTTTTTAGAATACTGCCTTACAGTAAAATGAACATTGTGTTTTGTCGTTTGTTTCTACTGCTGTAGTGAAAGCTAAAAATATACTACATTCCTGATACTACTTTTTAATGCAAACAATTATAGCAGTGGCCACATGCCAGTATGGAAATTTATATGGGAAGCATGGTGACTCAGGAGACAAACCTTTTTATTAAGAGCTTTTATTCTACACATGCATCTTGCTCTTCTCCCTAATGACTGCCCTTCCCATTTATTTTTCCGCAGCTTTCACAGAGCCTCAGGTTACCTTTCTTTACCTTCCTTCCATCAAGCTTCCAGGTGGAATACTGTTGCACAATACTATGTGGAATAACAGCTAATGCATATCTGGAGTGGGCTTCCCAAAAATGCATGAATAAAGGGACTGACAAACATGGTATAAACACCAAATTAGCAAATAGTTCACATGGTGCATTACAAAGGGTAAAGACAAATACCCCAAAATAATTTTGTCCAGATGATTTGTTGATACAGACACTATCTGCAGGCCAAATACAGCATGATTGTTTGGGTTTTTTCAAAATCATGTGCAATCCTGTTATATTCAGAAAGTAGTATGTCTGGGGGAATATAATTGATTTTTAAAATTTGCATAGCTGTTGCCTGAAAAAAATTGATGAAACGTATAAATGTATACATTCCAGTAATTATACACTCAAAAATACATAACAAGAGCTATAAACTGGGAATTATACTAGCCTTTTAGATAGATGTTTTAACATGTCACAGATATAATTACTTTTAAGTGTTCATTTCTTTAAACAGAATTTTAAAAGCGGTATTAACCAAGAATATCAGGCAGTGCTTTATGCAAAATTTTCTCAGAGTGGACCTGCTGAATCTTAATTGAAACTGCTGGTAGGAATAAAGAAAAAAAATCAATAGATATTCTGAGTCACTGGTGACACTCGTTTAAAGAAGCAGTGGCTTTTTACCTATTACTCTTTACTATGATTTACAGGAGTTAAAAGACACAGTTATGGCTCTGAATGTTAATACACAAATCTCCAAGGAATTAAATTTTACACTGAATTCTTGTTGGAATAGCCAGAGCCATAATTCATGCTAATATCTGGCCTAAAAAAAACAAAGAGAAAATGCAGATATTTTTCCCTCCAAACTCCCAAAGAATTAGCAATGGAGCAGCCACCAGCCTGCACAATGTGGTTTTCTCTTCCACCCCCAATATCAAATATAGCTTTGCTACCTTGAAATACAGCAAGTAGCCAGCATGGCATCAAATTCATCATGGTCATTTCCCAGCAAAACACATTTCATACTGCAGCTTTGATTTGACATTGTGCTTACAGTTGAATAAGGGGAAAAAAACCTTTCAAACAGACTGGAAATAATTCCTTAGGACTTGGCAACGTGTAGCAAGCTCATACAAGGAGACAGATTAAAGACAGTATGCACATTCCTAGGAAGAGATACTAATTGGTGGTTTTTTTTAATACATGTAATCTTCAGCAACAAAAAATAAACCAAAGACCTTTAGAACTGATAAGCTACTGTGATTAATCTTTTGTCACAAAACAAATGTTTCAAAGATTTGAAGCAGGTATTAATCAGAAACACTGCTAGGGCCTGAATTCTTTGCATTTCTAAAGAAATTATTTTACAGATGAGAGAGGAAATTTTATATTGTGCTTGGTATATGTACACAGGGTATATAACAACATAGTAAGTAAAGAGTCAGCCTTACTGTTGCAAAAAAGAAAAGTTGTGCTTCTTCTCTCTCTGCAGTATCATCCAGCAGAGATGGATGGCTCTCTTCTCACTGGAAGAGAGCAGGCCCACTGCCCAAAGCTTTGGAAGGGAAGAAACACAAACTCTCCATCTTTGCAGAGTTTTGTAGCTTTTCTGATTGCTCAGAGAAGTTCCCAGTCCAATACCAGGAAACTGAAAGCCAAGGACTAATGCTCTCATCATCCCTTTCTCAGTAATTCTGTACTAGAACAGGCATTGACAGCTGCATCACGTGAAGTTTCATGGTACCCTGTAGGGGTCGCAAAGCTTTTTCTTTCCTTCCTTATTTTGCTAAGCATCCCAAACATGACAGAAGTAGGTACATCCTGAAAAGTCCAATCCAAAACAAACTCATAAAATAAATGTAACAATATAGCCTCACACCTACTCCTCTTGTGTTCATTTGGACTTCTGCACCTTGCTGAGGTTCAGATAACATCTCTTTTGACTTCCTTCCAAGGAAGAAGAATAGCAGTAATGTAAGAAGCAAGGAGATGATCAACAAGAGATGAACATTCTTGTAAGATACTGAAACTGAAAAAGTTTTTGTAATTCTGTGAGAACTAAGGGACTTCAGCACCCTGTGGTGCACCTTCTGCTAAAACAAACCCATGGCAGTGCTCAAGCACAAACAACATAGGAAATTACCAGAATGGCCACACCAGTAAAAACACACACTATCAAATAATAAAAATGACAATCTGTTGCTACACCAAACAATCTGTCGTGTATTCTCAGAGATCAGAACACGCAAATCCTGCACGTGGTGTTTCATTGCAAGGAGCCCTACTGCCTCACGTTCCATGGAGGCGGACGGCCGCCTCCATTGCACGGATGGATCCACGGTTCTGCAGACACTCCGTGTTACTCCAGCACAGTCAAAGCAAAGTGAGTCTGTCCCCATTTATGAAGACTAGACAGGCAGACAGAGAAGAGCATGAGCTGAATGAAAATGGCATTAAGAAGTGCATTTGCCGGCATTAAATAATGAAATGTTTCAGATTATTAATATATGATTTATAACCAATTTTAAGTCCTGAAATCCTGGCATTTCAAGAAAAGTGCTGCAATTATTATGTTAGATTTTAGATTTTTCTGAAGTTGACATCCTCAACTACATATGTTGAAGGATAAGTAATGAATCATATGCATATATGATAATTTCATGTCTAATACTCAGACAGGCACCACAGCCACAACTGAAGACGCCAACTCTACATATTGTATCTTCCTCCAGGACAGAATATCAGATAATATAAATGGCAATTCAACAAGAAATAACAACTTATTATGCATTTTATTTTCTGGATTGACAAAAATGAATAATTGATTAAAACCAATCCAAGTTTTCCTCTCTGAGTTTAGTATTGCAAATGAGTAAAACCTTCTCAGCTAAGCTTGTGCAAACAAATAATGTAAAGATAAAATAACATTTTTATCTTTACATTAAAATAACTATTTTAACATTCTAGGAATGATATCATTAAATCATTTTCTCTATTTGACGCACAACTGTAAACATGTTAAGTGATGCAGTAATGCAATTAGCATGAAGAAAATTGTAACATTTGCTTGACATCAAAGACACTTTTTAATCAAGCTCATGTGTGTCTACAGATACTTTGGCAGAAGCATTCTGACACTGATGAAGTCAGGCTCTGGCATTTCCTGCTCCACACTGGGGACAAGGTAGAAGAGTTCTGTCTGAGGCTAAGTTCAAACAGGAATCATACCTCAGAGGATAGTATCCTTTATGACTATATTCTATCTTCTACATTAAATGAGGTTATAAGCAGCCTATCCATTAGTGTAGCTGACAAAGTTTGTTTCTTATCCCTGCCTCCATTAGGTTTGTCTGCCCAGGTCTGGGTCTCTATGTTTTGTTTGTTGACTCCCCCTTTTATGCAGCACCCAGCCCCTTTTGCAATGAAAATGGGCCATGACCAGATATCCTTAAGGGCAGAGATTCCCATTCACCCTTGTGAAGCAAGGCAGCCTCTGCACTCTCCTTGTCCTTTCAGGATGACTTAGATCAGGACTTGGGTCACGGCATCACCCCCTTCCCCCCAGGTGAAAAAGCCCTTTCAGCACTGTTTAGGCTGTTGATGGATAGAAAATCACATAACCAACCACAGAACCACAGCATCATTTCGATAGGAAAAGGTCACCAACTTCAACCATTAGCCCAGGACTGCCAAATTCACCATTAAACCATGTTATAAAATGTCCCTACAGACCTTTTAAATGTCTCCAGGAATGGTGACTCAATCACTACCCTTGGCAGCCTGTTCTAATTCTTGACATCCACTTCAGTGAAAGAATGTTTCCTGAAGTCTAATCTAAACCTCCCCTGGTATAGCTTGAAGTTGTTTCCTCTTGTCCTACCATTAACTGCAAAGAAATGAACACTTCCTTATTAAAATTCATGTACTCTGGAAGAGCAGAAAAGTTTGCAGCTTTGCAGTTGCTAAAAACGTCAGGATTTTGCAGTCCTTTCCAACCTATGGTTATCGTCATCAATCAATTAGTGCCCAGAAGAAGAACTCCCTATTATTGGGTCCTGCCACACTTCCAATATTTTCCTAGTAGTACACATACCACGAACATCTCTGTTCTACCCAGTTTCCCACCCCAACATAAGCAATAAGATCAAGCTGGAGGACAAGCAAAAGCAGAGCTAAAGAGGATGGTCTTCCCTGAGGACTACGTCAGGGTAAAAGGGCATCCATGCATTCTCAGTTACATGCTGTAGCTCTGTATGGGGCACTTAATCTTAATTTCTAAGTGGATAAAACAGAGTAGATTTTTATACCAGGGTGCTTAAACTTGTGGCTTATTCCAGCAACAGAAAGGTCTAAAACCAGGGTGAAGTAAAACCATGGATGTCCATTTGTCTTGTCCAGAGCATGTAAGGGTACCTTGACCACAGGCATGAGACAAGGTTTGAGACTGGCAGAGTGATAAGGTATGCCTTATCAAAAGGTACGCCTTAAACAATTAGGCAACATGCCAGGAGAAATGGGAATGCAGGTGAGATTTTGGGGAGAAAGCTGTAAAGAACCATGCAAATGTACGTGACACACATTAGTCCCACATGGAAAAAAAGAAGGAGGCAACACAAAGGCTGTAAGAGAAGGATAAAACAACAGGAATGGCTGGATAGGCAGGAGTCTGGTATACATGCTCCTGACAAACAGCAAGGGGAAAAATCAGGTTGAAAAGTCTTTGGGTTTGTTCAGCTAAGACATGTGATGATCCACAGGCCTCTGCCTCTGAGCCAACTCTTTGACACTGCAGTCTATACTGCACAGGCAGATGCCAGCATCTGAAATACCATAGGGATGAGAAACCGTGCGGCTGTTCCTGGGGCCGGGGGGAAGCACCAGCAGCCTCACAAGCCCACTACAAATAGTAGAGAAGGTGATCTAGGAAAAGTGACTCATTAGCAAACTAAGCAAGACAGAAAAAGCCCAGCCCTTTAATTTTAACATGAATATTATCTCCTGAATTAAAGCCAAATAAAGTCTCCTTTCTCACTTCCAAGAAAGTAATTTCCTTCCCGCTCCTATTTTTCTCAGTCCTCAAATTTCTCCACAACAAATGGACTTACTTGCTAGACACAATTTCAACTTAGATTTTAGAAGAGAATTCCAAATTCTGAACTATTATTTTAAAAAGTAGAACTAGTTGACTTGTCTCAAAATTACATAATCTTCGTTTTCCTGCCAAAACTCATCTGGTGTGCTTAGAGCTGTTTTGAAATCAATGGTAGAAGTAACAGGGATTTTTAGGTCCAGGCAACAAAAAGCTAAATAGTTCTTGTCAGTCTGCAGATGCAGAAATCATACACACTTAGCTAATGGGGACATGAAAAGACAATTTTAAAAAGTAGTTTATTAGACAGAAAAGGTATATCTTTACCATACTTTGAAAGGCCTAGGTCTTGAATTACTGGTAAAAGGGTGGGTGATTTACAAGCTCAGTCAATTCACTCCACAATGAAACTGCTCACAGCTAAGGTAGAAAGAAAGAGGCAGATTCTTGGCTACAAGTCCTCAAATGAAAAAAAGAATAAATCCCTACAGCACCTCAGCTACATCTATTCAATCTGAACCTCTCCTCTCCTTCTCTTGCAAAATGTCTTTATCAAGTTACAGCTGCCAGCACTCTGCCTCCAACTACATGCTGCCATCTCTAAAACTCCAATTCCCAAATACTTCACCACTCTCCTAATTGTTCTGCAAACAGCCATGGCATCTGGCTCAATTGGGGATCTTCCAGTTAAAATTTACTGTAAACAATTTAGCAGTTTGTGACAATATAGAAAACATTTGGACTCCTTCCCTAGAAAACCTAGCTGGCTCAAATCCTCAAGGTTTTTCTCTCTCTTCCTTTCTTAGCCTACAGATGCTAAAATGCTGGAGAGCAAGAACATCTTTTTGAGGACCCACCCTCCCTTCAGTTAAAACACTCTTGGAAACAACCATCAAGGAACTGCTGCAAAGGACACTGAAAGGCACTGCTGGGAGAATGTGCTGCACACCCCCATGGGTTGATGACTACACACTGCCTTCGACAGCTTAGAGGGGAACCGTGCACAGTTCAGCTGTGGTTCAACGGTTTAAACATGGTTGCACTAAACTGCAGAATTAGCTCACACTGAACTGCTGAATTAACCCACTCAACACTCTTTTCTGCAAACAAGGAGAATGATATTAGTTTTAACTGAACTCTGAAATCTTGTTTAATCCAAGCAAAATCAGCATTAACTTAAAAAGAAGAGCTGGGTAGGTTCAGCAACCTGAGAAACCCTATCCTATAAAAACCAAAGCAAATGCAGGAAAGAAAGCAGTCTTCCTCATCCCCCAAGTGGAAAATTTACCAGTTTCTCCTGCAAGCCACAGGAAAAAAAGAGGTAACACAGCACAGACTGAAAGACATATCAGTTAAACCAGAAAACTGGAGATTTTTTTAAACTTCCATCATGATTCTTTCAGCCAATTGTATTTCCTTTGCCAATTGCACAGAACTACTGCTCTGCTGTATTTGCTCAAGTGGTTTAATTACATTTTACTTCTTCCTATTTTACAAAACAAGTAAAGCTCCCTCAGCTCCCTCTCCTTGTATGTTACATACCTGCTCACCTCCACAGGAAAATCATCTGTTCAAGTCGGAATTGTGCTCCCACAAGCAGAGCAAGAAGATGCGGAGATGCGGAGCCACAGCAAAGCCAGAGGCAGAAATCAGCTCTGTGGAGGGAGCTCAGCAAGCAGAACAGGGCTGGGAGGTGATGGCAATGGGGAAAAAGAGCCACCAAAGGGTCACCTGCCACAGAACTCGACTCCTGCTTGCCAGGTTGAGAAGGAAGGTTCTATAGCAGCCCTGCGTAATTCAATTCAGTTCGAGTCACCTTCCTCAAGGTCTGGTCTTTGAAATGCTGCTGCAGAAGGCAAACCTGGATGTTGTTTTCTTAAAAAACCTTGACTTGGCTTCTGTGCATCATTTTCAGGGTAGTGCTTATCAAAGTCACAGCTGCATCAGCATTAGCCCTGATAAAAGCTCTCAGTAAAGTGAAAATACCTTCAGGATCAGGGGACTGAGACTCAAGACTCAGCTTCAAGTTCTGCTATAGCTTTCAACCAACAATTCTAAAAGTTATTTCAAAACACCTTTCTTAAAAAGCACACTGATAACCCCAAGGCACAACAACGACATGACTAGGTTTTAAGGCAGCTGAGTGCAGAAAGCATGAGATTTCATTTAGCACTTGAAAAATTTAACTTAAAAATAATTCTGCCTTTGTTTTGAAGAATCCAAGATAAGCTAGTTCATAAGTAGTTCAGAACATCATCTTAGGAACACTGGAACACCCTAGAGAGCTTACTTGTTAAGAAATAGACTTAACTCCAAGCACTTTGAGGTCTGCTACATTAGTATTCTCTTAATTAGAGATTTTCAGAAGAGTGCATCTTATTTGTGAGCACAAAGAAACTCACCCAGACTTGGTGAAGCCATACCTATTCTGTTATTAAATAAAAAACCGCAAAGATTTGATTATAGATTTGTCTGGCATGACAAATTCCAAAATCAGTTAGTGGCTGAAGCACAAACATTGTCTAGCTTCCCCAACAGGAAGCTGGATAATTGGGTTTTCCATTAAGATCTGTGTGAAAGCAGACTCCATTCATGTGAAATTTGGCTGAGCAGGTATTCCACATGGAAGGGAGGAAAGTCACAAAAGACACAAAAGTCACAAAAAAAGTTTCAGGACCATTGTATTTTAAAGCTTGCTTTGCATGGTGTTCCTTAATTAAACTTAAGGTTGCAATTGTAAGAAGGGTATGCATACAAGAAGAAATGCTCCACACAAATTTCACTGGTTTGTCATGAGTTGAATTTGTTAGTCAGTAAACCAAATATTAAACGTAACATGAAACCTTTATTACTATACTAATAAACTGTGAAACCATTATTACTGAGAAAAGCGTCAGTTTTCCAGAAACTTCCATAGTTTTTAATTCAGTGCACATATATATCTGAAATGGCAGTGTAAAACAGCATGTATCAGTGCACTGAATCTGACAGGGACTGGCTAAGCCTTCCCCACAGCAGCCCCTGAAGTGCCTGAGCAGCACCCACACAGCACCAACACCCGCAGGGGCCAGGAGGCTGGGAGGGGGAAAGAGGTTGGGAGGGGATGCAGCCAGGACAGCTGGCCCCAGCTGACCAGAGGAATTATCCTGTACCATATGGTGTCATTCTCAGCAATAAAAGTAAAGAGAAAGGAGGAAGATGACATTCCTTATGAAGGTGCTCTCTTCTGAAGCAGCTGCTATGTGTACTGGGGCCCAGCTTCCCACAAAGTGGCTGGACACTACCTGCTGATGGGACGTAGAGATTAAATCTCTATTTTTGCTTTGCTTTCGTGCACAACCTTTGCTTTCTTTCATTAAACTGTCTTTAACTCGACCCATGATATTTTCCAAATTATTTTTTTCCACTGCCCAGGTGAGGATGGAGTGTGAGAGAGCAGCTGGGTGAGCATCTAGCAGCCAGCCAATGTTAACCCACCAGAGTCAAAAATGCTAAAAAATTCATAACTTTTAATAAAGTCACCTCAGTATTAGAGATGTTTAGCACTGTAAATGTTTTAAAAACACTTAACATCAATGGGAGAAGTCCTCTGGACTCAACTATACAGACACTGCTGCTGGCAGAGAACACACAAGCAGTCAATATAGGTCAGTTCAGAACAATGTGAACTGCTGGATATCTACTCCTTCTTCAGTGCCATACGTGGTATACTTCCAAGAACAATCATGGGATATCACATATACTCAATATTTTACTATATCTTCTAGTGGAACATGTCCCTGCTTATGGAGGGGGTTTGGAACCATGTGATCCTTAAAGCCCTTTCCAACACAAGCCATTCTTTGATTAGATGAAAAAGGAAGTGTTCTTTTTTTCTACTGACATGTCTGCCATTAAGTTCTTTTTGGTTTACATAATCATCTTGAAAGATATACTAATTTTTGTTGTTATTATTTATTGGCTTTGTAGAAAAACAAAGTTATAAGCTTCTCTAGGGGAAATCAGAAACCATCTTTTGTGAAAGTTGTGAAAGTTCTTTGGAGCTGGTTTAAATTCCATGGGAGATCAATTTTTAAATTCTAGCTCTAAGTCTAGAGGAGATGAAGACATTCTAGAGAAAAGAACTGGAAAACACTCTCATTTAAAAATCCCCCCAAAAAATAGCTGTAGCAATTATTTAATTTTTAAAATGTAGAGAATAGTCAAGCAATTACTCAGAAAGATAAGAAGCCCAACAGTTTTGTTTTTTTTCCAAACAGATGCTTTTATATCATGTTATTTCTGCAATACTTTTTGGACTACTTGCTCTACCCCACCACATCCTTTAATTTAATAACTTTGGAGGATTCACACATCCTTCACTACAGCAGGAAATGAAACATAAATTACCTACCACTTTCCTTCCTTTATTGCTAGAGCTGCAAACATTTTGTGCTAAGAAGGGAGAAGAAAACCGCATCTCCAACTGGAAAAACCCTGTTTCTCCAGCTATACAGAGCCTCAAGACTTCTATCACAATTCAGCACTTCAGGCCAAGTACCTCCTGCTTTAGAGACTACAGGATCTCTGAGCTGAAGAAGAGAAGTGTTGCAGCAGCCCTCTATTAGAGGGTAAAAGTGAGCTGAGGCACAGACTTCTTGTTAAACACAGCATTAAAAGGGTCCTGGTTTATTCCTTTTCACAGCTTAGTCACCTTAACTCCAACTATTCACTGACTGGCTGCAGCAAGCTCCTGCTGCAGGTTTTCTTTGCAGGCTCTGACTGCTAGCTATTTCCTGCTAAACTCTGGCTGCAGGCTTTTACCGAGCTAGACTGACTGCAGGTTCCAACAACAGGCTCCAACTGCAGACCCAGACTGACCTTGCAGCAGTCACTCTCCTCATTATCTCTCCCCAAGATCCTGCTTCATGAATCTCTCTTCCATGCCCCTCAAAGTTCCTCCTCTATGATAATCCTCCCCTTACCATCTAACCCCCTCTTTCATCTCACTCATCCTTATTGAATACAGCTTTTACTCATCAGGGGTGAGGCTGTATTGGTTAACTAATGCAGCTGTTAGTTATCAGGGACGAGGTCACCTGTATTTTCTTCTCCTACAGACAGTACTATGCACTGTATTGTCTTTTGCATTTGGCTTAGCAGAAGCAGAACACAAGTCTTTAAACTTTTGGAAAATCCTCCATTCTCAAGAAACAAAGAAACTTCTTTTTCACAATGGGAAAAACACCAAATTACACAAAATGCTGTTATAATTCATTTAAAATTCCTCTCCACTTGATAAACGAAGAAAATAGCTGTCCATTGTTTCTTCACAAGGGCAAATTCTGTTAATGGGTGCATGAAAACTAGGTTTACTAAGGGGACTAGCAGCACACTGCTTTGTAATACAAAAATGGCAATGAAAAATAGTAACATATAAATATATGAAATAAAGAACAATGTAGTATTCTGCACTGGAACAAGGTGCCTTTACAAGAGGTGCTCTGTTATGCCATAACCCATGTAACACATGAAGTAAACACTTTATTGCAATGAAATACAGACAACCTGAAATGGGACATCTCCCTTTGCCCATATTCCATGACAGACGGTACTGGAATGCTATTTGCTGCAAACCAGATTAAATCAGTTTTAGAAACTGAATTCCATCAATGAACAGATTGCACCATCTGCTTCTACTAATATACATTAGAGAATGTGTATTTTCCATAGCTGCATATTTACTCTGTAATCAGAAGACTACAAGACAAATAGGTATAGCTTAGCTACAGAATGGCTGAGAAGCATCATCATTTGAGAATGTCAAGGGTGTAAACAAAGAAGCACTTAGGTTATTGAAGGCTGTGCAATGAAGTAATGAAATTAAATTAGGCAAAAGAAAATTTAAGCAGCACACTGGAACACTAACAGTCATTGCAGTGATGAGAGAAATAGAAATACAAAAAGCATAGATGTAATAAAGTTTCTTACTAATAACATGTATTAAAAAAAAAAAAAATCTTTCAACTGAAGCCTAAGCAGGGCTGTCTGGGAATCTGAATTTTTATTACATGGTTGTTTGTGCTTTCAAGAAAAAAAACCCAGATTTGAACCAGGAGGTAAGCCAACATTTGAAGTTTTCAGGGAACAGAAATCCTGCAAAATTTTGTTTTGGAAATCCAAACATGATGTTCCCAAAACAAAATATGCTTTCTCAGTATCCTCAGCAGCTGCTGACTGAAATGAATGCAATTCCTTTCATTTCACAACTGCCATTTTTATGGCTTGCTGAGGTGACAAAAATGACGAAACCTACCTTAGACTCCAGGTCAGGGAGTGCCAAAGCACCTGCAGGACCTTCTCTCTGACAGTGCAGCCATGTGAGTTGCTTGGAATGCCAGAGCCCTGCACTCCCAGGCCAGCCAGCTCCCCACACCACCCACAGTCCATACAGCCAGCCAGGTGACTCTAGAGCCACTGACATCTCACACACAAGGCCCCTTCTTATAAGCACCTGAAAAGTCAGGCTGACACATTGGTGTGACATTTTGTGGCATACTGATATAACAGCAACATAAAAATGAACCTGAGGAAAATGCTTGAGAAGCCAGGGTGAGATTTCACCATTATTATTCTATGTATCCTCAGTAGCAAGGATGGTTATTTGCAGGAGAGTGAGATACCAATTGCAATTAATGAAACAGTATTTCATCATAAATTGTGGTCTTTAAAAGGACAATAAAAGAAACAAGAATTATTGGGGCACTAATTTTCTCCAGTATAAATTCAGAGGAATGTAACAAGTTACAGAGGAATGTAACAAGTCCTAAGGAAAAAAAAAGAGTAGAACTCTTCAGGGCCAAAAATAATTTAAAAAAAGAGATATGAAGGTATGACTGAGGTGTACAAATTCATTCAGTCCAGAAATAGGGAACAACTGAATGATGTGAGTAACAGAGGTAGCAGGCATTAAATCACAGGAAATCCACAGCAAAAAGTTCTTCACACAACTTGTACACAAATGGCAGAACTTCTTGATGCAGAATATTATGAATGCTAAAGTGCATATGGATTCCCAAAAAGTAACTTTATTGATGACTGCTAAACACCAGGACAACCCAACAGTCCTTGGGATGCCCAACGTGTATCACAGGAAAAGCACAGTGTGCTGGATTTAGCAGGAAAATTCCTTCCCTCAAGCAGAGTGAGGCACTGAGCCATACCCCCCCTCCAAAAGTGAGCAGTCACAGCCTGCTCTGTGTCACTAAGCACAGCTTCATGCAGGTCTGAAGATTTAGATGTGCCAAGCACTCACTCCAGCTCAATAAAATTGAGACTGCAGAAAGAAAAACACGTCAGACACTGTTGTGATTTTTTCTCACAGTCCTGAGAAATATTAATTATTGATACAGTAATCGTGTTTCATAAACAGCTGCTGCAGATAAGGGAAAAAAAACCACTTTAATGCCATGCTAAATGTGTGTAGATCTAATTAGCTTCTGCTCAAAGGTACCTCTTAAGAGAAGGAGGGGATCCAATACAAGGACAAGAAGGCATTATATTGCTGCAATCCTATTGGTGGAAGTAAGTCTAAGATACAGACGAAAACTGAAAGGAAGACTTTATGAGTTGAGTATGTATTATGTCAAAACCAAGGCTTCTGACTTCAGAGCCTTGCAGGGGAAGAATGATGAGAAGGTCTCATATGACCTATATAAATAAAGGAAAACAAGTTGAACCCGGTCTTTGCCTGAAACTGGGAAGTCATGCCATAGAATTGCTGTCAGGACCTGCAGAAGAGCACCTCTGTTCACTTGCCAAAGCAGGACTAGTCAGCTCCTCCATACCTCTATTTCCTCACTCTAAATCACAGCATAAAATCGAGCACTCGAAGCGCAAAGCGTTTTATGAGCCTTGGTACAGGCATATTACAGAGGGTATTAAAAAACCCCAGTGGGCCATGTGAATAAAAGCAGAGGTACCACTTTGGAATAAAGTGCAAGCTAAACAGTTAAGCCAAAATCAGTCATAAGAGGAAAGAAGCGTAACATTCATTCCTGCAGGCCAATGAAACTGCAGAGAAATTAAATTATTTCTTCAAGATGGACATACATGACAAAGCCAGATATTTACACCATGTTAGAAAAGAACTAAAATAATAAAAATAGAGGTAAAAAAGAAAAGTTTGTGAGTTAGTGTATTATTTAGAATGAAGTAACATATGACTTGATGAGGACAGCCTCAAGCAGGGAACCCTAGAGAAAATGAAGAATGAAGATGTAGACAGAAACATATGACAGATAATTGGAAGGGTTTTAGAAGAGTTTTTTGAATAATCAAGAAGTCAAAATTACATAAATAAGAAAGTATTTCTTCAAGAAGGAATAAAGGCACAATAGGGAGGAAAAAAAATAACCAACAAATAAAAAGGAGAGGCTCCTGAACAGCCTTCCTAAGATATTAATTTTCTGTACTTCACTTAAGAGAGGGACATCAGATGGAGTTTTGTCTACTTGGGGTTCTTAGATGAACACATTCATTTGTAGGTGGACATAGTGAAACTACTATTGCACTCTAATCTCTGTCCAGAAGTCAAAACAGGGCATCCTCAAGGAAAATTCAGTGAGGAATAGAAACTGTGGATGGATTCAAGTATCTCTTTCTTGTAATCGTGAGGGGTGTTTTATGGGTTTTTTGCTGATTTTTTTTAATGTCTTCATCTTCCTTGAAAAAGGGCTATTAGTACTTGTTTTTAGTCGCTTTGGCAGAGTTATTTCTAAAAGACTCCTATCTGCTGCAGCAAGAAGCTGTATCTGAGTAATTCTGTCATCTAGCTTTTACATCCTCTAAAACTGATTTTTCTTTACCTTCTTTATTAATATTGCAGTGAACTGAAAGTACTTCTGCATTCTGCCAAAACTTCAACAATCTTTAACTTCAGAAAAATTCTGAACAAAACCAAAGCAAAATATTATGTTTTAAAAAGTAAGGAAGGTGCCTATACTCTGAATGAAGCTACTGATTTACCTTCATAGAAGACAAAAAGGCAGGATGCACTAATTGCCTGGTCCCTGAGAGCTCAGCGTAGATGACTCTTTTTAGCCTCAATTCCTTTCACAGGGGACTTTCAATTCACACACAAAACTTAAGTGAAAGCCAGGTTCCATTTATTTTAATATGACATTAACTTAGTCCAGGGCACTTGCATGTGTTCATTGTGATTAATAAAGAGAAGAGATGTAACTGTCAAGCCAGTGTGAGAAGCCAGGTTATCTGAAGAGCACCTGGGAGACAGAATAACACTTCATCATTCTGAAGGCAGCATTACAGAATGTGTTGTCTCCACACTGCATTTTATTTCAGGGAAAAATCCCTCCCCATTATGGCAGCATCGTCTTTGCTTACGCGGTAGGAGCAGATCCATGAGAAAAGAAAAAAAGAATTGAAAAAGCAAGCCAAATACTCTATGATCACAAAATACAGCTAACACATGGGAATCACACCACCATTAATGGGGTGATATAAAAACTGCTGCACCTGATGGAAGTCTTCCTCGATTTGATAGGATTAAGGATCAGGACCTACAAGCTCCTAGTATCTACTTGGTTAGTGCAGCATCACATGAATTCACAACATTGTTTGATTTCTGCCTTTTAAATTCTGCTAAATAATTGCCTGGTGCATCAGTCACTTCTTATACAGACACAGAAATACATCAAAAGACCCCGGTAAACATCAAAGCTGACCATGTAACACGATGCTTCCATTGCCTCCACAAAGGACTCTGGTCTTTCTGGACTTAGTAAGAGCTTGTGCGCTTCCTTTTTAACAACTTTCAGACATCTATACCCAGTACTACTTCTGTTTTGCACTCACCAGATTTCCTAAATCCCAGACTTGAATTCTGTGTTTATTCTTTTATTAAAATCATGGCACAGGTGACATGTGGGCAAATATGCTTATAACTCTACTTCATCTTCTCTGGACGATACATAGGACACTTACGCATCACTCATCAGCTTCTGAAATGGATCTGCCCATGATCTTCAAACTACTTTATGCAAAATTAGGCAATTCCAGATTTTCATGACTCATGTTCATCGCTGCAGTATTTACACAGCACCAATCATACAGCTGCCTTGTGCAGATTGGAACACGCCACTAACTACATACATTTCATTTGGTTCTACTCCTCTACAAGTGAGGTTATGATTTTCAAGGGCCACGCTCCAGGCTCACACCCAGATGTTCAGGGACCAGAAAGCCCCTGAAGTGTATAAACTCATTTGAATTTACTGACCCTTCCAGAGAAATAAAGCCACAAATAAAGTATGTCTGCAATTTTATTTCCTAACTTGTGTATCTACAGCTAAAATACATAAAATATATGAAATCCTATAGCTTGGATTCACTAAAGCTGGTAATGCTTTACTTGTGATTCCTTACATATAATTTTGAAGTATTTTTAAAAAATTACATAAAAAGAAATTACAATTTGAAGTCTTGGTTGGAAAATAGTAACAGTAGATCAGTTTATCATTTGTTTGCTCTTTTCTCATCAATTTAGATGAATGACTGTGTCTGTTTAGACCAAGCAGCTGTTTTTCAAGCAGCTTTCACAAGTCTTACTTTCCTTCATACAGCTGAAGTCTCATTATATGCACAGAAGACCAAAGTACAATATTATTTATTGTCCTCTGTTTAGTCAGTTTCTAGACTTCCACAAATGTTATGCTTAGGTAATTGAAGCATGTGAAATATTTCATTCAGCTGTACTGTGCACACTTACAAACATGAAGTAGAGTGTAAAAGAAAACAACTCAGATTTTTAAGAGTTTATAATGCACTTAAACAAATAACTGCCATATTCCAATCTATGTTCTGCCAAATTTCATAATGAAAGTAGACTATGCAGCAACTAAGCACTTTCCATAAGCATTGGCTCTTAGGTATGTCAGGAACAAAAACCTATATGCTCACTGTGGCTAACATCTATCATTTACTCACTTAGCATTTCACTTACATACAGCTTAATGAAATAATAAAAACATCTAAATGCTATATAATAAACCACCTCCACAGAGTACAAACTAACATCCAAGTGGCATTCAAAGTTAGTTTTTTATTTTTTAAAGCAGCAAAAGGATGTATTAATTGATAATTCTTTCTGTACCTAGCCATGTAAGTCTAACAGTACAGGATAGAGGGAAAAAATACTGTGTAGGACTGCAATGAAATGTGTAAAATCTTGCAGATCTATTTGCTAGCTTTGTCCTTGCTTAAGATCCCACAAATTGTGAGAAGCACTTTTTACCCTTAGAGTGGATACTGCATCAGGTATTTGTCTTCTAATATGAAAATGGGCTAAAAAGAGTTAAAAGAAGAAACAGTAATAAAAACAGCTTTAATAATCTACTCCAGTTGGGTGATTTAGGCATCAATTTATAAAACCTCCACCATTACTCCTACTCTGATATGTGGCAGCAAAACCACGCTGTAGGTGTTTCTCTCCAAGTTGCCCTGAGTACCTCTCATGGTCGATATTGCAGTAATAAAGTGCATTTCATGTTAGTTCAAATTTGTGGTATAAAGACCAGGAAATGAGGCTGAGGTGCACAGTTAGAACTTTAAAACAGATGCTTTAATTCTGCTACAATTTATTAGGAAATATTCATATGATTCAGCTTCACAGCATGCGTGAATATAAATCCTCAAGAGATTTAATTAGGTGTATTTTATCAGAAATTGCATTCCCATAGACATATGCTGCTCCTGCTTCCTGCTGATAATAACAAAGACCAACTGACACTTAAGAGCACATCTGATGTGTGGTTTTCTGATGACATTAGGTACAGTAAGACAATGAAAAAACAGTGCTCAATATATCAGTGGTGTTCCCAGTTGCTTTACCCATACTGACTTAAAAGGCAGTTTATTTTATACAGTACAAATTAACCTCATGAAGTTTTATGGTTTGTGAATCTACAAAATATATCTTTTGCTTCCAATACCGTAAACATGGCATATGAAAAAATTCTGCTTGCTGTACCCATAGATGTGCTCATGAGAGCCTACAAAAACATTCTCTTGTTTTGAAAATCATAGTTTTCATCAATTAATTGCTTATTAACAGAGTCTTTTCTGCAATACAGTGATTTCTTAATTCTTTAAGTATTTTGATCATAGTTTCATACTTTCAGGATTTTAAATACTTTCAGTATTTATTCCACGAACTTCACTTCAGAGAAAGAGTACTTAGTTTTCATGGACTTTGTTGAGAAGTTCTTTGTCTACATGAGCCACCAACTGCAGAACAGTTAAAATTATCTTGATTTTTCTAAGCAGTTCCCAAAAACAAAACAGAAGCTAAGGTCTGAGTTCAAACTAGAATTCAAATTAAAGAAATTATGTGAATTTTAATTTGAAAATGATATACAGGTGGTTTGTTTTGGTTTGTTATTTTTGGTTTGTTTTTTTTTTTTTTTTCATTTGGTTTGAAATATATTATATCAATACAGATCTAAAGCATAATTCTCTCTCAGATATTATCACTTATCATCTTCAGGTATGCATCCACATATTGGTGTTGATTTCCACGTAGTCTGCTATTTTTATCACATATTTTTCTACTCCCTCCTACACTCACATACAGTGAAATTTCTCTTTCAAGATGACTTCACAATTCAGAATATATCCCAGAATCCAGGGCCTTTCTTCTTTTTTTTTTTTTTTTTTCTTTTAGAAAAAGAAATCTGGCCATGGATATTTTTGTGCTCCTGTTTCTCCTGTCTATTTTCCACTTAGAAAAAAATGGAGTGAACTATGATAGATAATATTCAACCTTGTAACAGGTTTTGAACACAGGGCTTCCTTTAACCTCAGGAACAGCTATAGTTAACACTGCTGGAAAGCTAGGATCTTTTCAGATATGACACAGGAACTTTTAAAAATAAGCTTAGCAGACAGAATGTGCATCTCATTACTTCTGGGCCCAATTAAACACCTTTTTGAAAAATCTGTACCATTTTGAAAGTGATGTTTTTCTCCTTCTGGTTTTAGATTTGAAGTGAGTGCATTGTCACAGTCGTGATGGTCTAAGGGTTAACAAGTGGCTGAGTTCATGGGAAGATAAGGACTTGCGGTAAGCTATTTTTTTACATTTAGAGTTTTCATCTTTAAGGTGTTGTCACGTTGCTGACTGAACCCAACCTGAGTTAACACTGTTCAACCAGTTCTGAACAAGGACAGAAGCATGTGTGTCTCCACCATCTGCAGACTGGAACCATAAAGTCAGAATCTTATGTTATAAACAAAAATGAACCCTGTAAAACCCCCAATTTCCCCATGCCTATTGTTGGGAGTGCAGCGTAAAGCCTCAGAATTGAATACAACCAAGAGCAGAAGGAACAGAGGAAAGCTCTTTGGTGAGCTGTTTCTTAGTCTAAACCATTACAGTTTTTTCTTTATCTTCCTCTTTGGCAAGGTCTCAGTCAGCACTCAAGAACACACACAAAATCCAAGGGAACAGTAGGACAGTAATTCAAATTTATATCACAAGTCACAGGGTACAGTTCCTCCTGATTCTGCCACTATCATTAAGAAGGGGGTTAGTCAGATATTCCTGAAAAAACAGGGACCTGTTCAAAGACCTAACATAGACACTTCATTGCCATTAACTTTGGTTAGGACCCAGTCTGTTCATACTTTTCTCAGTTGCTGCTTCAGTGTGTCCAAGACCTGCAAGATGGTGATGTACCTGTTAATTTCTGGCAGGTATTTTTGGAATTGCAGAATTAATTCTCAGAACTGTCTGTCAGGATGGACATATGTTAATAAGGAAGGTTTGCAATGTTTGGAATTTGGAAAATCAGACATAAATTATCAATAGAAGACACTGTATGAGTTGAGCACAGATTTAAATTTCCTTATATTTTGAAACTGCTTCTGAAGATAACTCCTGGATAAAATTGTAATTTCACTTTAGTCAGAAAGGGCCACCCTAAACTTCTACCAGTGAGGATTTGAGTGCTTGACAACACCAGAAGCATCCAGCACACTTAACGTTTGAGTGAGAAAAGTGCCCTGGATGAGGGAAGGGAGGGCAGGGGATAAAAGAAGACACATACAGTGATCAACTGAAAAAAAGAGTCAGTCTGTCCTCCAAAACACCCCAAATCCCATCAGTCTGCTGCTACAGGTTTCACTATTACCCTTCTCCACCTTCTAAACCTAAGTTCTCGTCTGTGCACATAGCGGTTTCCAAACTGTTCAGAGATTGCTCAACTAGAAATGGCTTTAGGTAGCTTATGTTACTACACCCTAGCAGAGCCAATGGATCCCAAAGAAAATAAAATTAAATAATTTTGATAGAACAGGTAACATATATCAATACCTACCAACACAATATGCTTGGAAATCAATAGGCTACTAATTCAGGCATGGAGAGTCACTTTTAGTGCAGAACATTATCAGCCTTGAGCTGTGTCAGGAACTTGGGTGAAGATGAGAGCATATTTTTAATAATTTCCATTTAGTGGCTTTGCCATATTAATTACACTCTCTTGGAAACTTTAATTTCAAGTAGCAGCATATAATCTCTCAAAATTTCACTACTTTATGCTATACCTTGCTTTCAAACTTGTGTCTTGCAAGCACCTGAAACAGAAGAAGCTGACAACTCTCAGGTGACGCACTATCCACTTTAACTTTGGGTTTGAACATTTCAGTCTTCCTGTGAGGCACTGGGAAAGCACAGAGCAGTCACCTGGAACACAGCACTCCAAGGCAAAACAGATCTTTACAACTCCTGTGTGAGTCCACATTGACAGCTCATGTCCAATTTTTCATCTACCAGTACTCCCGAGTCCTTCTCTAGCAGACTGCTCTCAATCACCTGCTTTGCACTGGGGACTGCCCTGCCCCAGGTGCAGGACCTCACCTATTATCATACATTTATGTGTTCTACACAAGACATACTACAGAACAAACTCATACAAAACTGTAAGTTAAAGTAATGCTGACCCTAAACCTTAATGATCACTGGTAGTTGTCACAAAGCTGCCTCAGTTCCATCTTTCTGCCAGGGCCAGCAGGGGAAGAACGAAGCAGCAGTCTCTAAGCACTCCTCATGCCTTCTGTTGGGGTCATCACAGCATTCAAGGTGCAAGGTTAGCTCAGAAAAAACTTCTCATTTCAATCTCAGGTATGGATAAAGCATATCGGCCCTGTAACAGTTTCACTGTACTATTCAACAAACATACAGCCAGATTTGAGTTGTAATACTCTTCCTACTAGTGCAGAGGCATTTGTGTTGAGCCCTAACGGTGGTACTGGCTTAGTGTACAGTGCAAAATTTTCAGTGAAGTATCACAGATACCAAAATGACAGTGATTAAATCCTAGGCAAATCTACTGACTGACAACAAAGGAGACAACAGCCTATCATAACAAACTTCAGGAATGGTGTATTTATTGTATACAAGGTTCAGTTAAAAAAATGTATTTCATTTAAAAGCACAAAGCAGCTTGCAAATTTCAAACTCAATGTAGACTTGAAAGGAAGGAATACTTTCAGGATTTACACATCACTAGAAATGACATTTAAGTCATATTCTGTTGATAAAATACCATTTCAAAGAGAAACCACCTCATTCTCTCCAAGTCATGTCAGTCTTGCAATGGTAACTGAATTAAAATAGCAGGATATGTTTTTCTTAAAGCCATAAGAAGACATCTGTATTTAAATTAAGGCAGGGAAAGAACAAAGAATTTGAAAGCCTTTGTTTTTATACAAAATTGTTAAATTTGTGCATGCACATGAATGTACATAAGAAATACTTCAGGCAGTGGTCCTTTGTAGTAATTTCTGCTTCTTTCAAGCAGTGGGAAGTAACACTCTGTAGAAGAGCTTTTGTGAAAAAATATTACTGAAAATGATTTGCACTTGATTTGAAGCGTAAATAAGTCTCCCATGATTTTAAAGTTCCTTCACTGTATTTGCAGCTTAAGTATAATTTGTTGGCCTTTGATACTGGCAATCCCATATTTTTCTAACCAGATGACTCAAGAGGAAAAAACTGAGTTTATGTAGACTAGATGAGTGAATTTCAAAGAATTTTACATTATATTTCTCACTTAAAGCAAAAGAAAGTGATTTACTGTTCTTTTCCATTTTATGGCATTAATTTGAATTAATTTAAAAAGTCCTAAGCCTTTTCAAAAACATCCCAGACTCAAGCATTAGCAGGCAGCTGCACAATATCCTCCCTTTTGGAAAACATATCAGGATTGTGCCTCCGTACTAACTGATTGTTGCAGTGCTTCAGTATCTTGTATTAATATCTGAGGCTTTTAGGGAATGAAAGTGTCTTCCATAAAATGCAATGCTGTGATTAATTTCTAAAGCTGGCATCTTTTCCAGCCCCTGAGACTTTGAGGAGCACAGGAGATACCTCCACTGCTTTTCCTCATGGTGTAGCTGGTCCTATGGCACTCTAGGACTTAAGCTCCCACTGGAATTTTGCCATGCCTTCAGGAATAAAATCACCCACTGATCACAGAGAAATCCAGTTTGATAAGCACTGGAAACCTACAGACAGACGTTCCTTCAAGAAAGAACCAGAAACAGAGGATGGATGGTTTGTCATCTATGCATTTCCTTGAACTTGGTGACATCCCAAGTATCAGGTGCTATTTGGAGGGACACGTGCACCCTGCCGCCTTTCAGACCATTGTTTCAGTGCCTCCCTGTAGCTTCATGAATTTTAGAAATGTTTTGATGAGCCAGGAAATCAATACCTTAGCAACAGAATTTCCCACCTGATGATTCTAATCTTTGATTCTGCACCAGGTAACTTTTAGTACTCAATTATATAGAATTTTTGGAGCTCCTTTGCAGCAGGGAACTGTCGGACGATACCTATCTACCGAGCTGTTACAAACTCCAAATATCATCAGCAGTATGTGAACAAAGTGGCTTAAAAATAGAAGACGTGGTATGGTGCTGACATTCTACATATTGTGAAAATTTGAGCTTGTCAGGCTCATAGTTGCCAAAACAGTTTTGCAGAACCTAGAACACTGGCAGTATTCAACATGACTACAGCACTTGGAATGGTGACTAGTAAGAGATTCATGAACTTCAGTGAGCTCTGCAACAGAGAAAACGTTGACACCGACGAAGAAATGAGCTGCTTTATTTACATCAGTAACACCAGATCAGTCATGGTAGTTAAAACTGAACTCTCTGATTTTCACCCACTATAGTGTGGCTTTCATATTACAAATGGAAAAGAGAATGAAAAAACGTGCTACCCTGGGAAGAGGAAGGATGTTCCTACATACTAAACAAGTCCCTCACTGCAATCTGGAAAGCACCTTAGCAGCAGAGACGTCTCTGTAATTACTGTTGCCCAGGTAAACAATAAGGTTAAAAGACCTCCAGCATTGTACGACACCAAGGACTCTGGTTTCAAGAGACAGTGCCAGTGACATTAAGGTTTACTAGAATTATAAATATCCAGAACTTCTGGTGCTGAGTACTGGTACTGAGTGAAGCTTTTTTCCACCCTGAAGAAGCTGGCTGCAACTGAAGCCTGAACATACTCCAGGGTAACTATTTTTAGCCTCACTGCTTTCATCAGAGAGAAAGGAAATGGATGCTATTTTGCTAATTACCATAAAGGCAAACTAGATATGTTCTTAAATGCAATGCCTCTGTTTCATGAACTTTGTGTCAAAAAAAAAAAAAGCAACAAACCAGGACAATGAGAACTCTCCAATTACAAAGATTACAAAGTTTCCTACCCTAAGGTATAGGGAAAAATTCATGGAGTATTTGCCATGAACTCTTCTTAAATATTCATCCCAAAGCATCTCACTTCTTTCTGAAAATGACCTTCATTCTGGGCTTCTATCAACAACATAGCTTTCCAAAAAGGCACAGAACATATTCACTATGCTCTCTATTCAGAAGCTATTTCAGTTACAGAGAAATGCAGAGCAATCTGGACACAATCTTGGGCAACCAGCTCTAGGTGGCCCTGACTGAGCAGGGATGTTTGGACCAGATGACTTCCAGAGGACCCTTCCCACCTCAAGTATTCTGTGATTCTGTGACTCTCACCTGGAAATTATATTTAAAAACAGAAGGAAGGCAAATTTCATGCCATGTTGTAATGAAGCTATTGTAAGGTAAAACAAAAGGAGAATAGTAAGTCAGTCAGCAAAGCCTACTTTTTTTATCCTCTGTCTCCAGGCTTTTACAAAAAAAAAAAAAAAAAAAAGAAAGGAAACTGAGATCCAGTGATCAGATCAATGGTCTCTCCCAAAATTTAAGGAAGTATCAGCTTCCATAACCAATATAATTCATATACTAGAAAGTGTATTAATAAAAGAAGAAAGGAATGTTTTATACCTCCAATCACCCCCTCAACCCACTCAGATTAGCCCATATACACTTGGCTACCAGAAGCTGAAGACACCAATGGGGTAAAAAGAACACACTAACCTTCTGCATCCAGCTGCAGATTAAAGAGAAACACAATAAAATACCTGCTGCATTGCCAACAGCAGGCTATGTCTTATTTATTAGGATCATTATAATGGCTGGAAGCAGTGACCAAAATTACAACCTTTTTCATATCACTGAACAAAAAAGCATGGTAATATAAAAGACCTATTAAAATCCAGTCTCAGAACACCACTTATGAGAACAACAAAAAACGACAGACAAAAGGAAAAGGACAAGGGACACTGAAAGGAGTCTAAGATCACAAAACATATATAGCAAACAAACAAAAGCAACACTCCTGACCTCTGCAATGGGGAATAACCACTTCCCTGTGCTGCTGAGCTCATCTCACTAAAACCTTTTCTTACCTGCTTCTCTCCACTACCCTGTTAGAAAAATGTGAAAAATGGAGCAAAAATGGACACAGATACTGGAAGTACAACTGTGCCTGTTACTCTGCAGTCTAATTGTTTACAATTAGAGTGTTATTTGCTTGATTTGTTAAAAACTGGTGGGTGTCCAGGAACACAAGAATAATATAAAATACATATCTTAACAGTACAGCTTAACCTATATGAACATGATTAATATTGATTTTCTATGAACGGCACATAACTTCAGAAAAACTGTAATTGGAAATACTCTAGCACATGACAAAAAATATTTTTTTTGTACTTGATGACTAACTCAAAACATCTCAGGAATGTGTTTCTATACTAAGCTGAATCTTATTTCAAGCCAGAGAAATTAATCTTCAATACTTGAAAAATCAAGGTTGCACTGACTGACAGGCAGATGCAATCTCAGCCCTGCACAAAAATGGCTTCCCACCTCTAACAAACTGAGCAGCACGTCAGCCTCTGTGGAAAATGCACAGATGTATGCATACATATGTATTTTGGAAAGAAATCCATAGCCAACTAAGCATATTTACAAGAATAGGAAGTGGCATGGTGGTCAAATGACTCATTTTCTTCTGCTAGTAGGAAGTATTTGTGGGGGAAAAAAAGGAAGAAACCCAAAACAACCTCAACCAAAAAAAAAAACAAAACCAAAAACAAAAGCAAAAAACCCAAACCCTTGGCATAATGCTCATTTTTAGCAATATACTGAACTGTCAGTCAGTCAATACTCTCTCAGTACTTTAGAAAAGGTGAGCAACTCACTTGCACTAATTTAATTTCACTTGCTTGACCTAGAACACCAAGCTTCAGGACTTCTAGAGGCTTCCATAATATGGTTGTAAAGAAATGTGATTTTTCAAATGTGGAAGTTCATTAATTATTCTAGAATGTTTTACAACCCATTACTCCTAAAAGTCTATTATGCATGTCTCTTCCAGATTTTTCTAAGGACTTTCATTATATTCTCTGCAGAAAATTCTTGTAAGAAAAAGCAAGAAGATACACAAAATTCTTGCAGCCTTGTTACAAGATGTTATACTGGGAATCATTATTTTCACTAATGACACTTCAAGACATATTTTTAAATTACTTAAGAGAGCTATAGGGATTACCAGCCTTGTTGCAGTGTTAAATGTTGGGTCTTCTAGACTTTTGGTAATCCTAGGACTCTTCTATTTTCACTTGGTGTACGGTTTGTGAGACTTCAGTAACTCAGATTAGGTACAGTCAAACCAGAGTATTCTAAAAGCCATTGTGAAAGGTGACCAGCATTTCAGCATCACATTTGAGAATGAAACAAGGGTACTGAATTCATCCTTTTTTGCTTGCCATTCTCCACTGTTGCAGAAGTGCTAACAAACACTTCACACAATTCATCAGCTGCTTGAGCTGCACTTCACATGTGCCTTCCAAACGTCCTCTGAGAGCTGCAAGTCTGGTGCCTCCACCCCAGTGCAGAGGAGCTGAGCAGTCCTGGAGGCCTTTCTGTAGCTACTCAGTTTGACAATGTCAGTCTGAATTGGAGCTTGGCAGAAGTTGCTCTCAAAGATTTTTTTTTCTTAACTATACCTTCAAATGAAATGTATAAGATGTGTTCCAAATATTTTTGAATTTTTTTTTCTGTGAGGAAATGGAGAACCAGAAATGGGAAAGGGGGACTGAGAAGGAATTGGGGAAGAAGAGTTTGCAATGATCAGAGGGATGAAGAGAATGGACATGAGTACCAGTGCAAGGATGGGAACAGGTAATGTGGCAGAAAGAATCTGAGATGGCTACAGCTGGCATGATGATATTTAAAAACAGAAAGAAGGCAAATTTCATGCCATGCTGTAATGAAGCCACTGTAAGGTAAAACAAAAGGAGAATAGTAAGTCAATCAGCAAAGCCTACTTTTTTTATCCTCTGTCTCCAGGCTTTTACAAAAAAAAAAAAAAAAAAAA
>WEIU01014144.1:298418-339627 GCA_013389925.1 Aegithalos caudatus
AAAAAAAAAAAAAAAAGGAAATGGAGATCCAGTGATCAGATCAATGAGCTTTCCCAAAAATTGAGGAAGTTATCAGTTTCCATAACCAATACAATTCATATGCAAGAAAGTATATTAAAAAAAAATTAAAAAGCAATGTTTTATACCTCTTTTTTTTCCCCATGCACAACCCCAGCCCTCCATTTTCCCTCCTTTGTGAACAGCAAACACCCCTCAAGAGTATCAAAATCTTCTTCTCAAGTCATCTGGAGCCTGAAGGGATCCTGAATGTCTGGGGAACTCTTCTCTTCCTGTGCCCCATGTTTCCCAGTGCAGACAAGCTGCTTGGAAGATCTCTCTCTTTAGGGGGGGTCATTAATCCAAAGTGGTTAAACATTGGGATCAAGAAATTAAAATCTCTTAAGCCTCAGAAAAACAAATTTAAGGCACAGATAATGCATCTTCATGGTAGAAAGTTGACTACAGTAAGAAAATAGTCTGGTTTGTGTGGGACTGGCTAGGAAGGATGTGGAGCCTGCCTGAGGCAGCCTGAGAGAAGGGAAAGGCAACATACTTGGATGACATGGATGGTGGGGGCACGAGCCTGGTGCAAATACAGAGTGTGCTGCACAGAGAGCCATGTGTGTGACCCCACCTGTGACACACACACTGCTACCACAGTTCACATGTGCCCCCACTGTCTGACAGGCTCCATGGGGCAAGAAGGGAACTATTATAGAGTAGTGTAGGCACAGTATTTTCTGTGACACTGCATAGCAAAGCTGTCGGCAGTTAGGAATGGTCTGCCTACTTTTTTCCCCACACAGTCCAAATATTTTTAAATGGGATCATGAGATCCACTCCCACAAGACAGAAACTATGACAGGTGCTTGGAAACCATATATTATTTTCCAGCTAGTCTCAATATCTGCAAATGTAAAACCAATCATTAAGGTGCTATGAAGAAGAAATACACTGCTAATAAAGATTTTTTAGGAAGTTCAATAGCACAAATATTTACTAGTGCAGGACAGTGGGAGTTTCACGGCATTTGTCCCTCTTCTAGAATGTGAAGTTCAGGAAAACTGAAAAAAATTAAGTAAATCTGCCAACAACGAAACTTGCAAGATGGAATCCCAAGTGAAGGTCATACAAGCCCTGTTATACCTCAGTTAGGGAGTGGTTATCCCTAGACAAACATCTGTACCTTGTATTCAACGTGTTGCGAACATCAGCCATATCCATCCTTTCTGTAACTGAATCAAAGGCAGGGGGAAAAACCCACCCAACTACTCCACTTGTTAACACTTTCACTCACACATGTCACTAGTTTCTGTAGTTTCATAATCCATCCTTAAATCCACAGGTCACACTTATCTCCCTCTTAACTGCTGGCAAGCCCATCACAAGACCATTGCTTCATCCTCAGGCTGAAACCCTGCAGAGCAGCAAGGAAACCAATGCCACGCCACACATCCATCAGCTGATCTCCTTGGCCCAGAGGCAGACAGCAAAACAGACAGGATCCGTATCTGCACTTAATACCAGGAAATATATAGTCCTTGTTGGTTACTGCCAGCTCCCAGAAAAGTGATTACAGATTCTGAGAGTGTGCAGCTTCATTTTCTAGATCTTAAGCGTTTGAAGCAACTGTATTTATCTTTTATTTCCTTCCCAGATCAACTTAGTATTATAGCACTCAAAGCCTACATAACAGACTTGCTGTTTTATCAATATTATAAATCCCACTTTGAAGAGTCTCTCTCACATCAAGCACAACAGTAAACAGAAAAATGAACAAAATGGTTTAATATAACTGTACTGGTTTTGCATTGATTGACATTTGGGTGAGGAAAGAAGCCACCCACAGAAATGATTTTTCTAAGAAAAATCATTAACAGCTTCCTTTGTGCCTGACAGGGCCAATCAGTGGCTAGTTTTGAATACTGACGTCTTGTTAAACCACTAGAAAGTTGAATACGCCTCTGTGAACACGTTAAAAATCAAGGAATGCTCTATTATGTATGTGGTTTATCTTTAATGCTGTCACCTTTTTTTATGCACAGACTGTAGCATGTTGAGGGTGGGAGAGCATAAAGGGAATGAAAAGTTAGATCCTACTACTCAAATACCAGATACGGTATTTGGATATAAACTAACTCCTTCTGAGGCTGTGACTGCTAGATGTGCTAAATCTCTTGCTGATTCTCAACAGATCAGATGATTTTTTTAACTTCTTGGTAGAAG
The DNA here is from genome assembly GCA_013389925.1 of Aegithalos caudatus. Lineage (NCBI taxonomy): Eukaryota > Metazoa > Chordata > Aves > Passeriformes > Aegithalidae > Aegithalos > Aegithalos caudatus. The sequence continues at coordinate 300,645 of WEIU01014144.1, forward strand.
GCAAAAAATCTTTAACAACATGTAAAGTTAGAAAGAGGAATACACAACCTGACAATTTTTCTAGAGGAAGGAAAAAACAACGGTACCATTGTTTTCACCTGTCAGTGTTTTCAGAGACAAAATCTGCTTTTGTGTTTGTACTTCTGTTGCTCCTATAGGAGCAGAACATGACAAAACTGAAGACCAGGAGGGGCTGCATCCATGCATGCATGACAGAAAGTAGAATGTTGAAAAATTCAAAGTTTGGGTAATACTTAATTAAAGCTATCAGTTCTGTTTCAGCCTCCTTCTGTGAACTTACCAGAAGAAGCTTATCTATCAACTATATAAGAAAGGAAAAAAAAGCACTTGGATCAGGAAACCTGTGATTAGAACAATTATGAAGCAAATACATCTTACATTCTACATGCATGTATATTTTAAATTGTCAAATTGAAATGAGTCCTCTTCTATAACATTACATTTGCCTCAAACTCCATTTCCTACTGACAACAAAAACCATGACAGCAATCACGGAACTCCATCTGAAATGAAGTAATTCACTGTACAGGAACAAACTTATGGTACTAATTTGCCAACAGCTAGAACATAAAATGTCAAAGCTGAACGAACTCAGTAAGGAAATACTGGAGCAATTTAGATGACAGAGAAGGTTAATAAAATACAAGATACTGAAAATGTATATGATACACAGAAACCAGATCAGGCATTGGAGAAAAACATCACTTTGCATTTTCTGTGTTTCTTTTGACGCTCAAGACCAGTCAGACCAGTCACAGATGATTCTGTTCCTGAAATTTCCTGCTTTGAATTTCTCTATTTACAACAAACTCACAGTATAAAAGGGTGATTTAACGAAAACCCGCATGCTTAAAATACATAAAGATGCACTTAGTATAAGGCACAATTTAATCCCAAATCTGATTATTAGAGATTATCTTCAAGTTAATTACCCATAAGATATATGAATCACATGGTAAATTCTAGAGGTATTTGCTTAAATTTTCAGAAGTCACCAAATGATCCCGTTAAATGTGTGTGTTGTGGTTTCCATGCTACTTCTGGTATTTTCAGTCACTACCTTTTCTTCCAGAAACTCTTTCCTATTTTGGACATTTTAAATGTCTTTTCAGAGATCCTTTTTGTCTAACACAGCACAGTGTAAAATGGAATTAAGCTTGGGTGATCCAAGAAGTGGTTCCCAAGCAGACCAATGGAATCCCTTAAGTCCTCAGGAAATTCAGCCTCAATCACATTTCAACAGTCATATGTTCAGAAATGAAAAGGTACATGTGCCCTGATACATATCTCAGACAAGAGATCTGCAAATGAAGGGATGCAGAAGTCTGCATCATCCAACCAGACAAAACCAGAGGGAGATACAACTCCCACAGCAGCCTTCATTCCCTCCCTACAGTAAGTCCACCCCAAAAGCACGAGCAGTTCTGATCCTATGTAAATCTGGTGTAAGATCATGATAATACTGAAATCATCCTTCCCTAGTAAGGCAGTAATAAAAGCACCAAAGTCAGATATCATATCATTTGTCATGAAGGACTCCTACCTTTTCAGTTTCATATAATTTTCACTAGCTGCAGGTCTGCATTCAGCACGTTGCACCACTATTCCTTCCAAGGCAAGTTTATCTAGGAATGGAAAGAAAACAAAGTAAAACTGGACATTAAAATAAGAGTCACTATGATGGTCAGCATTTGAATTATTGTTCACTAATTAAGAATTTACTAAATATAACATAATTCAAAGTTCTCAAATCAAGTTCTAAAATCTCTGCTATTTAGACACCAAAGAAATAAGCAGGAAAAACATGTTTGGTTAGCTGGCATGCCATAGACTTCCTCATTTTGCCTTCAGATGTTTTACATTTAAGACTGAATCACAGAGCTCAAATTTTCCATAGGAGATTGCAACTCCTTTCTCTAGATGTTGCACTCAGATTATTATCTAGGAACTGTTCTCTGTAAATGGGCAATTAATACAATCAGTGACTATGAAAAAAATAATCTACAAAGAGAACATGATAATCGAAGTATCCAAAATTAGTGGAAGATAAAACTAAACTATTCTTATTCTCAGGAAAGAGTACCACATTATCCTCTTGTTACAATTTTTTTAAAGTACAGTAAAGGAACACAATGCAAAGAAATAATAATACAGCATATGGCAACAGTCAGGGAAAAGAAGTAAAAGCTTTCACTTAGTCATCTAGGACACCACATAGAGGTCTTTAGGTAATATTCCTCTCTGTATATTCACCTCTGTGACAGTCACTTTGTTACCCTGCATGACCACCTTTTGCCCAAAGCAACTATGCCTAACAGAGAAAGGAATTACCAGCCTACACATTAAAGGTAGGTAAACCCAAAAACTGAAAGCAACCTAATGCAGAAATGAAGTGGTGGTGGGCAAACTGCTTCACTTCTACTATGAAGTTCTAGTGCATAATATGAGGATGTGGGAGGAGCAGATATCAATTTATCTACCTGTTTTGGGCATAGCCAGTGCAATTTGTGTTAAACAAACACCTCTGGAACAGCCTTGCATTACAAGAAAGGGTGAGTTTTAAAGGCTTGATTAGCTCTCAGTATTAAAATGTCCTTCCAAGAGCACTATACTGTCATTGTCATCTTCTGCTGGCAATGTCACAGAAGATGACAGAAATGCTTAGAAATACTGATGCCCAAGTAAACCCAAGGCACTCTGAGACACCTCTGGGTCTCCTATCACCTTACAGACTGAAATATTACTACATCTGCACATTTAAGTCTGCTCTTCCTGAATAATGCCAGAAGCGATTATTTAGACATTATGTATTTTAAAATTATTTAATCTAAAATTTATTGGATTAATTCAAACAAAATCCTTGAAAGCAGTAAGAATGCCATATTTTTTCAGATAGGTTTTAATGAAACAGAGAAAATTTATTCTAAAACACTTGTGATTTTGTGGATTCCCAGGTTATTGGTCAAAAGAGACAATTTGGCAAATTTGCCTGACTTCATATGTATCATGGACAGAAAAATGTTATGGTTTTTCTTACAGAACCTAGTAACTTATTTGTGGCTAAAGTGGTACTAATATTGCTGCTTAATTTCTAATAAGAATTTGGCTTCAGCTTCTAGCAGTTGGTTCTTCTTATGACTTTCTATACTATGGTAAAGAGCCTTTCAGTACCTGGTGTTTTCTCCCTTTAAAAGTACTTATAAATTGTAATCAAGTTTCTTCTCAATCATCTTTTGAATAAATGAAACTATTTAAGCTATTGCATTATCTCATCACAAAACATTTTTGCCATACCTAAATCAGTCTGGGGTTTCTTAATTTGCATCTTGTTCAATCTCAAAAAGACATTTTTGACTTTTGTGGTCAAATCCAGACAAAATATTCCAATCACTTCATGTACAAGGCTGTGCATGGTCTCCCAAATGCCGCCTTGCAGCTAAGCTTGTCTGCTGTCTAAGAACATCCACAGTCCAAAAACCAAGGCTTATGTCCCACTGGACCACTCTTAGGGATTTTAGCACAACCTTAGAGTCTAGCAGAATGCACAAAGATACACAGAAACCTCTGGATGCAAGACTGTAGTGAGGGAACACAGTTTTTAGTCCCTTTGCAGCCTAATTAGAACTCATCCACCAAACTCAAATTCAGAGACCTGGGTCTGTCTTCAACTGTTGCAGAACTGGAGATGCAATGAAAAGATATCCAAAATGTTACACATCTGCCTTGATTTTCCATAGTCACATCAGCCTAGAAGGTAATGCATGAATAAGGCATGAAAGTGGTAGTTCCCTGTTCAAAATACCTACTCAAAGTAGATAGTACAAAATAAATAAATAGGTCTGGAAGACTAGCTATGAACAATGATGAGAAGGGAAAATAAGACATTTTCCCAAGAATCTCTCACCCTCAGTTGCCCAACATGTGATGGCAGGGACAAAATACCCTCTCAGTACAGCTCCAGACAGGCTCCTTCACAGAATCCATAGGTCCATCATTAGCTGCCAAATGCATGCTCACCCTGACCTCCCTGCCTGAATGCCCTGGTGCCAATTCATAAAGCAATTTCAACTATTGTCTCAGTGAGATGATAGATATGCTGGAGAGACAGATTCCAGCTTGGAATCCTGCTGACAATCATTACCAAAAAACAGAATAGAGCAGAAACATTTAAGCCAATGTTAATAAAGAGGCAGGAGTGAAATTTACTGGAATTGTGCAGTAGATAGTCTGATAGGGGTTGGATTGTTGATGTTTTTAGAGAGAGAGAGAGAGATGGACTGGCTTGGAGATTTTAATGAATTAATCTTCCAGTCTGACTGTACTCAGACTACACTTTGATTTCCAGCCACTGTCTTGTTGGACCATTGGCTGCTAAGCTGAAGAGCCTGCTAGGAAAGCATTTCTGCCCATCCAAGCACTTAAGCAGTCTCCATCCTTATCAAGTCTAATAAAAATAAATCATGTTTTCTTGACCCTTCCATTATGCCAATTCTTCAGCCTCTTAATCATTCTTATTGGCCTGAGGAAGACCAGTTCATGTATGTCTCTCCTGAGATGCTGTCTCTCACAGCCAAACTTGATAGCACATGGGTAAGGATCTGGAGCTTACCAACTCCTCCACCTTGTAAACAGTGCCAAGGAAAAAGGAAGATGACCACACTCAGGATGCATGGTGCCCAGGCAGTAGGAAAAAGGAGATGAAAGTGGAGTAAGGACAGGCTGTGGGCACATGTGCCTCCAGCTCCTCAGCTGTTAGAAGATGGCTGTTGCTTCCCAGCTGTCATGGTTTAACCCCAGCCAGCAACCAAGCCCCACACAGCCACTCACTGCAGGATCAGGGAGAGAATCAGAAGGGTAAAGCTGGAAAACTCATGAGCTGGGATAAAGACAGGGCTGTATCACATATAACAGTTACTCAGGAAGACAAATGCCATCACTCAACATGTTCCCCCTCTTCCTCCTCCCCCCACTTTTTATACTGAGTATAATGTCACATGGTCTGGGACACTTGGTCAGTTTGGGTCACCTGTCCCGGCTGTGTCCCCTCCCAACCTCCATGCACCCCTAACTTCCTCACCAGTGTGTCAGTACAAAAAGCAGAAAAGGCCTTGGCTCTGTGTAATCCCTGCTCAGCAATAATAAAAAACATCTCTGTATTATCAACCCTGTGTTCAGCACAAATCCAAAACACAGACCCATACCAGCCACTGTGAAGAAAGTTTACCCCAGCCAAAATCAGCACGCCAGCATCCAAGTCAGAAGCCCTGGTAAGCTCACACTGCTCACTTAAACCACTGTGCAGCTTCTCAGGCTTTTGTGTGTGTTGGCTGGACAAGGAATAGTCCCTTTCTTCACTAGACCTCAGCTCTGCTCTTACAGACCAAAGGCATTTTGTGGCACCTCTCTTGCCTCAAAGCTAGTGCCCTTCTCAGACCATCCTTCCCTGGTAGTTATGCAACTAAGGAACAGGATCTCCAGGTTTTCACTTGGCATTCCCTTATTTAGGCATCCAGTGATACATTCTATGTTTGTTTTACTGACCACTGCACAGAACCATGACCTCATGCTCAGCTGTCAATGATGTATTACACATAGATCAGAGCCTCTGCTCTAACTCTCCTGCAAACAGAAGTACTGCAAGCTCTGTCTATAGTGTATTCCTGGGCATATAAACTTGCATTTGGTTTGTGTTTAAACCAACCATCCAAACAGTTCCACATCAGCAAAGTATTGACTGCACTCTCATCCAAAACCATCAGCAACTACCTCCTTGATCACCGACTAGAAAAAAAATTGGGACCATGAACCAAATCACAGCAACATCTGAGTGAGAATTTTCTGCTTAACATTTGCCAGTTTGAAGTGTGTAGGTTAAGTTCTTTATAGCTAAATGACAGGGAAGCTAATGCAGTATATACTCAACTACAAAATGACAAATGAAACATACAGAAGGATTTAACAGAAACAAGCATCACCTGAACAAACTCTAATTAAAACTAAAAAGGGCAAAAAAATTTGGTATCACCCATTTTCTCTCCACCCACATTGATTAGTATTATATTACTCTTTCTTAATTTTTAACTGATTGATTTCCAAGTCAGATATTTTATCATTTTTCATACAGCACCTTTTCATATTTAAATACCTGGCTCATCCAATTCATCTTTCAGATATTGGCACAACAGTTGCTTTTCCAGTCTTGTAGAATTGCAACACTCAAAAAATATTAAAAATATTAACAGAACCTTTGACAGTTTTTTTAGACAGCCCTTTAGAAGCTCTTGAATGCAAATTGTTCAGACTTGCTGATTTGAAAGTCTTTAATCTTAATTACTATGTAGAGCTTGTCTTCAATAGCTGTTAATCAACATCTGGAGATATTATTGAAATCAGAATTTCTATGCTACCAACACTGAGAGACAGGAACTATTGAATGGTCTAATTGTCCAACAACCTGGCCAATTTTCTGTGTTATGACGTTAAATGACTAGCAAACTGCCTCAATAACCCTAACAGATTGCATTAGCATGGCTTCCTAATACATTTCTAAATTTCCCTCCCTCTTGTAGCTGAGACTTTTCCTCATAACTCTTTTTTACTCTAGTAAAAAATATAGCTGGTTTCTCTAACCCAAGTTATTTTCAGTGACAACAGACTGTCAGTAAAGCTGGTGGTCTTTGGATAGGCAAGTAAGCTGAAGCACCGGTAAAGCACCAACTTTTCCACGGTGTGTTTTGGTCCTGAATCCTCAGCTCTATGGCATGCTCAAGCCTACAGACCAGGAGGTTCAGGAAGAGGGTGAAAGTTGAGTGGGAGTGAGGTCATTTTCCAAAAGGAAACGTGTAGGGAAGAGGGAGGGGCAGATGCCTAGCCCTCTCCTCCTAGGCTGTTTTTCTGTGTAGCTGCTAGACACCAGACCTGAATTTTCACTGTCTCCAGGACAGCTTGTCTGTGAGAGAACCTGGAAATCTCTGTGGATTGCCATTCTGGTGCAACCCAAAGTGTGAATAACTTGGGAAGGGACTTATACTACTATAGCCACTCTCCTAAGTGTGCACAAGGGGGCTCATTTCTGAAACCAAAACAATATCCTTTCAACTGCTGGATTCCAGCACTATTCCCTCCCTCAATAGCAATCCCAGCATACAGAAGACACTAATAATTTACCAGGAATTACTAATGGTGAAGCAGCAATCGCTTCAGGATTGCTACCCCACATCATCAAGCAGGAACCTTCAGCAGGATAGGGCAGAAACAGCAAGTGGGAATCCATTTCAATCCAAGTGGGAAGCAAGAACATTGCTGGGATGCATTTGGCACATCTCAGCTATCACACTGGTATACAACACAGAGACTCTCAGAACACAAAAATGGTCAAAGTCTCTAACTTGATCGCAAGAAATTCTGTATCTTTGCCAAAATCAACTTTCGGATGATCTTTCAGTGCACGGACAAAAGGACAGAAAAAAAGGAAACCCAGCATAGCTACACCTTCAAAAAACAGTAAGTTTTATGAAATCACCCCACTAAAATTACATGTACTACAATACCATATGTATCACCAAGTGCACAGGAAGAATGAAGACTCCTTGGAAAAGTCTTGTAGTATGGCACAGAAAGTGGAAAACTTTTGCTGAGAAATGCCAGGCTTTAACTTTGTGTTCCAGATGACTGTCAGCTGCAGTGAAATAAAACTACATGGGTTTGTGGGGATGAAAATTTTACAGCAGCTCTAAATTTTTCAAGTCTCAAAGGTTTAAGTGTAAATATTCATGAACTCCACAGAGTATATTTTTCACACCAAATCCATTTTGAATATTTTATCATACAAACCACTAAAATGATTTTGCATGATCTTTCAAAGAATACTTACTTGTTCACAAAAGTGGAAAATATCAACTGCAAGTGTTAGAACATTGAGAAGACGATGAAAAGAGAACACACGCTGTTCTGTAAATTCTGTCTATTAAAATGCAAACAGCTTAACTAGACATGGAAAATTTCTTATCTTTTACAAATACTTTCTCTCCTTGGAAATCCCTACTCACTTGTACCAGGATGCTCCTAGCTCAGCTTCAAAATATTTCAAGTTCACTGTGTGAGATGAAAGCATCACCAATCATTTTCTTAAGGTTTAACAGACAATAAGGTAATTCAGTATTTCAGCTATGCACAATCTAAGCACATTACATTAATTTTCCATCACTTGGCAATAAAATAAATTTGAAAGGATGTCTCCTGTAATGGGAAAAAAATCTTACTTGAAATTAATTGGCTTTTTCATTTTCTCAATTACTAATTCAGTAACTTGAACTTGACTAACTTAGTAATTAGTGAAAGGCGTTAATCTTGAAAACAAAGGTCCAAATGTTTAAAAATTAGAAACTGATTGAAATCTCTTTGACTGAAGTTATGTTAAACATATCCATGGAATGAAAGAGTTAAAAATAAAACCATTACTAATTCCTGGTAAATCAAACCTAATTAATAATACTTGCTCAATATATCACATAAAGGAGCAGAAAAAATTAGCGTATCAGCGCTAGGGATAGGATGCCCTGGCAAGGAAAAGAGTGAGAGAAAAACATGTATTTCTACTAGAGTCAGTCACCAAATAATAAAATATTATAGTGACTACTCTGTGGTGTCAGTAAACCACCTTACAGACAGTGGGAGCAATAGGAATAAGATAGAGCAGAAGAATTTACAGAAAAATCATCTGCCTTTCCACTGCTAGTCAGACAAAGCAGGACACATCTACCTGTAAAGTAAAAAATATATCTTGAAAAAGATAAAACTTCTTCCTCTCCAGGTCTAACCCAAGGAAAGCCTTTGCTCCCACCCATGCTGGGGGATGCATGCAGTGGCTCCCATCTGTCCACTCCCCAAGGAAACGCCCACAGAGATGTGTGGAGAGCTTTTCCTTTCCTGCTCCAAACTGCAAATCTTTAAAGGGAAAATCTTCTTCTGAGAGGCAACTGGGAGGCTCAAAGTACAGGAGAGAAGGTAAGCATTTGATTCCAGTGTGCTGTGCTGATGTTTCTGCCTCCCAGTACCCCAGTGTTGCTAAGCTATGGTGTTATGTGATGTTCAAAGCTATCTGTAGGCACACAAGCCCTTTGTTCCACAGGGCAGCTGAGGTTTTCTATCGAGAAAGAACAAACAGATGCCAGACAGTCTTGGTGACTTAAAAACCATCACCAATAGAAATGGTAAATCCTCCTTGTAAAACTGGTTTTGTCTACAGCACACAGAAGGCAAAAAGCAAAACCTGATCAGGCTGCTGTTCTTGTGGTAGTGAGGATAGTCCCTCTGACTGCAGATAAAAGCTTTTCCCACAAAGTTAAAACAGACTGACAAGTCCTTACCACCACTTCCAGGATATCTTCTGTGGAAACACCTTACTGCTGCACACATGCCCGATAAATGAGTGACATGCATGTGCACACATTCCACAGTTGACCCCCCCCTTACACACACAGGGACATCTTTTGTTTCTGTGTTGTCCTGCTGTATGTATTAGGTACTATAATCAGTACTAAAAAACAGTGTGAAAAAACAGGCTTTGTGAAAATAAAAATCGTTGAAACACAAATGAAGCTGTTTAACACCATAACCACAAAATATGATTTGGCCAGCTGACATTACAAATACATCATCAAGTATTAAAAATAAGTTGCCATTTAGTATAGCAGTATGTATTTTTGTGCAGAACCCCCTAAGCTATGCAGACTACTTGGACTTAAAGGAAAGAAACAAAACAAACAGTTGTTATACACTTCTTCCCTTACACAGTTAAATGCAAATTCTCTCTTACAGTCATATTCCTGCTATCTCCCTGCACACACAGCTGATACGCCACCTACTGCAAACCCAAGCTGACAGTCAGAGCAATGCGCGCAGCATTTCCATTCCAGCATCGAGCTGGAGATGAATAAAGGTGCTTTTTAATAAGAAACATCCTCTTTGCAAGCTGACAAGAGCAAAGCAGGATAGCTCTGTTGTTGTCCTAGCTTCAATAATGGAGAGAAAAGCAAGCAGGAGAGAAAATGAATGCGAAGAAAAAACCAGCAACTCTGAAAGCTCCGAGCTAGAGAAGGACTACAAAACGTCTCTAATTACTCTGAATGTCGGTGGTTATCTATATATCACACAAAAACAGACACTAACCAAGTATCCAGATTCTTTCCTGGAGGGGATCATAAATGGAAGAATAATGTGCCCATTTGATGCAGACGGTCATTACTTCATAGACAGAGATGGACTCCTTTTCAGACACATCCTCAACTTCCTACGGAACGGAGAACTTCTTCTACCAGAGGGGTTTCGAGAAAATCAACTTTTGGCACAAGAAGCCGAATTTTTCCAGCTTAAGGTACTCTCAGAGGCAGTGAAATCAAGGTGGGAGAAGGAACAGCTAGCATCTCGAGAGACTACTTTCCTGGAAATAACAGACAGCCACGACCGTTCACAAGGACTTAGAATCTTCTGTAATGCTCCCGAATTCATTGCAAAAATAAAATCCAGAATTGTACTGGTGTCCAAAAGCAGGCTGGATGGATTTCCAGAGGAGTTTTCAGTATCTTCAAATATTATTCAATTCAAGTACTTCATAAAGTCTGAAAACGGTACACGATTGGTACTGAAGGAGGACAACACCTTTGTCTGCACCCTGGAAACTCTAAAATTTGAGGCTATAATGACGGCTTTAAAATGTGGATTTAGACTGCTGACCAGTCTGGATTGCTCAAGAGGGTCGATTGTTCACAGTGATGCACTGCATTTTATCAAGTAATCACAAAGGCAAAGGAAACGAGCACGCAGCCAGTAAAGCTCCTTGAACTGCAGCCTCCTGGCATCACAAATAATGCATCTAACTAGCCCTGTACCACAGAGCTCAGCTGCTAATCAACTGATGTGAGCTAATGGTATGTAAATCTCATAATGACATCTATCTCTGGCTTACTTAAGCTGAATGAAAATTTTATGCCTGAATTTAACAAGAATTATCTGCTAACATTGTAAACACAGATGGAATGCTTTATGGTCTTTGTAATATGTTTTCTCGATGCTGTCTTTCAACCAGAGAGTCGAGCTGAATTTTTTGTGTACCTGTGTGATGAACGTGCATATACCTAACTGCTCTGCTGAACAGCAGTATTTTCATATAATAAGCAGGCTTAAAGTATGTTTGCTTATAACAAATTCAGAATGGATTTTAACTGGAATAAATGATTTTGACTGTTCATTAGTGTTTATGGTAATCTATTCTACTGAATTTACAAAAAACAAGATTGCGAGAGTTTAAAATAACCAACTTAATTTTTAAGTTAAATAGTTTCTCAACTCATTTAACCCCAAATTTACACCATATTGCTACACTAATAGCAATTGCCAGAAACATGTAAACCAACAAAATAATGCTGGGGGAGACAAATTTTATTATAGAAATTGGGTCCAATCTGCACAGAGTGTTAAATTTTCTAATCATACATACACATCAAATAGCTAACAAAAGTATTTGACATTAAGTTTAGCATACTTCCAGTAATGGCATCCTACAATGCCAGTCAGTATTTCCTAGCAATCATTTGTGCTCATAAGGACAGGCAATGAAAAGAGCCCTTGCTTTGCACAGTGGCTTACTAAATGCAGTGAGTACTATCAGTTCTGAACAGACCACCTGCTGGCATTAAAGACAATGCACTTTAAGTAATGGAATAAATACCTTCATTCTCCTCATCTCCACTATTTATCAAATCTTCTCATTTATATTTTAAACAAAGTTCTAATAGTTTCTATAAAACTGTAACTAATTTAAATACAAGTATTACAAACCAGTCACTTCACAAAAGCAAACTGAAAAATCATCACAAAAGGCAAGAAGAAGCAGCACTAACTCTAAGCTTTGTTTGTCATTGAAACCGATCATCATTCACAGCTCATATGAACCCAAAATTCAAGCAAAATGCTTATAAACAAAGAAAAAACCAACTAAATAGTTCTCCCAAAACATCGATCTTGAAAAGGAAAAAAATAACGTCAACAAAAGGCAGTCCAATCCAAGTGAAACCAAGGAAAACAGCTAACACAAGACAGGCTGAGAACAGTTGTGGTTTGGATTTTAGGGGGAACAAATCAATCCTTATTATCAAGGGTTGAGAATACAAATGCAAGGTCCACTTATCCCTCAAGCTGAAACTCTTTTTCACTTTTAACATACAACAGGTGTTGTTAACTAGGTCCCTTGCTAGAGGTGAATTAATACAGCGATGCTACCTCTCCAGACCAGGCAGCAGTGACTGAAATATATTCCAATATGATTTTATCAAATGTGGGAATTCAACCTCTCTAGAATACTCCAACAGGATGAATCCACTGTCTAGAAATGATGAAGTTTTCTATCTAGTCCTCATGTTACAGACTTACAGTTCATTAAAAAATGTGGTTCTATAAAAGATATGGTTCTAAGTGGAACTTTTCCAGACTCTAATGTTTGAAAATCAGATCACTTTACATTTCAGGCATACAACATGCAGAGCTGTCCATGTCTCCCAAAACTTCTCTGAATTTCTCCAAATACATAAATTACATATACAAAAAAGATATATAGTAAAATACTATTGTTTACATATGCCACCATCCTGTGTCATCTTCTTTCCTCCTCCTCCAAGCTATTTTCAAATTGATGTATTAAAAAAATCCTCATTAACCACTAATCTTGTGGTTCTAAGAATCTGTAGGACTTCTGTGAAAAGCAAATGTGAAAGCTTCCCTAAAAGAAATACAAAATCCTGTTGATCTCCTAGGACAAGAACTAGAAACACAAACACACAGAACAGTTCCATGAAAAGCCCTTTGTAGACACAATTCTCTACATGAGCAAGATAAAGGTACAAGACAATCTAAAAAAGCTCCATAATGAACCCACAAGTTTTAAAGCAGCATGCTCACAGTGCTGTCAAATACACAGCCTGCCTCAGCACAAAGTCTGGAGGAGGCTGTTGCTCCTGGGATGTCAAATCATCCCTTCACACTTAAACACTTTTGATTATAACCTTCATTTGTCCTGGGTCTTTGACTGAGATTTAAAATGTAATTGCAGCTGAAAAGAAGGAAAGAGAAAACCAATTTTTATTTCAAACAATTAATATAAGTTAACTAAAATACATTGTGGTTGCCTTTCAGTTGGGCTCTCAGGATGCCAAACAATTAAGAAATTAATTGTTAGCACTTCCCTATTAGAAGGCAGCACCAGTTTTTTATTGGAGCATGACTTTCGCTCGTGAAAAATCAGTAGAGATTTTGATGGGTCTGCATTTATTGTAGAAAATACTTTCAGAATATGTTATTCATAAGCTGATAATCACAGGTAACATAGAAACCATCTGAAGCATCTTCTAAGAATATTCTATAGCAATTCATAAAAGGTTTATTTGCCAGGCTTTTGGTTCAGAGTATCTACTGCCCTCTCAACCTACAAAAGAGAATTTGAAAAAAAAAAAGTTTTTTTAAAGTGAAAAATGTACCTCTCTAATCATTATTGAAATAAACACCTGGGTTGTTTGGTTAGTTTATTGCAGGTTGGTTCGTTTGTTTAAAATCCAATGATTCATTACCTTATACAATTTTAACCAGATTTTTGTGTATTTCTGTGTAACATTGACATCTGCGGCACACATGTAAAGTCATCTGCTGCAACACTAACTTCAATCTTGTTTCTTTTCCTTTTTTCATGAGCAGTGATGCATTTCTGCAAGTGTCAGGGTCTGAAATTTTTACATACTACCTCTGATCAAAGGCATCTCACTCAGCTCTTTGAATTACACAGCAGAAAGGAACGTGGAGGTAAAAAAAAATAATTCCCTTCCCTATTCAGACTAAACAAACCCACAACTGTCTTGAATCATGCCATATCAGCTACAATTGGACACTTCAAACTAGATACAAACTTGAGCAGTTTTTCAGGGCGGGAGTGTCTTGTTTGGTATATGAACAAAAAGACCACATAAAACCTCAATAACCTCAAAAAACTGAATAACATTTCCCTTGTGCTCCATAAACATGCTAAATATAATATAAATATATTTTGCATGTTCAGTGAGTCAGGTAGATAGCTGAGTTACATCTCAGTAGGATGAGCCAGAAGAAGTACCCAGTTATGCATCAGCTACCTTTTCTGTCTTTTCTTTAAAGTTGGGACTTCCATATTCAATAACTACTGTGGCAATATGAAAGCTTCAAAATCAAGCAGTAAAGTCAAAAATACCAACAGCTGTTCTAACAGCATTAACATGACTTAGTGCACGACATGCATGCAAAATATTTCTATTCTCCTTTCTCTCATTAAGACTTTGATCACAACAAACTTCTCAGAACTGTCCTACAAGCATCAGGAAGGAATGACAAGTATCGTCATTTCTCTGATGATCTTCAACTACTCTGGCAGGAGTTAGAAGGAACTTCCTCCCATTTCCCCAAGGAAGCACTTAACGTGCTCCCAGGCTTGGTCAGCTCTGCTTGCCTCCCTGCCTGTTTTGTCAGGTGAGAAAAGGGGTCACCAAGAAAAAAGGACTGAGGCAACTGAAGCAGGACTAAATTCCATAGACTACAAAAAATGTCCTTGCCCCTATTAATTTCTTGAATGACTACTCATGGAAAAATATAAATAGCTGTCAAACTGAACAAAATACTGACACGTGGATGCCCATCTTTCCCCAATGGTGGAGGAGAAGCCAAGGACACTTGGCAGTACAATGGCACAGGTACCAACTATATGGATTTCTGTATGAGAACAAAACCTACAAGTGGGTGCACTATGACAGACTAAGGCCTGTTTTAGCCCAGTTTTCCCTGGTGACTGGGAACTGTTTCTAAACTCAGAGACTTCACATCTGGGAGAATCCTCATTTTTGATCCTTTGACTCTCACATTCTTCCCCTTGTCTTTTTCTCTCCTCCCATCATACAACTGTTTTTCACTTTTTATTTTTCTTTCACCATACCCCTTCCTTTCACCAGGCCAGCTGTGGGGCTTTGTCAGGGATGCCTAGGAAAGAATAAATACTGGGAAAAACATATATAATGCCTGCTCAAAGTATTTCTCCCTAACCAATGAAGTCTTGATGGTGTGAAATACAGAGGCTACACAACAAAGTCAAATTGCACCTCCAGTTCTGTACCTTCAGTACTGACTCACCCACTGACCAGCGTTTCACAGCCTCATAATTGCACTATTGATATTTTCAAACACTCATGTCTTATTTTTTATTTTTTTGCATTTGTACCTATTACAACTGTTTAAGTGACAACAGGTCACTTCTTTTCTACAGTAGGTAAAAATTACATCATCATTTGCAGAAAATCGGTGGCATTGTTATTTTCGCCTCTTAAAAGCATTAGAAGGTGTCCACTAGTAACACGAGAAGAGGTTAAGAAAATTATCTTCCTCCACTCCTCATTAGTATACAAGCAGAATAAGGGCAGGCAACAAATAATAAAATTTAATAAAGAGTAGTGTCTAATCCATTCAATTATTTGGGTAGAAGGGTCATGTTGCCCTAACGCCACTGACTGAAAAATCAGGATTGGGGATGAAGAGCATAAGTTCACTTGGGTCTGTGACAAAATAAATACTATTTTCCTAGCCTGGATCATCTTTGCTAAATAACTGTTACATAAACCTAACATTGTCTGCTGCTCTGCTACACAGGGTAAATTGACAGGAAAGTGACTACTAGTTAAAAAAATGAAGGAATCCTTACATGAAGAGAGAGGCTTGCATAATTTACTGTGCTGAAACAAAATCAGTAAGTAAGGCACAAGAAATTTAGGATCAGAAAAAATAACACTTTGGGTTTTATTATCATTTGAAATAGACATTCTGTAACTCCTATGTATTGGTATATCACAGAGAACGTTGTCTCAAAACACTGCCTGTATAAATCATTATCATTCTCAATAAAATATCAGGAAACAAGCAGCATGGCAAGGACTGGGGGAGGTAGGAGGAAGATGCATGATGACACCTGAGGAACACGGATGAGCAAGCACTCTGAAAAAGAAACTGCGGTTGCCTTTCTTTCTGAAATTGCGTAATATTCTGTAGAACTAGACAGTTGATTTCTTTTCCCAAAAATGTTCATAGTAGGAGTACCACACACAGCTAATGCAACAGTCTCCCAAGAAGCTGTTTCTATCTGTGCTGTTCAAAGCTGGTACAGTAATTATAGCTGTAAACAGCAGCTACTCATTTAAAACAGTATTACGACATGGTGATATGCAAGCTCAACACGCTAGGATTTCAAAACCAAGTCGTTAGAAGATGACTCCTATAAACTGAGTCATTCTGAATGTCTGTAAGCTTCTCCTGATAATGCTAAAAATTACCACAATATTGCCTTCTTCACTGGTGGTGTGACTTTGGGGGACAGATCCTTGGTATACATAGAGTTCACAAAAGCCATCCTCTTTCTGGGTATTAAGGGGGATTCCACTAGTCGCATCCCAAATATTACTTCAGTTTTATGAAAAGCTAGATCTCTACACTTTTCCAGGATACATCTTTTGGTTTCCTTTTACACCACCAAACTTCCAGTGACAGCTTCATTCCAGGTATGGAAAGCCTGATCTAACCGAAGCACAAGGTCTTCTTGCTCACAGCCCCTGAAGAGAGATTTGGCACGCTGTGTAAGGGGATGGCACTTTACCAGCAACAGAAGCACATCAAGGAGACAAGAATTCAGGTTTAAAAACCCAAGGCTGCTTGCTGGGCAAATGCCCCAGGAAGAAGTAGCTCCAAGGGGCTTGTTAGAGTCTGGAGTCTGATGCTCAGGGAAGTCTGCAGTGCTGGACTCCCCCAGCTGTGAGAATGGGGAGGGAGAACCGTGGAGAGAGAGCCTATGAGCTCTGTAAGATGAAGAGAAAGGGACTCACTGTCACTCAGCTGAGGGTCTTGGTTTTGTGATGATGACAGATATCCACACAGTGGGACACTGAGGTTATACAATACAAGTAATGTCTAATAATCCTGAAATTAATAAATAAATAATGGGAGGAAAATTTTACAAAATTCTCTTTTTGATTTTCATATGCCAGCTTTCAAAGAGAAAATTTTGTTTATAGTAGCCAAAGTCAGAGGAATTACCTTTTTAAAAAAAAAAAATCTTAATAGAAAACTCCAAGTACAAATCTCCTGCTGCAGCTCCACAGAAATCTATTTGTTAGTTCCTAGGAGGTTCCTGATTTTATACTTTAGTGAACAGATGAAGAGGAAAAAAAAAAAAAGGTCAGAGGTGGATAGACACTCTCTCAATTAGGAAGAAGAAATAAGCAAACAAACTAGCAATGAACAGGCTAAGCATGAAAAGATGTAAACAGACCAAGCAACTACAACACCAAACCCAGTCATTTATTGCTTCTCTACTACTTAAATAAGGCCTTTGGCAAGTACTGGGGATAAAGCAATACATTTTCTCTGTGCTGAAACTGGTAATCTCAGAGGAGACAAATTAAAGGTCCTGCCAGCCATGTTGATAAGAATCAGCTAAAGAGAGGAAAAGGTACTCTTGAGGTTAGAAGTCTTATCAATACTAACATTATCTAAGGCCTGCAGCACTGTCAGGTCTTGTGACATTTCCAACACATTTTCTAAAATGAACAGCAAATAAAGTTCTTTCCCAACAGGGCAGAAATCTAACATGTAGACTATCTTATACCTTCCCATATGATGATTGAAGTCCACTTCTGTAACTTTCCTGCCATGCCAAGATTATGATTTCTGGGTTTGCCCACAGAGTTCCCTCAGACAACCTGCACAAATAGTACAACAGGCCATAGCACAGCTACACACTGCTCCTGCATCACCACTGCTATTGGCAAGATGCTGGGGCTGGAAAAGCCTGACAGCTCACAAGGAGCACAAAATGAGCCTTGCTAGACTGTTTCCAGACTCAAGCATACAGAAAGCTCAGGTCCTCCAACTGCACTACTGCCTCCAGTGTTCCTGCAGCTGCAGTTACCAAAAGCAAAGATAAATAACTACACACAATCTTGGAAGAGCTGATCTTGCCTTTGCTTTAATTGCTTTCCCCCAAAAGAAGTTATTTCCATGGGTAAAAAGAAGAAAAATTTAACTACATATCCTTGGTGGAAGCCATGTATCAACAGTATAGAACTGGGGAAAAAAAAAAAGGCAGGAGGGAGAAAGAGGGAAATAAAGTCCTGAGTATAACAGCACTGGATCAGACTAAAACTTTGCTTTGCTCAGCATCATGACTCCAGTAAAGTGATCACAATGGACATCTATGAAGAAATCTAAGGACAGTACAGACATGTATGATTCTCCTACTGGATATGAATCCCAGTGTCCACCTGGCTTTTGTGGCTTGGGGTCTCTCAAATCAGATGTCCCCTTGATCTTAATCCCCTTAGGTAGATTTTGGCTGATGAGAAGCTCAACAGAACCTAGAAATGTGAGCTCACAGCCCAGAAAGTCAATCATATCCTGAGCTGCATCAAAAGAGGAGTGTGTAGAGGGCAGTTTCCCCAGGAAAAAAGAAAACCCTGGAAAAATGCCTTAGAAAATCCTCTTCTCAGTGCCATAAGCAAAAGGCTTATTGACATGCTGTCTATGCAAATAGTTACTAGAATGTTCTCAGTTCTCTGTGTTATCATAGGTTGATTTTTGGTGCAAGCATTTTAATATTCTTAATCATTGTCCCCCACTGGACCCTTCCCTCAGGCCACACCTTAACTCCCCACCCACAGCAGGTGCATAAACACCCTGTCTGATCCGAGACTCCACCTTTGGCCTCGTGCCTTTTGTCCCTTGTATTGCCTTGATCCAGTTTGCTCCAACACAGTTGTGGATCCCTTATTGTTTGTTATTTTTTGTATTATTAAATTTACTTTTCGGACAATGGATTGAAGTTGTCTCTGTCCATCAAGTCACCATCGGGCCAGAGTCCCGAGGAAACTCAAGGGGGTCTGAATGTCGGGGCTCAGATTCCAGGAAGTTTCAGGAGTGGCCAGCAGGTCAAGGGAGGAGATTCTGCCCCTCTCCACTCTATTGAAACCCCACGTGGAATACTGCTTCTACCTCTGGGGTCTCCAGCATAAGAAGGACACAGTCCTGTTGGACAGGTCCAGAGAAGGGCCACAAAGGGGATCAGAGGGCTGGAGCACCTCTCCTATGAGCACAGCCCGAGAGAGTAGGGGTTGTTCAGCCAGGAGAAAAGAAGGCTCCAGGGTGACCTTAGAGCACTTTCCAGTACCTAAAGGGGGCTAGAGGAGAGAGACTTTTGACAAGGGAATGTCATGATAGGACAAGGAACAAAGGCTTCTCAAAAGAGATAAAGGGCAGATTTAGATTATATATTAGGAAGAAATACTTTACTGTGAGGATGGTGTGACACTGGAAAAGTTGTGAATGCCTCATCCCTGGAAGTGTTGAAGGCCAGGGTGGATGGGGCCCTGAGCAACCTGGTCTAGTGGAAGGTGTACCTGCCCATGGCAGGGGGATTGGAACCAAATGGTCTTTAAAGTCTAAAGCAATCCAAACTATTCTATCATTCTACAATCTTTCATATCCCTTTGGTCTCCTCTAAGGTCATGTCAGCCTTTAGCAAATACCACCTTTATGTCCACATCTTCTGTCAAAGAATTCAATTACATTCTCAGTGCAGGATCACCTCCTTATATTTACTTTGAAACTGACTCCTGCAAGCCTGACATCTGTTACTAGTCAGTCTTGTACTGGCCAAGACAGAAAACATTTGATTTTCCTCTGCCCCTTTGATCCACCATTTGTAGTAATGCACTTCCCATACTCAGGAAGGTGTTTCTATATAAGGAGAAGGTTTCAGTTTACTGCTTTACTTATTAGGAGACTGGAAGGTTCTGTACATGTCCCTTTGTAGTTGGCTGAGTGCCAAGAGAGAAACACCTGTTGGACCTTTCCTCTGTCCATCAAACCCTGTAAAGTTTCCTACTGGGAATTTTCAAACAGGGCCATCCTCGGACATTAAGTAGAAAAAGGGACTGAACAATAGGACCCACAGCATTTTCTAGGTGTTGTACGGGGTGTGGGACTTCCCCACACTGTGTACGGTTTATATATTTTGTTTCTGTATTTTTTTGTTCATTTATTAAACCCTTTTGAGTTACAAGACACTCTAGATCATGCTGTGTCTCGCTATTTATTATAGCCACAAATCCAAACAGGCTGGACCCTGAGGATTGTATGGTAAAACCACCAATATGTGGAACGCCATAACCATTCAAGGCTCTGAATTTGCAATACCCCCAAAGTCTGGATCCATCAAATGTGATCATGCTGGTAGGTGGGTGAACTGCAATAATTAACAAAATACCTCATAGAAGACAAGCACAATTTGTGAAGTCATGATCTGCAATGCCTGGCATGGCTAAGATTCCTGGGATTCCTCAAGAGTCATAAGGAAAACCAAGAACTCTGGTACAAGCCAAAAGCACACTTCAGTTTAGTTCAGTACTTCTACAAGCTGGACATGGACATCACAGAAGGACAAAATACAGTCATGGGATTAACTCCCATTGTTTTGTATCAGGTTCTGTTCTCAGGAGAGAAACTGTATGACAACAAGTACATTAGTTTGCTCAGACATACATGTTAGACTATTCATACAACATACTAAAATAAATAGCCAGACTCTAAGGACACCAAGGACATTTATGCAAATTCTCAAAAAATTTAATTCCAGTTAGTGCTGATCTACACTAAATCCATGTAATTTTTCTGTTCTACCACTGCACGTTCCCTGTTCTTCCACAATATTTACTATAACCAGTACCATAGGCCTTGACTACATATACCTTAAAGCAGGAATCATTGCTTCTTTGTGTATTTCAATATCTGCCAATGGAGTCTCACACTGATTACAGCTCCGGAAAGCTACTGGGAAGCTTGTATTTTAATTTGCGTTGTATTTATCTGCCAACAAACCCAGCTATACTTTCAAGACAAAAACACTATTTCTGTGTCTTGAAAATAGCAGAATCTGCATCTAAATTATCTTCAACACTGACTTGCAAGCTAGTATTTAAAGTTTTAGTCCTCCTGACAGTCATTTTTCAGTTAGAGTTTTGCTTTTCAAGTTTAATTAATGTATGTTAACTGATTGAAAGAGGATAAAATCAAATGTGCATTTAGCAGCTTTATACTATCCCATGTTACACCATAAGAAGCCTCTGTCTTTACCAAAAAATTGCTGATTTTACCACATGGACTTCAGTGGTTATCATCACATTTACAATGAATTTCAAATATTCCACTATATGTATAATCAACATGTGAATCCTTTTTTTACTACAATATCAAGAAACTGAGGAAGTGGTTCTACAAACAGTTTGAGTGTTACATATTTGTGTCTGTAGTCACACTCATACACTCACAATTGGTAAAATTTTAATACTAAATTCAGCCTATATTGTCTGTCTACATGCTCAAAGCTTGGGCAACATTATATACTCACTGTCCATGCAGATTCCATTCCTTGCACTTCTACAAGGACAGCACCTAATTGCATTTGTTCTTACATGAGAATGCATTTTTTTTACTGTATCATTCTCAGCAGACTGCACAGGCTCAGAGTAGCAGCTTCTGCATATTTTTATTGGGGGGGAGCAGGTAACACTTTATACTGGCACAAATGCTTGGTTTTCACAGCTTCTGTCACCACTGACAGCACTTTCAGGTAGGTGCAAGCAATGCCATAAACAAACAAGAGCCACATACACATATTTGGATTTAAATCGCTTGCTCATCCTCATATAGGACCAAGCAAAGCCAATCCTCACTTCTCTTTTCCTTTACTGTGTCATTTGCTATCCTCCTTTCACTTTTAGCATAAACCAGCCTTCAGGCACTAAACAACACTAGTTGAATCACCAAGCACTGTTTATCACAAGCTCTGAACAAATAGGATTTTTGTATGGAAAAACTGATCTAAAAATATAAAATGCAAAAGGAACTTAAATTTAGTTTAAGGAAACTTGTCTCACATATGTCTTGATTCCTGAATATTTTGACTGCAAACATCATTCGAGATATTATGGATACTAAAGATTTTACATGGGCTCAACCAACAGGGACACTTCACAGAAGAAAAATCCATGAGGTCCTGTTAAGTATAACACCATCACTTGTGGTTCTGGAACTCCCTGAGCTGTGAATTGTTAAAGGCTGGAAGAAGTTGGAACAGGTTGCCCAGAGAGGAGGCAGATGCTCATCTCTGGAAATGTTCAGGGTTAGTTGGACAGGGTCTGTTTTAGTTGAAGATGCCCCTGCTCACAGGCAAGCTTTAAAGGTGCCTTTCAAACCAAACTGTTCTATGATCCTGTGAGAAGTACCTTGGGGAGGTACCATTGTGCTCCTACACTGCTCTTACACTCATCTCAAGGCACCTCCTGCTGACCACCACTGAGGACAGGACACCAGCCAGATGACCTTGGTCTGACCCAGTATCACTCTCAGTCTCTCTCAAACAGCATCATGTAGAGTAGCAACACTATCAATGGTTTTTCTAGGTGGTTTAGAACTATCCCAACAATAAATGTGATTAAAAACATCATACATAATACTAAGTATTTATGACAAAAATTCTGAAGTCTGATAGCACCTTACCAATGTAAAAATGTTTTAAGGATGTAAATCAAATTCTTTCTGAATGTCATATCTCATTTACTTTCTTTACTTACTATGAATAAACCTTACATATTTTTATTACAGTAATACTCAAAAGGATATTGTTATGCTAACATACTAAATAAATACACAAAAGATACCTCTGCCTCAAAAGTACTTGATGTAGGCCAAGAAACAGTAGATTAATGGGAAAATTGCATACTAAATAACCTGAATTACTTGAGAGGTAGTTTGGAAAAGGTCATCTGAGTTCCACAATGATTCTGAGAAAAAAGTGAATAAGCAAATAGTGTAACTGATAGCTGAGAGTCATCCTTTATAGGCCCCAAGGTACCCAACTACCATCACTCAGAGAGTGAATCCATAACCAGTTTGAATCCATCAAATGGGTTCAGAACTCATCTTGTCAGCATATTTAAACAGCTCACACCATACAGTAATTCATTCTTCTGGCCGAAACAAAAATACAAACAACTAAACACGTGGCCATCCTACACAACATTCACAGAACAATGAAGAGGCAACAAGAGTGAAGAGCAAACAATTCAACCATTCAAATACAAACCGAAACAAAATAAACCACAAAAGCCAAGCAAAACCAAGAGTGCACCCTTACAACTAAAAAACCGATTAATAGAAGTACCAAAATTCTGATTAATTTTAGCAGTTAAAATCTCACTATCTGGTTTACACAAGACACTACACAGCAGTGAATCTCAGTTTTCAAGTGGTAAAAAATACCAATCTCTAGGAAGCAGCCCTTCTTATCTTAAAAATTGCACCACAGAATCAGAGTGAACAGGTTTTACCAATTAACTGAGAAAAACTGCAAGCTATAAAACACACCTTGGATTCAGTAAATGTCTGCAGACTGTAACACCAGTGTTCTAACATCCTTAGGCCAGTGTAATAGAAGGAATCTCCATTTTACAAAAAATTTCCTGCTAGAGAAAACAAAACCCAAACCATACTTCTAGCCAGACACAAACTATACACTTATGACAATATGTGATGCTGAAATGCAATTCAAATCAGGTATTAGAAAAAGCAGATGTCTCCATGTTCAAGTGCCCAAAAAGTACTTTCAAGAAGACATTTTAAACACCCACTAGCATTAGACTTATGTTTAGAAATGCTTTTAAGGAAAGTAGGATTTTGAAACATCTTTCACATGAGCCATCTCCTATCTGTGCCATTACCACTTAACAAGTGCCACTCCAGTCCCAGTAATATTTAATCTGTCTGCATCACAGATAATCCTACTTTTTATGGACTATTTTATGACTGCTTATGGAATTGGAAGCAAATGACAAAAGATCTGAGAACTTTTCAACCAAAAGAAAAGAATTCAAACTGAACTAAATTTATTTAAACAATAAATCAAACCAAAAATAAGGGTTGAGAAATAAATAAAAAAATCTAAAACAACATTGCAAAGAACATTATGTTTCTAAATCTCTCCCTCATCATTTTATTCCCCTTCTTTTAAATAAAAAATATTAATAATTTAAACTTTTGGGCATAGCAGATAAACAGTTTATGAAGTTATTTTTTAATGTTAAAATGATCTACAAAATATAGCAAAAATGACACTTTTTTTACATCTACCAGTTTCTTAAGAAGCAAAACCCAAATTTTGCAGTAATTTCTTAAGTGCTTCAAAGAAATTGTCTGTACTCACCAGCACTGCCACTTTCTGATTTTTCTTCTGATTGGTTTTCTGGAAAAAAAATAAACAGAAAAGTAATCATAATGTTTCTGTGTTGATTATTTGAAATTACATCTAACAACTCGGTTGCAAAGTAAAGAATGATGAATTATGATAAAATAAAAATCACTGGATTTGATTCATGTTTATAATTATAACTTCTGATGAATAATTTGCTACCAGGAGCAACAAAAAAAATAGTCTTTTAGTGCCCATACTCACAAATGGGAGAAACTATTAAAAAGAAACTGTTATATGAGAGAACTCTATTGCACTGCTGACTAAACTCTGCAAGAACAAAGTTACACATTTATACAAAGTAGTAGGATTATGCTCAAACAATGTACATTATTCGTTTATCTCACTGGTCAGTCTAGACAAACAAATATTTTTGTATATTAAAAAAATAATCAGGGTTCTGCAAAAGAATGTTCTTAATTGGTATTAGGTAAATTTTTGATCTTGATCAGCCTCTTCTCTACCCTTTCTAAGGCCATGGAAGAATTTATTTCTCCAAGATTTTTGCTCTCTGATTATTTGTCCTCAAATGGTACTATCATCCATCCGTTTTTTTTTGGTAAGGTATTTGTACTTGTCAAGTACAATACATAGAATCATCACCTGTTCCATGTAGCAGAGAGTATGTATGAAACAGACACAGCAAAGTGATTGGCTAAAAAAATTATCACTTTGCTGAATGGCAGAGTTAGATTCAGAAACAGCATTCTGCAAGAAATTCCAATCCCTCATTTCAAGAAATGGCTGCCAGTAGATGTATTGAGGTAACCTGAGTTGTAACCCCTACCAAACCCTAAAAGATTAAACCCCTCCATTAATTTGTCAGTATTACATTTGACTGTTCCTCCTATATTTCTCCTTTTTA
The DNA here is from genome assembly GCA_013389925.1 of Aegithalos caudatus. NCBI lineage: Eukaryota > Metazoa > Chordata > Aves > Passeriformes > Aegithalidae > Aegithalos > Aegithalos caudatus. The sequence continues at coordinate 325,940 of WEIU01014144.1, forward strand.
TGCATCCTCTGTTGCAGAGAACAAAAAGAACATTTTCACTTCTCTGAAACACAGCTAGAAATGAACGTTAAAATGCATACTTGTCCTTTGCTTTCAGCTCAGGCAAGTTACAGCTGTCATTACAGGCTATTTACTTAAAGGCAAGAGTGAATTACTGCTCTAACTCAAGTAATTTTCAAGTTCAGTTAGATTGATAATTTCTGCCATTTACAGGCTGGGTATTAAAGGAACTGAAAACATGAAATATTTCAGAAAACCTTTTTTTGCAATGATTCTTGCTGCCTTTGAAGGTTTCTGTCCCTCTTTTGTCATTCAGATAGCTTGAGGGCCTGAGGACTAAATACAAGCATAAAATCCAATATCTCACAGCTCCTTCTTTCTTTACATCAGCTGCCTGTCATAAGTCTTGGCAGCTGAAGGCACCTGCTTCCTCTATGAGAAACAGTCATTATATGGGCCCTCCCCAGCCATGAGTATTCACAAAGTGAGTAAAGATCCCTGCAGAAAACCAAGTATTTTCTTGTTGGCATTATTTTTTGTGCATATTTGGCACATTTACAGTGTGACATAAAACAAATGCTCAACCAATACCCTAACTCAATTGTAGCTTAATGAAGGGAACATTCAGTACACACACAAGAAGCAGAGAGGATGAAATGAAGAACATACAAACATACTAAGATAGGAACACCTGCCTGAAGTGAGAAATGAGATGCAAATGGACTCTGAGCTATTCAATTTCAGCTCAGTTTCAATGGAAGACCAGAGAGCTACCTCATCGAAACTACTGCCAAAGACATCACACTTGAACATTGCTAAGAGCATCTCTGATTCAAATAGCAATAAATGTACCTCATGTCTACTGGGAAAGTGTGTGTGTTAGTACCTGCCCTCAACAGCAGACACAAAAACACACACAAAATTCAAGTCTTGCAATAAAGTGGAATTTTTCTTCCTCATCATTAGACAACTCAGTTTTGTTATGATTAGGTCACAAGTTCTGCTTTAAAAACCTTCTCATCATTAATATAATGAAGAAGGTAAATAAAGTTGTACTATGTCTACTCAATGTATTAATCAATGCAGAGTACAGTTCCTCAGCCTCCTCTACAAAACGCAAGAGTTGATAAACGTCACTGATAAACATCAACAGACTGGGGTTGGTTAGTCGGGGTTTTATGTTGCTATTGAGTTTTTTGCTGTCATTGTGGTAAGGGGTGGTGATAGCATGTTGGTTTTTTACATGTACATCAGTGAGACTGAAAACAAAAGCTATTTTAAATCAATGAAGTATGCAAAAAGACTATTCCCATCACATCTGGCCCATTCTAACAGACCATATATTTTGTGTGTTATATCCTCAATTGTTTAAATTTGTACAGGAATTAACAGTCTATAGTTTTAGTAACAGAAATGGAAACAAAATTAGCTTATCCCTGCCAGCCAGTAGAACCTGCTTTACAGTACTTTTCTAACCCTCCAACAAGCATATGAAGTAATTAAATAAATATAATTTCCATTTCTTTGAGATCAAGAAGGGGTATGATGTAAGCAACTGCAATTATTTTCTAAATGTACAGTATATCCCAATTAATACACACAAAATTTTGAGCCATCAAAATGATGTCTGTAATTAAACTAGCTTGAGCCACAAATTCTCCTGTTCTGACCAAGGGGTTCATCTTTACGATTCTCAAAAATATTTGGAAATTTGTATAAATGCCATAGATTTGAAAGGCTGCTGTTGCTTCTATTTCTTTTGATCATGAGGCTGCTGATAGGTTTTCTGCTTCTGCTAACAGTCCAGAAAAGACTGAAGTACATAACAGAACAAAGAAGCATTAGGTTAGATCCCAAAACCTTCTGAAGACTGAAACATCTGGTTAAGTGACAGCCTGAACAGAAACAATTGGCAAGTATTGTTAATATAGACAGGTACACGTCAAAACTCCTCATCAGGCTGCACTAAGATGGCAGAACAGTGAGGTTGTTTATTTTATAAATAACAGTTTGATGAGGAATTTCAGAATTCATGCACTTATCTAATAGAATTGGGAACAGTATTACAAGGCATCAAGATTCTTAGCACACTGTATTTTACTGAAAATAATTAAGTGTTATTAAAGAACTGCTTTAATGAAAGGTTTTTATTAGGGTTTGTCCCCTTCACACTTCATTAATACCTGGATATAATTGAAATTTTAAAATAATATATACAAAATACATAATAAAACCTCTGAATATTCTCTTTCACTGGAATACAATTGTACATTGTATGTTATGTGGTAGGTGTGATTCGTACAAATGCAGAAAAGGTCCTTTCATATTTGAGAAGATGTATAAAGGAAAAATGGGAGAATTTTCAAGGAATGTGGGAATAAAGGAGCTGTTCTTGGGTATATAGGCAGAGTTATGTGTATTGTTGAACAAGAAGACAAAAAATAATTGAGTGTCATTAACTCAATTTCTGAAGGAGAGATGGCTCACGAAACTGAAGAAAAACAAAATATTAAAAGCCAGCAATGCTCGGTGAAGCATGAAACAGTGAGACAATCCATGCATGAATGCTGCTCAGAAGCAAAGCTCTGGTATGTGTTCTGTCAATGGAATTGTCTGAACACTTTTTACTTTCTGTAAGATGGAAAGAGCATGAAAGAATTTCAAGACGCAAAAATAGACATTACGGCTATCCCACTTATGAAGGGGGAGTTGTGAAGATATATTCAAAATTTAAATAAAATGAATCATCTCATCCAACTTTACAGAAATATCTTATACTTTATTTGTGTCTACAGTGTAAAACCTTCTTCTCCACCCATCAGTCCTTTACAGTCTGGGATGCAATTGCCTGCCAAGTTCTGTGTTTTCACAAGTCATATAAGTAGCACATTTTTCCAAAAACCAGTTCAATAAGAAACTTTGATCATTATCTCTAACAAAGCTGCAATTTTAAGATCCAGCAAACCTAAACTACATGCTGGCAGAAAGATTAAGCATTAAGCAATTAAAGCAGCAAGGGAAGTAATGTATAATCAGAAAAGTTTGCAGTTAAATGTTTAACAAAAGTGTCTTCCCATTCCTTCAACCAAAAAAGAAACTTAAATTACAGCATTATCTTATGCTATGGTGTCTGCCAGTGGGAAGCTCAGAAAATTACTTTAACCAAATATACCCTATGTATCAGGCCCATGAATAGCCCCTAGATAGTTTCTAGCTATATGCACATAAGAAAAATTCATTTTGTTCAATAAGACACATTAAAATATATGCAAAATTGTCTGTTTTCACCCGCCAAAAAAACGCAGCTATGACAGCTGATGACAAAGATAAGATAAAATGACTGGAATCACAAATAGCATTGTTGCATAGCAACTGTTGATGTACATATGGTGATGTTTATGGAACAGAATGTAGTTCATATTTAATGCAGAAATAATACCAAAAGCAGCCTAGACAGCAAGATCTAGACACCAAGAGACAAGTGTGCTTTGGATCCCTCTGCAGACATGAAGGAAGCCATGCTTCCCACCAGCTTTGCTACACTTATGCTCAGGAACACCACCACAGGCCTCAGTGATTGCCCAGCGATGAAGACAACGCAGTGTCCACGTGTGCAGCAGCCTTGCACAGGAACTGGGGACACACTGTGCAACTACCACCTTCAGAGTACTCAGTATTGTTCACTGGGGCTATTGCAATATAAAGAAAAAGGAAAAGAAAATAAATGGGAGAAATCCCAGAGCTAATCCAAAGAGAAGACGCAGCACCTGTGAAAGCCAGCATAGGCCAGATTTTTAACAGTATCTAGGATGGGAACTACTTTACCAAGCTTCCTATTAGCTTAGACATACACTGCAGAAGAGCAAGAAACTGCAATTCATTACACTTTGGACACAGTAAATTGCACCTTAGAAGAGCCTACGGATGTCCATTAACAAACATGGGACCACCAGAGATGCAGACATTTACAGTGAAAGAATTAAAGGATTTCTTCCAACCCTACAAGTAGGAGAAGCAAGTTCAGTTAAGACAAAGCAAAACAAAACCCACAGAAAATCTATTCAGACTAGAAATTACATCATGCAGAAAATATTAAATTACTTGTCAAATTTGATCTTTTTTGCTTGCTCTAAATGACCTGATGAGTCAATGTGAAGTGCTGAATTATCCAGAATATAAAAACTGCCTACAGCATCTTCCAAGACCATTGCATATTTCAGAAAAGCCATCAAAAAGACAGTCACTACAACATAAGGATCCCAGGGTTAAAGGACTAAACAGAGAACAGATCTTAGGACATGCAATGTGCTCAAAAAAAGGGTGGAGGGGGGAACAAATCACAAACCCACAATCAAAAAAAACCCTATCCTGTACAAACCAAACCCAACTGCTTTATGCCTTTTACTCTGGTTGATTTCAGTCAGTCCTCAATAAGGGTATTGACTGAGAGTGCATGAAGCACTTTTTTATCCATATTTCATTTGCCTAATTCCTCAATTGCACCCTTCTAGATGACATCTGCAGTTCCATACCAGCTTAATCTTTGGCCCAGGGTTCAAACTCACATATTGCTTGTGTTACATGGTGCAGTTTAAAAAAAGAAAAGGAACAAGATGCTTTTCAGAAAAAGATATGATAATTATAATATGAAGACTAATACTGGTCTATGAACCTAGAAATGAGTGAATTTCAATTTCCTAATGCTGCTTTACTGTGGATTAACTGATGTGCAAAGATATGTACGTTTTTATAGACTGTTTTTCCATGGTCAGTATAGTGGGTTTTTCCATGGGGATTTTCTGGCATCCAATACAGTAGCAGCTTTTCTGTCAGCTGGGACATCTGTACAGTCCACTCTTCAGACACCTGTTTTATCACTAGCTATAATTCACTTTGAAATTTGTTGCAAATGGACATGGAGCTCAAAACATGCCTACACATTTAAGTACATGAATGTAGTTTCAGAAGCATGGTGCCTGTAAGGAATCTGACCGGAGTTTGGAATATTTGTGTCACATTCAGGAAAAAATAGTCAAGGAAGAAAAGCACAATAAAGTATATTTTTGATTGTACTGTCACTGTATCAACTTAAATGCAACAACAAAGGATTTTAGCCATTTTGCATTTAAATGAGTTTCAGAAAAACTCACTGACTGCATGTTATGCTTGGTAATCTCAAACAAAAACAATTTTGACAGGGTCTATACACATTCAGTGCTTCATCCCAATAATTTCTCATGTAACTAACTACCCTTTGTTCCCAGTTAATATAATAACTTCTACTCAGTAAATCCAAGTAACTTGTTCTAGTTGCTAGGAAATGCAAAATTTTAATTGATTAAATTTTAAAAAAAATGTATAGAGGAAAAATCAGCATTCTTAAAAAATTATATTCACAGCAGAGACCAATTCAAGGAGGAAAAAATCAAGTATTAGTTCATACAAAAAATGCATGGGAACACAAAAGCATGTTTTTTCAGTCAAAACCCTAAAGGAGAATGTACACAATGTACTGCACTCTGTGTTGCATTCCACGTTCCCTCTGCTCTCTCCAGCACTCAGAGCTGAAATGCACATGATAACCCCAGAGAACTTAAACCAGGTGCTCAATCACACCAAGTAAACAGACAGACACAAAAAATAACAATAAAACAGCCAAAATCTGACCTCCAAGTCTTCTATCTTTTACAGCATGAGTTTATTGAAGGCAGAAATACTGGAATCGTAACAACTCTAATTCTAACTTACCTACTGAAGTTTCTGTGAACACTGTTAAGGTCTGTCCTCCCACACTTTGCAGAAGAAATGGATGTTCCCTTGGTGCACTGACTGAAGCAGGCTTTCCTCCAATATCATTGATGCTTGCAAGCTCTTCATTCAATGTAAATGACACCTAACAGTCACAATTGCCACAGTGTTACTAAACAAGTGTTTCACAAGTTATGGGGAAACAAAAAGAGAGAAAACACAAGCAGTATAGCACATTTCTATTTCAAAAATAAAGGGTGATACAGGAGTCCTTCCACACTGATCTCTCATTGAAATACAGAATTCAAAGCTTTCATGTGCTTAATGAAATTTTACTCAGCTTTCCAAAAGTTGTAAATTACTTCCTCCTGAAGTCAGAGAACAATTTGATTTTACTTATTAAAATATATGGCATAATAGGTTTTCAGCCATTGCTCAGTATGAGTGCTGAAAAATGTTTTGCACAGCCAGGTGAGTTCAGAAAAAGTGCTGAAGTACCACAAGTGTTACTAGCCTAGGAGTCTAGAATTGCATACAGCCCAGAAGAGGTTTAAACACAGCTCCTTTGCCATGTTCACACTGTATGCTCAATACAGAAGCCAAGGAAGAGGGGACTGGGTAACCAGAATCCCTAGACACAGGCCACAGCCAGGAAGTTGAAGAGGGATCCCTCACACCAGCACCGCCTGCTTTTCCTGTGCATCCTCCTTAGCCTTTTATACCAACACATCCCAAAATGTTTGAAGAGAAGGTAGTCAAAGTGAGGGAACAGAGAGACCTGGTTAAAGTCCCATAGGCATCTATGGGCAGAGCTACTAACAGAATTGTCTCCTCCTGATTCTGTGGTACAATGCCTCTCCAGAGGTATAACAAAAAAAGGTGACATTAGAAACCAGCAAGATCTAAACAGATTTTAGAATTCAAAACATAAACTTTAGCCAATACTTACTTCCGTTCTTCCTTGATTTCTGCAAAAGAAAATATTTAATATTTAATAAATATTTACAAATTAAATACTATTAATACATTTAAATATCTATACTAACATATTAAGTATTATTACTAAATATTACTATTAATAAATAAAATAATAATTATTATTAATATTAAGACATTCATATCTTATTAACAACATTTCCATAACCTAATTCCTTGAGTTTAGCTTTCCTGATAAAAAAGCAAATTCAAATTCCGGTTCTGTTACTCATCTTCACTCCTGAGCTGTTCAGTTTTTTGTTATGCTGATGCCCAAGAATAAATGGGGAAAGTCAGCATGTGAGAACAGAAGCAGTAAAATAAAATATGTAAATAAAAGCAAATCCTGCAGTTTGGATTCCTTAAACATAGGAAATCAAATCTCATGTAATGGGACAGAGTGACTCCGCAGTACAATTTTGTAGTTTATATTCCTAATCACTACACAAGCAAACACTGTTCATGGATCAGAGAAATGTACACACTTGGCAAGAAACAGGATTATGTCTTAGAACAGGTGCAACATGTACTTATTTTACACAGGCAACTTCTAAGAAATGCAGCCAGTAAATGTAGAGTAAAGGCTTACTTGACAATCCTTAGTTTTCCCACTTCACCCCTTCCTGAAGCTTTACTCCACTGTTGTGACAAGTATTTGGGGACCTAAGAAAAGACAACAGATTTCAAGAAAAGCAGATTTTAAAATTCTATACAAATTGTGTATGTGTAAATACTTTAAATGTTTTTACCCTGTCCACTTCAGAATAAAGTATGAGCTAAATACAGTAGACAATAGAGCCATAGATGGCTTTGGTTGGCAGGGGCCTTAGTGGACAGCAAGTCCAAACCCCCTGCAATGAGCAAGGACGTCTGCAACTAGATGGGTTTGCTCAGACCTCCATCCAACCTGACCTTGAATGCTTCCAGGGATGCCACATCTTGTCTGGGCAACCTGTGCCAGTCACCACCCTTATCATAAAACATTTCTTCCTTACAACTACTCTAGATCCTCCTTTCACTTAAAACCATCACTCCTTGTCCAACTGCTGTAGGCCCTACTACAAAGTCTGTCCCTATCTTTCTCCTCAGCCCCCCTGAGGCACCTGTAAGGTCTCCTTGGAGCCTTTTCCACTCCAGGCTGGAAGTGTAAAAGCAGACCCAGCTCTCTTGATCTGTCTTCACAGAAGAGGCGCTCCAGCTCTCTGATCATCTTTGTGGCCTCCTTTGCACCTGCTGCAGCAAGTCCACGTCCTCCTTATGCTGGGGGCCCCAGAGCAGGACACAGCAGGGAGGTCTCACCAGAGCAGAGCAGAGGGGCTGAATCCCCTCCCTTGACACGCTGTCCATGCTGCTTTTGTTGCAGCCCTGGACAGAATTGCCTTTCTGGGCTGCAAGTGCACATTGCTGGGTCATGTCCAGCCTCTCACCCACCAGCACCCCAAGTGCTCATCCCCAGAGCTGCTCCCAGTCCTTTCCTCCCTCACCTTGCATCGACACTGGGGATCACCCCAATCCAAGTGCAGGACCTTGTGCTTGGCCCTGTTGAACTTTATGAAACTCATGCAAGCCCACTTCTCAAACTGTTATATACATACACATGCACATATACATACATATATATGTGTATATATGTTCTGTTAGAGAGAACAAAGAGAATAATGTAGCCAAAAAATAACACCAACATACAGTCTCAAATGAGAGAAAAATCTTAGTAACTTCAATCTCAAATACTACTATCTGACCCTAAAAGGCAAAAAAATATCAGCATCATATTCTTAAACTAAGGAGGCTCAATATTTTATCAGATAAAATTATACTTTAAAATATTCATCTCTCTGGGAAACAAGAAAACAAAAAACAACCAACCAATGACAGTGATGAGAAGTTAGGCAATTTCTGCAATTTCTGCAGTGAAGGGAAGGCTTAGAGTCTGGGAAGCTCAGACACAGCAGCAGACCACAGCCTACTGCCACTCCTCCAACAGCAGAACCACCCCAGGCAAACCTGCCTCCCATCACTCATTCCTAGCTCTTTGCTGCATTGGGCAAAGTCTTTGAGCAGCTGGTGGAAAGAGCAGACTGATCTAGCTAGGAGGAGTGGGTGACTTCTGTGTTTTAGCTGTGCTGATTTTGTGTTTAGCAGGTAGAACAACCAAAGCAGCTCCCAACCCATTTTCCAGAACAGCTGCACAAAGCAGTGATTATTCCAGGGACAGGAACAGGACCTGCATGAACTGAGGATTAAAAGCTGCTGTGGTGCTGTTACCTCACCTACACACTAATGCCTTCAGTTGCAAAGGCTGTGGTACCTGCAGCATCGGGTGACCTGGGCTCAAAATGGACAATTAAAGGTCCTTGGCAAGAGCACACACCTCAGAACTTTACAGCCATGCTGTTTACTGGCACAGCAAAGTTTGTCCTGGCTCACAGTCCATAGCTACTGAAAACATCTGTGCCCACATGGAAAAATGGTGTGAGGCACAGCCAGTAAGAAAGAGAAGTGCACTAAGCTATGCCTGGGGCATTTTCTGTTTCAAGCAGCAAAGCAGCACTTTGAAGCCTATTTTTTGTCTTGCATTGAGTAAAACTAAGCCAAGCTGGGGACAAAAAGAGCCTGTTCCAATAACTTGTTGACAAAGAACAACCTCCTAACTTCCTAAATCTCAAATTAAATTAAACATTAACTTTGCATTTATCAGTTCTTCAAGAACTCCAGAAGGTATCCTGGAACTGGTGCTTAGTTAGCTCATAGCATCCCATGAAGTACATTTGGTAATCAAAATCCAGATGCCTCCAGCTGCTCAGACAAACTAAATGGCAGACCAGGTCCCCAAAAATTCAAACAACTTTGGTCAAAAATACCACAAAGCCATGAATTGGCACAATCTACTGACATACATTTTTTCAGTTTTCAAAGTGTTAACTTTCTACAGCAGTTTCCATGCCCGATCAGATACAGTTTTCTTTCTGAAGTCAAGATAAATGCTATGACATGCTCCAGCTGACTCAACAGCAATATAATTAAGTGCTTGCACCTAATCTCTATTTATACTGCCAGCTAATAAGGTAGATGCACATTCAGTATGAGTGGACAAGGATTGAAGGGCTCTCATGGTGTTAAAATCACTGACTTGCTATATAATACATTCAGACTGGGAATTTAGTCAGATTAAGAGGCTGCAGATCAATCATACTCCTTTCAGCTGCATGAAAAAGTCTCAAACAGTGCATTTAATCATCTTTCTGCTGGCCTACCTGCAGTAAAGGGCTATGCAGAGAAAGACAAAGGGTCATGAAGGGCTGTGATCAAAGGATTACTTCCAGCTATCCATAGGTACTTCAGATAAAACCAGGTGCTACTCACAAACCCACATGCTAATGAGGTAAACAATCAGGAAAGACTAAATAAAGTCTTAAATGTCGTAGACATCTCATAATGCACTTTACTTTTAACTTTAACATAATAATTATGGTAAAGAATCAGGTTTCAAAGTCCAATCCTTGAAAGAACACAGAGAAAACAAGAGCAACCTTTTGTTACAGGGCAGAATTTTCAGAGATCCTACAGCAGGATTTTGAAAAATACATACCCACAGAAAGAGTGACCTGTGGACTGAGTACTGAAGGTAGCCTTTCTGGACAAGTGGCCTTTATTCTGGGATTTGCAAGTAAGAACACGCTTCTCTCCAAAAAAGAAAAAATACAATTTCATCACTTGAACAAATCTGATGTACTAAGGAGCATCACTTCAAGACCTCTTCCCACTGCTGTTCTCTTGGAACTCTTATCACACAGCTGCCCAGGCTGCAGCACACGAGGCACGCTGCAGGCAGTGCAGGACACAAGGGCGCTGCCCCACTCACCTTTCAGCTGGGGCACAGCTTCCTACCCCCCTTTAGAAGGGAACACACAAGCAGCCCCCATCTGTAGCAGTAGTAACAAACTACTTTCACTTTTCTGCAAAAAGTTAAATTAGCTCTTTCTCTATACAGCAATCCATAGGTAGTGAATACAACAGAAACTAAGGCTGATGTCAGATTCTGTGTTTTAATTTTCCTTTGAATATACAAAAAATCTTTCTAGCTATAGAACAATGCAGCAGATTAAATTAAAAAAAAAAATGACCAACACACTCAGTGAACAAGAAATTAACATTTTAATGACTAACACTAAATGGGCTTCACTTTGCCACAAGTACATAACCAAATATTATTTCTCCACCTTAGATTTCACGGAGAACACAAATAAAAATCCAGTTGCTTTCTGGATTTGTACTAAAGCAAGTCACTCCCTTTATGGTACCTCCTTTTACAGCTCATGCTTCTAAAATACTCATCACTACATTTTTTTATTGCCTGTTAAGTAGTCTCTCTGGAATACTTCCTGTGCTAGCACAATGCATGATAAAAGGAAATCAAATAAGCCAGGTTTTTATTCCATCAGAACTGAATGCTCTCTCCCTCAAAGGAAGGATAAATTCAGCCTCGTTGTCCTAGCTAGTGAAGATAAAAAGTTCAGGTACTATACACTGTCTTGCCCCTGAGTTGGAAGTCCTGCTAACAGATGTGGCTGTTTCCAAGTTCAAGTCTGAAGGAAATCAAACAATAAAATCTCCATGCATACCCTGTGTTATGGTCTATCAGTGTTAGCATCTTTTCAATATTTTTTACTATCATTAACATACAAGAAGACAGACATAAGTTCAGAACACATGCACGAAGGACTACATCAACATTTACTTGGAAGTGTAATACTCCAGCTTTCCTTCCAGTCCTGTTTTCTCATTTAAAAGAGTGGCACCAACTGTAAGCACACATGTGCCTAAAAATTCCTTGCTTCAGGAAACACCAAACTGTATCAGACTAAAGGACGAGCAAGTTCAGTGTTTAGTCTCCAGATGCAGCCAATGGCAGTTACTTCAGGAGGAACATACGAATGAATTCTATTTCCCCAGCATGCTCTTCTAATTTCCAGGGTGTTTTAGTCGACATGGGGTTTGGCAGCATATTACTTTTTAATCTCTCAGTTCAATTTTCTTGCCTGAATTTGACTGTGTTTGAGCTTCTGGGAAGTTCTGACATTCAGAACTTCTAATTGCAAGAAGTTCCAAAATTTAACTACACATTGTGCAAACCTCCTTTGCTTGCACTGAGACCCATCAATTAATTAATCTGGTGCACCTCTAATTGTGTTTGAACTGATTCCTTCCTGTTCACCTCTGCCTATTCACTTCTCCCTTATCCACCCATGACATTACTCATTGCTTCAGATCTCTACCAGATTTCCAAATCAATCCTCTTGCTAGCCTAAAACAACCTATTTAGGAGTTCCCTCCACAGCTATCATTCCTTGTTGCCATGACCAGACCCGGTGCTCTCCTCTGTCCTGTGCCAGGTCCACTGTATGCTTTCCACAGCAGGGGGATGAGACCACAGCTACACAGAGCATTCCAGATAGAGGCAACATGATGGTGCAATAATGTTTTCTCTTTTGTTTTCTGTGTCTTTTGTAATCTTGTCCAGGGTTGACTCTGCTCATTTGACATGTCCTTACAGCATTATCCCCATCTACAGACAAAAACACCCTCCTCTCCTCCTGAATGACAACAACCAGCAGAAACCCAAGTGCTGCCTGCATATAACTAGGATAGTTTTTCTCTATGCACACCAGGTTAGATCTTTCAATTCCTAATTTCATCTGCCATTTTATCATCCTGTCACTCAGCATGTCAGGATCAACTTCTGCAGCTTTCTGTTGCCAGCATTCATTGACAGTGCCCAGGAAAAGCTACAATTAGAGCACTTGCACGGTGCCCATTGTGGCTTCATGACACCACCCACTCAGGTGTCAGTAGGAAGAGGAAGCCAGATGCAGCAACCTGCCCACCAAAACTTCTGCACAGCAAAGTCTGAAATCCCCAACCATTTTTAAGGGGCTACAGTAAGAAGTTTTGGTAGTTTAAGTATGATGGTGTTAACAGTCCCCTCACCACCCAGGACTAGTATTTGGGTACCACCCTGTCCACACAGGTTCTTTCAAGTTGATGGTCTGAACCTACTCCTAAAGGAGGGAGGGGAGGAAGGAATTGTTTCTCCCAAGACAGAATAAATATAGGTCTAGAAAAAGAGGAGCATGTCCAGAGGGGACTCAAAACAGGCAGGGGACATGCTCCCCCATCAGCTTCAAGTTCCTTTTTCTGAAACAATGCTTGGTATTGGCACCAAAATGTCTTGACTGCAAAACACTCACTCCAGGGAACAGAGCAGTACCAGCCTGTTAGCAGTGGCACCAGACTGGAGTGTGGCCCTGCACCAAAGAGATGATTTGACGCCCTCACTACCTTTCCACAGCCCCTCCACTGCAGCCGTATTTTACTAGCACCAAAGGGAGCTATTAATGACAAGACACTGGCGTTCACTTTCCTTCTTGGATGAGGACAGCTTTTCAATCGGGATATGCATCTGGGCACACTCAAAACTTTTTCTAGCTCTAGAAGTTTTGGGGCAATAAAAGTTACGCTGCCATGTTTGTTGCTCATCACAAACCACTAGCAAGGACAAGGAAGAGACGTTTTACTGTGGGGGTGGTGAGACACTGGCACAGGTTGCCCAGAGAAGCTGTGGATGCCCCATCCCTGGAAATGTTCAACGACAGGCCGGATAAGCCTTGAGCCACCGGATCTAGAGGGAGATGTCCCTGCCTACCGCAAGGCGGGTTGGGACTAAATGGTCTTTAAGGTTCATTCCAACCCCTCGACATTCTGGTTCTGTGATAGCTCCCCGGTAGCCCAGCTTTCCCTGCGGTGTCTCCTTTACTCAGCAGGCATCCGGGCCCAACCCCGCGCTGTTCCCGAGAAGGAACAGGCACAGCGGCTGTCCCTGGCCACAGGACAAGCCTGACGCGGGCAATCCAGGCCTCACGGCGCCCACCCCGGGCACGGCGAGGCGGGGACGAACGGAGGGGCCC
>WEIU01014144.1:339695-375179 GCA_013389925.1 Aegithalos caudatus
CTCGCTGCGTCGGGGACGTGGGTTCGGGTCCCCGCCCTGGCGGCGCCTTGGGAAGGGCGGGAATCGGTGGTGGCTGCAGAGAGCTGCAGTTATCGCAGAATATCCTGGGTCCGAAGGCATCCGCAAGGATCATCGGGTCCAGCTCCCGGCCTTGCACAGGATATCCCCAAACATCACACCATGTGTCTGAGAGCATTGTTCAAATGCTCCTTGAACTGTCAGGCTGGTGCTGTGACCACTCCCGTGGGGAGCCTGTTCCAGTGTCCAACCACCCTCTGGGTGAAGAACCTTTTCCTAATGTCCAACATAAACCTCCCCTGACACAGCTTCAGGCCATTCCTTGGGGTCCAGTCACAAAGAGATTGTAACTGCAGTGGGGTCTCTCCTCAGCCTCCTCCAGGCTGAACAGACCAAGTGACCTCAGCAGCTCCTCCTAGGGCTTCCCCTCAAGGCCCTTCTCCATTGTCATTGTCCTCCTTAGGATGCTCTCTAACAGTTTAATGTCTTTTTTTTATTTTGTGGCACCCAAAACTGCACACAGAACTCAAGGTGAGGCAGCACCAGCGCAAAGCAGAGCAGAAAGTTATTCCCTCCTTGTACCAGAAGAGTTATCCCAGCGTGCTGAAGAAAGGCAGCAGCATGCAAATGATCTAAGGGAAATGGAGGAGCAGCCTGGAGGGAGGAGGCACTACCATGACGGTGCCATTCTTTGTGGGAGGGAAATGGTGGCTGGAAGAGCAACTCCTGCAGAAGGGATCAGAGCATCATGGTGTGCCCAAAGGCCACAAAAGTGAGGAAAACACAGCTGGTGAATCATTTACTGGGAATAAAAAGTAAAGAATTAAGCTAAGCTTTCCCAGAAAGGGAGCTCACAAGGAAGTGTTAGAACAGGCTGTCCAAAGATAGGAGGGCATCTCAGACACTGAAAATGTCCTATGTCAGGAGAGGAAAAGTGCCTTCCCATCCTACTCTGAGACGGGGTATTTGGCTTAGAAAAACCTAAGCCCTTATTTTATGACTGTTTCTATCCCTGGGGAGGTTTCCCCCCTTTGCAGTTTAACCTTGTTATCTCCCTTCTATTCGCTGTGGACACAAGAAAGATATGGACATGCTGGAGACACTGGCACAGGTTGCCCAGAGAAGTTGTGGATGCCCCACCCCTGGCAGTGTTCAAGGCCAGGTTGGCCAGGACTCTGAGCAATCCAGTCTAATGGAAGGTGTCCCTCTCCACTGCACGGAGTTTGAACTAGATGATCTTCAAGGTCCTTTCCAATCCAAACCACTCTGTGATTCTATGGCATGGAAAGCATTTTATTATCTTGCTCTCTTCTTTACTTTATCCTTTTACTGACATGTAGCCCTTTGATTTGCCTCCTCTCAAACTAAACAACTTCAGTTTTTTCAATTCTGTCTCTTATGTCTATTTTCTAGATCTCTAGTTATGTCCATTGCTCTCTGAATTCCCTCCAGTACAAGTTTACATCCTCTTTGAATTCCAGTTGCTCAACAGTGAAGGTTATACTCCATCTGAGACTACCAGCAACAAGCAGAGGGCTTTTTCTGGTACAATATGCAAGAAATTGCTCATCTGGCTCACAAAAAATGATCTCTATTACATCTCAGATATGATGGTCTGCTTTTCTAATTATAGGCAAGCATCTTGGTAACCAAGGAGGACAATATTTTTATACGTATCTGAAGCAATAACAGCTAACACTGAAATATTGGGATGATTAGGATAAATTATTAGGATTACATTTAAAATTAATTACACTTAAAAATTGTTCTTGTTTTTACATTGGAACTGTGTTTGCAGAACTCAGCTGGGAGGATGGATAGATCTTATATAGTTAGTCAACTTCCACTGAAAATTCAGGTTTCTTTAAGACAATCTTACACAGACATATTAGAGTCTCCTCAAATGCTAATAAAAGTGGAAGTGGATGAATCTCAACAGTTGTAAGACCAGCCCCATTTTTTGGGACTGTGTAAACCCCAAATATTGTAGGTATATGATCTTTGGTTTTGTTCATCTGGAAAAAGAGTGGATCTACACAGACAAACACCATTGCTTTACAGTCTGCTTTGGATTCTGCTCACAGGATCATAGAGCAGTTTGGGTTGAAAGGGACCTTAAAGACCATCTAGTTCCAAACCCCCTGCCCTGGACAGGGACATGTTCCACTAGATCAGGTTGCTCAGGGTTCCATCCAACATGGCCTTGAACACTTCTAGGCACAAGGCATCCACAATTTCTCTGGACAATTTGTTCCAATGTTTCACTACTCTCATTTAGAAACATTTCTTTCTGATGTCCAATCAAAACCTACACTCTTTAAAACAACTGCACTTTGTCCTTTCACTACAGGCCCTGAATAAAAAGTGTCTCTCCTTGTAAGCCCCTTCAAAGTACTAAAAGTCTGCAAAAATATCTCCCTGGGACTTCTACTTCTCCAAGCTGAACGCACCCAAATCTCCCAGCCTGTCTTCACAGGAGAGTTGCCCAGCCCTCTAACCATTTTACTTTCTTCCCTCTGGACCTTATCCAAGGGGTCTGTGTCTGCCTTGTGCTGGGAACCCCAGGGCTGGATGCAGTCCTCCAGGATCTCAAATGCTTCCCCAGGATCAACACTGAATTAACAACAAAGTTGGCTCTCTGCCACTGCTCGTTGGGGGTTAGATTTGTTCCTTTTACTTAGAGAATTTTTCCCATAAAGTTGCTAGGAGACTGAGTACTGTGTGCTTATGGGTGCTTATGGGTGCTTGACCAAAACAAAGAGGAGGCCAAAGTGAGTTTTGGGGCGGATGCTATCTGATAATGGCCCAGCTGTTAAAACCGGGTGGGGCAGTGTTTCTTATCTCTTTCACCACCCCCGTTCTCCCTCCGGGGGATGTCTGCTGATAATGGGCCATTAAGGCTCACCAATGACATGAGACATTACATCATCCCATGTGAGATGCTCCACCCAGTGAGCGGGTGCCCTGGAATTCCTACCTAGATAAAAACTGAGTCTCACTAACACCAGGGGAGCCTGTTTTTNTATCTTGTTTTCCACTGGATTCCCTGGAGGAAGACTGGACTTTCTACAGGACCATCTCTACTCCACAGGAATGCATCTGTTACTCCAGGAGGATTCATCTGGACTGCTTCTAACACACTGACCAACAGGGTGTCAGGTCACATCCCTGACTCTGTCAGGGTTTTCTATGGTTTTTGTTTGGTTTGTTTGCCTTTCTGTACTACTACATTTGTATTTTTAATATTCCTAGTAAAGAACTCTTATTCCTATTCCCAAATCTTTGCCTGAAAGCCACTAATTGCAAAATTAATATGGGGGAGGGGGTTTACATTCTCTATTCAAAGGAAAATTCCAGCTTTCACTGGCAGATACCTGTCTTTCTAAACCAGGACACTGCTCCCATCTCAGTCTGTGTACTCAGATCATGTGCACCAGCAAGTCTCAAAAAGAAAGAAGCAGTGCAACGGATGTCTCAGGGGTGACATTTGCAGCAAAGCAGCGTCACAGGGGTTCAGATGAGCCTGTGCTCCACTGGGTGGAAGGGGAGGAGCTCCACTTGAAAAGAGCCCAGCAACAGGCAACAGGAGCATGGCTGACCACCTCAGGACTCCTTACAGAGGGAATCCATGAGGAGTTGTCATTCATATTCCAAGTGCAAATGACAATAGCAAAAGCCTCTGTAAAAGCCTGACAATTGGGGTGGCTCAGCTGGCAACCCAGAGTGGAAGGCGGCCCTGCAGACATCTCTCCTGGCTTCTTCCAGGCAGCCTTTCCATACCTGTTTCCATGGAAACTGAATTTAAAGGGACAACAAGCAGGAAAAAGAGTGCATTTTCATTAATTTCTCATTTAAAATCTCAACCTAGTGTTTGCCAGGGACACATTTAGTGCCATGGAGGAGGAACCAGGGGCCAGCAGCTGAGCTGCAGAGCTGTGTGTTAGTCACCCATTTTCTTCTTGGTTGCAAGGAAACAGATGTATCTGAGACAAGAGATGGCCAAATTCAGACTTGCACAGCCTTTCTGTCTTTATTTTCCCCTTGTCCATCTAGATGAGATGAAGGGTTGGCAGTGTCATCAGCAGGCACACAAAATTTCTCTTGATCTGTTTTAGGCAAGGGCTAATTGATGCAGCCTGGTGGTACAGGGTGAATACCAGTGCAGCAGAAGATGCAAAAGACCTGATGGTGCCCTGCTAAAGCTGATGGGAGTTCTGCATTTAGGAACCCATGTTCTCTCCTCAAAGCCCAGCAAGAACAAGGGAAGATGTGCTCCTGGGAGCTGGTGGTCCCACAGGCTATCAGTGATGGACACCATCAGAGAGGTTTCCATGTGCTGGAGAAGCT
The DNA here is from genome assembly GCA_013389925.1 of Aegithalos caudatus. Taxonomy (NCBI): domain Eukaryota; kingdom Metazoa; phylum Chordata; class Aves; order Passeriformes; family Aegithalidae; genus Aegithalos; species Aegithalos caudatus. Next base: position 344,061 of record WEIU01014144.1, read on the forward strand.
GAGTGCCCCCCACATCTGGAAGGTCCCTGACTTCAGCTCTGTACACCAGAGCTGTGCTGGGCCTCCACAGAGTCAAAATATCTGGGTCTGGAGCCAGAGCTGAGATCCACTGCGAGATGCAGAGGGAATCTCCTGCAGAAGCTGATTTTGATTTGGGAACATTGAGCCAGGAAGATTATTCCACCAACAGCTGATGCCAGCTGATTCCTGCCAGCCAACCTCCTCACCAACAAATTAATGCAGGTGGGGAGCTCATGTTGGAAGAGGGAAGCAAATGGAGGGAGATTGTTACAACATTGCTTGTCCTACTCTGTTACAAGTACAACACAGCATCAGCAGAGCTCTGTTGGCCAGCAAGGATCTCCCTTGTATTCTGAATACTTGAATTTTCAGCCAGTAAAGACCTCATGAACTTATAAGGATGCAAGAATTAAATATCAAAACTACCATTGTTGCTTGTACTGCTTGAGTAAGAGGAAGGCAAACTTTTGCCATCTTCAACTGTAGTGCATAATTCTTTTTTTGTGGTGCAGTTAGTCTGCGTAAGATGGAAAAAAGGGAAGAAATAATCTGCAAAGACGAAAAGAACATCTGGGCAGATCATGATCATTTATTTTGGAATAATAGAAAAGAAATTCTGTGTAACTCATTCCCAAAACAAGGCATGGCCCATCAAACTGCATATCTATTTCCTGAGGCAGTAAAGAATACTCAGTGTGTCTTTTTAAGACAAAAATATATGTTGGAGCTTTTGTTTTCAGACTGCTTTTGAGCAACATGTTAATAACAGGCTTGTTTACTCCAAGCTGTTCTGTGGCAGAGAGTTGGAAAACATCAAGTACAGGGCTGAGCTCTATTTCAGTACAATCCTAGGCAGTATGAAATCTTCAACATGGCACTTCTGCTGTGAACCACAACACAAAAAGGCAGTTCTGAACACAGGGCAGCCTTAATTAATGAATTAATGAATTAATTAATATTTTTTAATTCTTTCTATTTATTTACAGCCACACATTTTTATCTGTGCTATGTATTGGAGAACACTTAGTTTTTACAGTAATGTCACTGCACCTCTGCTTGCAGTTCCAACCCATACCATGTCTTCCATCATATTAAAAGTGTGCAGTAAATTTGACTGTATGCAGCTTGGACTCATGCTTGTTATGAGTGTCACCATATCAAGGAAAGAGTGGGAGTAGAGGAAAAGAGAGAATTGAAAGGTGCAATTGCAAATTATTTTTTTTCAAACGAAGAAAATTCTTGTCAGAGAATTTCAGAAACTTGGTTTGAACCTAATTTTAAAAAAATTCTTTTTAAATGACCATAAAATTGGCATTCTCTCCTTAACTCAAGGTACTTTTTGTGCTCTCAGGCATAAAAAAGTATTATCTAGCCTTTTTCACCAGTGTCTCTCAAGAAGGAGCTTTTAAGCATGCAATATTTTCAACCTAGTAATAGTACAAAGGTAATGTGAGGTCTCAGCAACTCGTTGCTTTCTAAAGTGCCTTTTCATTGTAGGTGTATAGAAAATGTTACATAGAACTGAGTTTTTACCTGTTCTTCTGCGCTCCTTGACATTTTTTCTGACCCTCTTTTCTGGTAATGTACTACCTCAGCACATAAGGTCAGCAGCACCTATAGTCACTCCTCTCCTGGACTTTCCACTAATGAGTTGGTGAAGAGCAAGGCATTTTCTGTTCAGCTACCAAAAAAATTGTTTTCAATGGATTTATTTCCCTTGTGTTATAATTTAACAAACTTTTTTCTATGCCACTGATATTCCCCTTATTTTGTAGGTATGGACAATGCACAGTCACCAAGCTATGTTATTGATGCATAAATTATCTCCTAATGAGCTACTGTTTTGCAGAGGGAGCTTCCCAATGAGACTAAGATAAGACTGTGTGTGACTAAACTAAGCAAAAACAACATTAGTGACCAGAAGAACAAATCTACAAGGCTCCTGAAGAAAAATAGGACGCTTCTGTTGGGAAGCCTGCCAGCCTGAAAGCACAGGCAGATGTATATAATTTTGAGATTGTGTGTACATATAAATGCAACAAAGGCATCTAGTTTGTGGGTGTCACTGCTTCAGAAGTGGGACCCTTCAACGCCACATGCGTCAGTGCTGTCATTAAAGGAAATGAACCACGTGCATTTACATCTAACTTCGTGTCCCACCCTTGCACCTTCTTACAGCTCAGCCACAGCAGTGCCTCACATCAAGCTCTCACTGAGATAATTAACTGCAGACATCAGAGCTATCTGCTTCATTACTGCTCTGTGATGCCTGCAGGATCCCTCCAAAGTTTTTCCACCTATTGGCCTTTGCTGATAACTCGCTTTTTTCCCTATGTGCTGCTTGTTGGCACTTCTCTAAAACTGTGCTAATGATCTAGTAAATATGATCATGCAAGAGTGGTTTGTCTCCTTTCAGCATAACCTAACAATGCTATTGCAGACCAGAGCAAAATAAATTATCTTTGCCACAAAGAACAGCTTTCCCACAAAATTGAAATAAATAAACTAGAAAGTGTTACAGACTTGCAATTGGATCACATTTTACTGTCTATTGATGGGTGAGATTAAATAAGGTCTGAAATTTTGCATTCTAGTTAATTGTTATGGCTTAAACATGAAGAAAAAAAAAAAAGAACAGAAATGACATTTCAGTCAGTGGGAGGAAAATAAACAGAAAAGGAACTAAGGAAATCAGAAAATAAAACTAATGAGATAAAGAAGATCCAATGAGAAGGCAGGGGCCAAATAGTCATGAGAGGAGCAGAGATCACAGCTAGCTCTGATGGCCTCATGTTGATTCATTTTGTCTTCTGGTAAATGGCACATAGGGCTGGGGGGAAGAAATACTATGATTCTAGGATTATTTATTATCAGAGGCCATTTCTTGAGCCTGCTTCTCGTTGAAAACTGCAGACTTGCCAGTGAGAACACATCCTTCTGGAGACTGAGCATCTGGCAGCAGCAGCCCTCAAACAAGCACATGCAGCTTGCAGGATACATGCACCTCCCTCCTGAAGCTCACCCCGCTTCACACGCACTTGTCACTTCTGGAGTCCCCACATGATCAGGTCAACTCTTCCTTTTGTTTAATCTTGAGGATGGGTCATTGAAGCTCTGTCTAACAAAGCTGAATGCTAACCTCTTCGTTAAATTACCTGAACTTTCTTTGTTCACATGGAGAACTTCTGGGGTGAAGGAGAAGGTATCTTTCTAACAATGCTAGGAATCACAAAGTGTGGTTTCTCTGCAACTGGAATCTCATTTGACTTGACTCTGAGTCCTTGTTTTGGCTGAGATAGGCTTTTCCCTCATTATTAATCTTTGGTATTAATACTATGTTAATACAGATGTGTAATAGTTTTCAACATGTAGAGGGCTAAAACTGAAAAAGGGAAATACATAAGGATTTTCTCAGCATGTGAAGAGATGAGTAGCAGACTCAAGATTAAATTTCTTTGTTTTGCTTTCCTTGACCTTTTGTTCTGATCTCAGTGACATATCAACCATGCTTCTGCTGAAGAAAACCCAGACATAAGAGGTTACTTGTGCCTGCCAGCTCATCATGAGCACTCAAGGCATACAGAATACTTTGCAGAAAGGAGCCCACTGCTATATTAGAAAGGAAAATAACACAAAATTGTTGAGATAACTGCTCAATAAAACTCAGCTTTTGAAACTCAAGACAGGTCATTCAAAGTGTCCTCACACCTTCATGAGTTGTAAGTTTGGCATGACATCTGTTTTGAACACTTGTGGTGAAGTAATTTTCCTTCTTGTAAAACACTGTTGATTGAACCACATTTATGGTTTTGATGAGGGACTTTGAACTGGCCTGTTGGAGTAGCAGGTGACTTCACACAAAGAGAAGCAAATGTACAAAGAATGGGTAGCAATTTCCTTTGGGTACAATATGTACTTAGCTGACATGCTTGTGCAGAGCAAAAGGCCTGGATATATGCCTCTGCTGAGCAACACTGCAAATTACTTCTGACAGCCATTAAGAGGTGCTTCAGTCAAGCACCCATAACAGTACAGCTCTTCACTAGGAAATTTGCTGATATTTTGAAAACATTGTGATACTTCACTAATCTCAGTAATCCTTGACAACTTGTCACAGATAAGAGTCTAAGTCACCACAGTAGTAATTACTCCTCTAGTATGCCAGAGAAAGTGCCAGATATTCACCTTCCTCTTTGGAAATATGAAATTTCTGGAAGATAATAACATCTTTTTAATGTATTTAGAGCAATTGTCCATTCTGATCCTCTCCAATAATGTACTTTCTGTAAACTGCTTTTGAGAGTGCCAGAGAGTGCTGGCTGGTAGCAGATTTCCATTCCCTCACTGTTGTTAGTCTGTACTTGTAAACAGTGACTGAAAATAGAAACGTGAGTGTTTTTTGGACAGCCAGTATCTGCTATGAAGAAAGTGGCCCAACAAGTAGGGGCAGGTTCCAAAACCCCCTGCTCAAGTGAGTCATCTCTGTGCACACAAGTGGTGCTGTCAAGTTCAATAAGCCTGTCTGTGCAAGAATCACACTCATGGGCCTCCCACCATCCATGGCATGAGGACAAAGATATGGATGGCTTTTGCATTGCTGATCCTCTGCATGTTTGTGCATGAGTTTGTCAATCTACGCTCAGTGGGCGAGTGTGTGAGGAAAAAATGCAAAAAAGGTGAAAATCAACAGAAAATTACAAGGCATCTTCCCCCACTTAAACAGGGTCCATCAAAGTTCACATGCCATTGCAGAAAGTAACGCATTGAATATAAAAATGATTCCTTGAAAGAGTCATTAAAATTGCAAAGTCAAGTAGCCAAACATTAAAGAAGGCCAAAGTTTAGGCTGCTCACACCCCATTATTTTTGTATTTCTATGTTTCTGCATTATAACTGAGCCTTGAATAGAGCCTATAGACATGACTATGTACCATTTAGCTTGTTTTTCTATGGGAAGGAAGCCCTTGGGGTCATGCTGTCTCTGTAGCTGTCTGCTTGACAGTGGCTCTGTCCCTAACTTTTGAAACCATTCATCAGTTTCAACCAAAGCCTAACAGTACTATACTGCCATAAATCTATGGAAATTAAGGTCCAGTTGAAGAAGGAGATGCTGCTAGACATGCAGATAGAGCAAGAACAGTGTAAACCCAGCCCTTAAGAGCCAATGGAGCAACCTGAGGGAAGAGAATTATTAAAATACTACAGGTATGAGAAAGGCTTCAGCTAGTCTCATGCTTCATTAAAACCTTGGCCACAGTGAAAGTTTACCTCCTCTGTTCTCTAAATGGGATAAATATGTATTGTGGTGAATCTCCTTCAAGGGGGGACCCTGCAGGCTTGGTTCCTGCTGGTTCCAGGGCTATTTGCTCTTCTGTACCACACTGTCAGCACTTCCCATGGGGGCATTGCTGCAGCACCAGCTTGGCCCACACTATGGGGATTCCCTTATCCTCTGCCCTGCCTGCTGCCTTCCACAAGCAGTTTTCCTTCTCCAAGCCATCTCTGAAGGTCTCATTCAGGGTGCCTGGCTTCAAGGAGAAGAGATTCAAGTCCTCTCCCACAGTGGAAGTGTACAGTGGAGTTATTATACATCTGCCCTTGAAGATACTGGGGGGTCACACCGTCCCTCTCATGCAGTAAGCTGACAGTGAATGTACAAACCCTGGGGGAGAGCAGTGCAGGTGGCTGCCTGGAGAGACTGGCCATGGCCAGGAGCAAACACAAGCAGCGATGGATAAGCAGTGGGGGAGATGGCAGCCTGGAGTGGCTAAGCCTGAGCCTGTCCTCCTTCCTTATCCTACAGATGGGAAACTGAGGCTCAGTGAAAGGGCAGCTCAGGTGCTGCTTCTGTTATAGAGAGGAGTCTCCTGAAGGGGTACAGAGGTGTTTCTTCCAGGCAGGGGCTGAAGGAGTGGAGTCTGAGCTTGGCAGGAGTTTGTAGGTATGGAACATTCTTGCTACTTGGAAGTGAGCACCTATTTTAAATTAGTGCTCAAACCCCACTGTGTCCTGTGAAACAGAATTTAAGATCTTCTCTGAAGCACATCATAGTGTCACACCTCTATTTTTTAGAAACCAGACCCAGTCACATTCTGCCCCCCCTATTTGCAGTCTATGAAGCCTTTTGGCATGCCAGTGTTGTAGGAGCCAAAGGTTTCAAGATAAAGATTTTTATGTAGGTGTAATAGCTTTTCTGAAGCCAGCTAGTATATCTGAAGAAAGCAAATGAGTTTTGGGGCATCTATACTCCTGAGGAAAGATGAGATGAATTTCAAACCTTACTGCATCTTGGGAACAATTGTTCTGGGTTTAATTAGACCAGTGTTTGAGCTAGACATCTGACAGCACCCGTGGAATATAAAGACTATATTTGTGGTTATATCCTAGGGAGAAAAGAGATGCAGGTAATTTGTAGAATAATAGTAGCATGATGTAGAGCACTGGGAGATTGATAATTGGGAAAGGTGCAGAGAGGAGGATTGTAATGTGTTCTGAAACGTTCTTACTCAGAAAAAGAATGAGATACAGTTCCCAGATTTACCTCACAGAGATATTGTAGGATTTTCTTTGAGAATCAGGGCTGGAAGATCAGAAACGGAACAACTACACTGTAAGAAATGTTGCCTGTTGGAAGCACTTAATCCCAGCTGACTCTTTTGAAGAGTTGAAGGCTGTATCTTTTGACAGGCTGAGAAAGAAATTTTCTTTTGCCTTTGCAAAGTTGTGCCTAGTGCATTTCAAATTCTGAAACATTTGGCAGATTTTCACTGTCTCTTTCTTCAATTGGACCTCTAATTTCCATAGATTTATGGCAGTATAGTGCCTTTAGGCTTTGGTTGAAACTGATGGATGGTTTCAAAAGTTAGGGACAGAGCCACTGTCAAGCAGACAGCTACAGAGACATCATGACCCCAAGGGCCTCCTTCCCATAGAAAAACAAGCTAAATGATATGTAGTCATGACATTCAAGGCTCTATTATATTAGCTGCTAAACCAAGAATTCCTCTCGGTGAAGAGTTTTAAATATGACTTTGTAACCAAGACTACTCAATTGCTAATTGAGGGGGTACAGCAGTCAAGGTAGGATGATGCCTCAACTGCCTATATCACCACACTTGATATTGCTATTTGAATGTTGGTTGAGATTCCAGCTTTTTCTGTATGCTTAAACTGAGATGAGAGGTTACAGGTTCACTTGTCGGTGTCCCAGGAGGTATCAATTTGTTGGGCTGTGCCCATGTCTGAGTGCTAGAGAAAGTCACCACCAACTGGTGGGGGACCAGTGTGGCTCCTTCCACACTCAATTTTCCAGGACCCTGATGAACAGGATTTGACAAAGAGGTATAGGACAGGAATTTCACTGGTTGTCTCAGATGATGGTTGTGATATTTCATTTCATCCCAGAAGCTGACAAGGCAAAGTGGATCTCTCCACATCCTTCAAGAGAGCAGGCCACGAGATTCCTACTGGGTGTCTCAGCCGCACAGATGGAGAGGTCTGATCCTCTGGGGTGGACAGGTTCCCTGCTCACAGATCCACTCATGCTGGCATTGCTGCAGCCCCTGCATGGGGAAGCAGACCTCAGCCAGCCTCCTTGCCTGGGGTACAGCATTTCCAGAGCAGGTCTTGGGGAGCTGCTTCTTAGGCACCAACACATTTCTTCTCAACATTTGTGACCTGAGAGGGTCAAAGTTGGGAGTATATTGGTTAAAAAAAAAAAAAAAATACTCCTTATGCTAGAAAGAGTCCCAAATTTGCCTCTCCCAAATTTAAGTCCATATTACAAACCAGAGCTTTTTAGCATACAGTGCTAGGAACTCTTTGGTATTGCCAGTGCTGGGGTTTGTTCTCTGAAATACTCTAAAAAAGCCACATGGATGTGACATTTTTGTGTCACAGGGTCTTGTGGGTGAATCAGGGCTGACACCTGGAGCAGATAATGCCAGCTTCCAGGAAAGCTGCAAATACCTGGAAAGGAGGGCCTCCTGCTGCCAAGTTTTTTCAGATGATGTTTGCATTTAGTATCATCACAGATCCCCCTTCTAGTTCCAGGCCTTGCACTTGTCCTGCTAGAGTATCAATACTGAAACCTCCTCAAGAAACTTCCTCTAGACTATCTCCCCACAACCCTCCGCACTGTGGTGCTGGTCTTGTGCTAGATTCTGCCCTAACAGCTCAGCCTGGTGTCCCTCTCTGCTGAGGTCTCTGTTCTGAAAAGGTGTTGGGGGGAAGATGTTGGACCAGGGGCAGCAGCAGGGCCACAACCTGGGAGTGTGTCCTGGGAGGGCTCCACGGAAGGCTGGCATTTCTGGTGTGGGCTCCCTGCCAGTGCACAGGATGACAATGACAGGAAGAACTGCACAAAGTCTTCAGTGATGGCCTTAAGTTTCTTTGCTCTCAGAAACTCCCTTCGTGGACAAAAATGGATACATCAAAGGATTAAAGTACACAGTACTGTGAGCATATCCTCTCACTCCTCTTTTCCTCCCTCATGCTGGTTCTGAAGAGGGAATTAAAACCCAGTGACTTCTGTCACAGGTGGTACAGAGGTCCATAGCACCTGACCCATGTGACAAGAAGTGCCACTTGGTTTGGTGAAAACAGCCCAGCTCTCTCGTGGTTGCCACAGAGATGAAGTCTGAGAAGCCTTCACTTCTTTATTTCCCTAGAAGATCCCAGGATGGCTTTGAGGCTACAGCCAAGCCTAGCTGGTGCCAATGCAAGCTGAAGAACTCATGGATCCTCTCAGATGAGCATGCAGGGAAGGTCAGATCCATATGGTGTGGGCACCAAAGAGCTGTGCATTGATGAGGTTCCTGGGCTCTTGAGTCATAATTCCAGTTGGAAAGCAACCTGTGATAATTTTGAATTAGCTGACTTCCATCTGGCAGCGAGTCAGGAAGGCTCAGCTGCAGTGGATTAATTCCTTGTTTTCCTTGTTCCTGCCACTTTGCCTCAGTAAGCTGATGTGGAAGGGTAGAAGGTGAGAAACCACTAGCAGAGCAGCTGGGGTAACACATGGCATTTTGTGTGTGCTTTGTTTTCCACATCAGACCCATTATTTGTATTCTGCTCACACAATGATAAAGGCTGAGCCTCACCTGGATGACAGAAGATGGAAGTTACCTTGGAAACAACAGGAACACCTTCAGGGCTTCTAGACAGCTTCCCCCTGGCTACAGGCTTTGTACACACCAGCAGCCAGCTGGTCTCCTTTTTTGAAGCTGCTGTTTTTCCATTGTGCCTTTTGTCCCTCGATGGGAACCGACCACTTTGATTTACCATCTCCTGGTAAATCAGGAGGTGCTGTGGGTCATCAAATGGGGAGGGGCGCTGCACCAGGAAGCAGCAGTAGGAGCTTGGCTTGCTTGCTTTTAAACAGCTCAGATGTCCCACTAGGTCATACCAACCCTTCATTGCCCTGACAGGAGGGGTACAAAGCAGCTGAAGAGGAAAAAGGGAACTCCAAGCAGTGGAAAGGATCATTAGGCTTCCATGGCCTCAGTGCCAATGGTGTGTAGGGGCCTTGGAGAGCAGACATATGACCCTCTTGTCGGTCGTGGAGAAACACCTAGAGGGATCTACAATAAGATGATGGGTATAAGGCTCATTGAGGGATGTGATGGGAAAAACATTTTTGGGATTGTCTACAAGACTTAGTTCAGGATGTTGGGGATGGATTAAAAGTGGGGAAAGGAAGGAATTGAGGCGGATTGGAAAGGAGCAAGTGTGGGGAAAAAAAAAAAGGAGTATAAAAAGGGCAGGTCAGAGTGTTTGCCTGAGCCCTGCCTGCACTTGATCACTCCAATCTGTTCTGTATTCTCATTAAAACCTATTTTTATCTGGTTTAAACCAGAGTGTTCTTTCTGATCTGAGTGGGTGTGTGTGAGCACAGCCAACATGATGCTGGACCGTTTGCTGAGCAGCAGATGAGGGCTGAGTGGTGCAGCTGCAGCAGGGCTGAGTGCTGGGGTCTTGCATGTCCAAGTACCATCAAGGCTGAGAGACACAGTCAGGTAAGGGCAGGGAGAAGATGTAATTTGCCCCAAGTTGTCAAACTCCTGGCCAGGAGTCACATGTGCAAGGACAAGAGGCTACAGGCCTACGAAGTGAAGCAAGTGGTTGAGAAGTTAATCAGCTGAGAGCCTGGGTCAGCCACTTCCTTTTTTTCCCCCTTCCTCCAAATCTGTTTATGAGAATTGTTTTTGAATATTTGGAATAATTATTTGGAAGAAGTCACAGCTGCATCTGCTCCTACTAAAGTGACAGTTTGTACTGCTGTATCCTAGAGACCTTAAATTCCCACTCTGAAAGAAAGACCTTGTTTTTTAAAACTAAGGCTTGATTTCCATGCTGTTTTGAAATGGGTGTAATTTCAAAGACCAGTGGGACTTATTACTGGTTTAAGGACCAATTTAAGAAAACAGATGAACTGAACCAGTGGCTGTTGCAGTGACAGTCACTTCGGGAGGAGCCAGAAGTGGCTGCTATGAATAAATCAGCTCTGCATGGGTAATGCCTCAGCCTTCATGTCACATTTGAAAAGAACAGAAATGCCACATTTGTGTGAGATACTGTTGTGGGTCACCACTGCCCATACATCTGCCAGAGCTAGAAGCATCAGAAAGATGCATTGCAGAGGTGCACAACAGGGAGCCACAACTGTGTTCCTCTTTGTGAGCACTTGAGAAAAATCAGAAGAGGTTGTCTGAAAGACACCGCAGAACTTGTTCGGTTTTCTTCCCCCCAGCATATAAACCACTGCACACAATTCATAAGGACAGGGAAACACATGGCATGTGTTTTATTTGAGAATTAGGTAACTATGCAATTAGAAACTATATGCCCTGTATGCAAGGTGGGTGGCAGGAGTTGAGGATGCATGCACAGAAAGTTTTCAGATTCTGATTTTTAATGCTATATGACTCTTAAATCAACATGTGATTTGTATTTGGCTGGACAGAAATAACAACAAATTTACATTCCAGAAACAAAACAAGTCCCCAAGCTCAATTAGCCCTGGACTCTCAGAATCTTCTGGAGCATTTAAAATCTTCTTTTAGGTGGAGAAGTTTAAACCTTCTTTTATGTCCCCTTTCCTATTGGACAGAAACATATAAATGTTTCATCTCAATCTTTCTTTCTAGAAGAAAGATATTTCTACAATACCATTTTGGTGCTATCAATATGATGCCATCAAAGCCCTAAATAAACACATTTCTATTGCTGTTGATTATTTGGGAAATGCACTTCATCCCAGGAAAGCCAACCTGCACAGGGCATCCAATATCCATTCTGCAACAGCAAAAGTAAAAAAAAAAAACAACCCTCTACAAATAGATGTTTACATTGGAAGAGCATAGACAGAGATTTTACCCAGACATTATTGTATAATATTCTAACAAGTTTTTCCATCTCAGACAGTGTAGTAGCTCAATATATTTGTCCTGAAGACACATACAAAGCAATCAGCAATTTTCCTTGAAATGTCTTTATTGCTTATAATTGTTCCTTGGTAACAGCAAACTCATCAACAGGTTTTTTTTGTTCTTTCCCCCTTTTTTTTTTGTTATTAACATATAATGTTCCTTTAAATTCCTTTTAAACACCCAATTTATAATACACCTACCACAAGACCCTTCTTTTTATTTGCTATACTTTGAATGACATACCTGTTTAACATTTCAGCAGGAGACCTCACTCTTGAGCAGGAATGTTCAGCATCAGTGTAAATAAAGGACGTCGATGCCAGCACAAATCAAAGGCTAGCACACTAAAATCTAGGCTGGTAGGCCTTTCACATCCAGGAAAATGTCCCTGACATTGTTTTTTTTACATAACAGGATTTCCTGATATGCCTGGAGTCAGTATGCTGTGACATGGGCTGGCACTGCATAATAGAAACAGCACACATTAAATCTGTTTTGGGAGCTGGTTACCAGAAACACTGCATAGTAATTATGGTGAAAATTCTCTGTGAAATAGATTCCTGTTTTTCAAATGAGATTCTGAAAAAAACTCCCCCTAACATTTTAGCAGAAATGCTTTACAACTTGTCCAAATTGTAGAAGATGTCTCATCTTTTCCAATAAAAGCTTAGAGAGCCTGTAATTTACTGAGTTACTTCTTGTTCTAATGACTATTTGAGGGAATGGCTTGGCATGAGTAAGAGATGAGTTTGTGTATTAATTCAGTTCAAAGGTTCATACAATTTACAGAAAGTAATGAAAAGCTTAACTTGAACTCTCAACAACTCCACTTTCCCTCACGAGTTCATAACACTGATACCATCAAGTCTTTAAGAAGCTGCTGCAGAGTGGGGGGAAAAAGAGTCAAAACCAAGTTCCCAGCTCGCACCAAGGCTTCATCAATTAGAGCCACATGTCCCACAGATGGAAGAGAAGTGTGTGATGGCAAAGGGGCTGCTGCACTCCTGTCATGAGAGCTCTCCTCTAGAGCAACACTGCAGAGCCTCCTCTCAAACATGGGCTAGGACAGGGCAGGAGACCATGATGCGGCCAGGCAGGGCAGAGAGCAAACAGCAGGGAGCCAACTGGATCTGGCCATCTGTGACATCTGATGACTGGTCCCCAGTTTGGAGAGGAGGGGCCAAAGAACAAAAATCAAAACAGAGCACAGAACAACAGAATTTTTATACAAGCAGCCCTCAGCCTTGCTCCAGACTTTGAATGAGCAAGGACTGCACTATGCACTCATCAAGTAGTTTTTTCTCAGCTGTGAAGATTTAGCTAGTCATGCCATGCTCACCCTGTCATCACTTTAGTTGCCTAAAAAAATCCCAGACATTCCTAATACTGCTTTTCCAATAAAGAAACCTACATTTGCTCAGAAAGTAGAATCTTAATGAGGCTTTGCTTGCTGAGTTAAAAAAGCATGAGGCAAGAGAAGTCTGTATTAGGGGAAGAAAAATAAATAGCCCTTATTTAAACCCTCCTCTCTCCTCTGAAAACAGAAGGCTCAGAAACTGAAAACTGATAAAAAGCAAACACAATACAAAATCAGTCTCTCTTTCTCCTGAAGGTAGCAGATTTTTTAGCTGGCAAAACAAATTGTCCATTAAAATAAAAAGTGGTATCTAAATACATTCCATGTAAGCGCTCATTTGCAACACTGGAAACTCTCCAAGACTTCTCAGCACATGAAGCCTGTGTCTCCAGTTCACACACAAATGCAATAGAGTAAGACCAGGTTTTTAACTATTCACTTCTAGAGCTTGTTAGGTCACTGCTCCATTAAACATGAAGTAACAAAGAAACCATCTCTCAGGGTAGCCTTTTTCCAAATGACAGGATTCTTTTCAAATTACAGCTATTTATTTATAATATACACAGTATTTATACTTCCAAACAAATTACCAGCATCTGATATATAAAATTGTTTTCATCTATAGGTACTTTCAGTAACTGCATAAAAAGGATCCCAAACATTTGAGACAAAGGGCGAAAGCACAGGTCTAATTTTAAATAATTAACACAGAATCACAGAATGATTTAGTTTGGAAAAGACTTCTAAATCGTTGAGTCCAACCTTGGACCAATGACCAAAGCATTGAGTGCCATATCCAATCATTGCTTGAACGCCTTGCTGACTCCATCACCTCCCTGAGCAGCCCATTGCAAGGTTTAACAACCCTTTCTGCTGCTAACCCACAGAAGAGGTGAAGAACTCTAAATAGGAATGTAGGCTTTTTAAAATGTCAGATTTATTTCCTTCCTTACAGCAGAGCTCTTCTGGTCTGCAGATCAATGGACAAAATAAGCCTTATTTTGATTTTCCCATTGCATGTGCTTAAAAAATATGGATTTCTGATGACAATCCCTACAAATCGAAACTCAAATTAGATTTTCTCTTCTCATATACTACTATTTTACAACTAACTCTGAAAACCTTGATGTTTTACTAGTCCTGCTACCCCTAGCTCTTCCTGCTATAGTACAGAAACTATACTGCATACATATAAACCTGTATTTATGTACAGACACAGAAACACAGAAATAAAAACATTAGGCAAATGTAAAAGCTGCCATTTGAGTTTATACTCCCCAGCAGGAATTCCAGTCAAACAATGTTCTGCACACAAATGTAAAGGTGATTTTTCCATGGCCTTCAGGTCAGGCTCAGAAAGAGTATCTTAAACATGTCAGGACAAAAGGGAAAACTGTCAACTCCATTGCAAGATTAAATCTGGATTTCCTTAAAAACCCACCTATTTCAATTAATTATTTTTATGATAACAACAAAAATACGCATATCAAAGTTTTAAAGTAGCAAATTTTTTTTACATGCCAGGACTTTCCTTTACTAGTTTAGCTTTAGTACAGATGATCCTCCCTAAGAGAGTATTTACAGACAAGGAAAAATAGTTAAACATCAGGATATTTACTTTGCATACAAATATTTACAGAAAAATACTTACAAAAAATTAAGTATTCAAATTTTAATTGACTTCAAAAAAGCCTAATACTTTCGTCTTATAAAAACATGTTGCCTTTACTGTGCTCAAATTTACTGTTCAGATCTCTGGATTTTCTTATAAGAGCTTTCTTTTGTGCTTCATCAAAGCGATTGACTTTGAGATCCTGCTCTCGGTCAAACGGCCTTCTTTCCTGAGGTTTGCTCTTTTCTTCAGATGCCTTGCTCTTCAGCTTTTTCTGGTGGATGTCCATGAGAGACTCTGACCTCTTTGACTCCTGGAAAAAATGAGGAGGAAGAGGAAGTAAAGTATTAAAGGACATTAACAACATATAGAAAATCCAAATGGAAAGACTGAAGTCAGGAAGCCTAAAAATTCCAGAAAAAGAAGACAGCTTAGTAACTGGATATAGAATGATAAATTTAGCATACAAGGAGTAGAAAGTGTGAGCAATCTTGTCTAGGCTAAAATAGTAATAATTCACTGACGTAGATGGCCATAATGTTGTAGATAGCCATGATGTTGTTCAATCTCCGCAGACGATGCAGATAAATTATAAACATAATGCAAAAGAAATATAAAAGTTGCTCTGACATTATTGGCAGAATGAGGACACCCTGTCAAAAGAAATATCTCAAAGTACACATGCCTTAAGCACCTGGATTTGGTCACTGCTAGGGGCAGGAACAAGCTAGACACCCTTTTAACCTTTCATGCACTACAGTGGGTTTTTAAACGTGTGGTCCTAACTTTGAATCATCTGTTGAAAGCCCACAGGACAAAGTCAGGTTTGAGCTGGAGCATGTGTTTTGCCAACTAAAGGGCTTTAGCTGAATTTCTTAGAGAACATGATCCAGCTCAAATACAACATAAAAATTCTGCTGATTTCACACAGGAGAAGTATTAGCTCTCACAAGACCATGAGGCCCCTCATTTACTCAGAAACAATGTATTTGTGTATCTAAACCAATTCTCCCATCAAAAAGTGCAAAAGTTGAACAGCTCTGTTTGCTCATGATTTTCCTTCACTTCCCGTGCAAACACTACATCACACATGCAAATAACAGCTTATGCACGAGTTAAGAAAAGATTCTCATGGAAAATAGACAATACTTATTCATGATGCAACTGTGTAAGGGTTGATAAAATTGCACCAGAGAATGTATGTTGCATCAGCCTCAAAAGAAGAAACTACTTTAAGAATGAAATCTGTTCTAGCAGAGCATCCTTGGTAAATGTCAGTGGAGAAAGAAATAGGAAAGAATAGAGGAAAAAACTTTGAAAAAAAATACCCACAACAACCACCTGAAAATCAGAAAAGAGTTGATTTAAAGGAAAAAAAAACCAAAAAACAAAACCCAAGAAACATTGTTCTTAAACTTTGAGACAGCTCCATGAATCCTAGAAACAGTGAAGGCCTATGTATGTTTTATTTCAGCGATGGCAAAGAACAAAACCCATAGTTTTACATGAAAATTATTCTACTATATTCATAGTGACAGTAGAAACAGACACTGAAGAAGAACCTTAAGACAGAATGCTAATAGGTCTGGATAGGCAAGTCTCTAAGTCAGGAGAAACATATTAATGAACTACAAATAAATTATCAGTAGTGCCAGATAAACATGTAAAATAAGCCAAAGATGTGATTCTCAAGTTAATTGTCCTCTCAAGAGACAAGACTGCCTTCCAGAGGAGTTCAGGCCATACATCAGGAAGAACTGGAAGTAAGAGCTTTAAGGCAGGCAGTGGTCTACACACTCCAAGGGCTGAGAGAAAAGTCAGAGGGAATTTGACTGGGAGTTCAGATTTCTAATAATCAATATCTGTCTGTGAGCATTATCTGTTCCTGTAGAGACTGAGAAAAACTACATGTAATGAAGTTACTGTAATGAGTAGTTATTGTAATTAATGACAGAAGGTAATTAATGCGGTGACCTGCTTAGACCATCCAGCCTCTTTCAGGTTAGCACATATTGGCCTAAAATTTGCCTAAAAGTTAAACCTGCACTATTGTTTTCTTCTTGGGATGTCAGTAATTGGGTGAAGCAAGTTAATATTTGAATTAAGGTCCCAGCAACCATGTCCTGACATGAGGATGATTGAAGGAAAGCACCATCTAAAACTGAGGCAATATAACAAACTCAAATTCTGTCACTTTGGAGAGGACCCAATCCTGCTCTTGTTGACATTAATGCCATGTATTCTAATGTCTTAAAACAGCAGTAGGTTTGGGCACTAAAAGGGAAAACTGTAGTGGCATCACCATGGAAACTAGCAGCCTAGAAATGAGAACCAAAAGAATGAAGAACTAAAGGAAATAGAGGAAGTATTTTGTGATTACACTTACATTGTATGAAGTCACCTGCTCAGTAAGCCTCTTGTCTCTCTCAGATAATACCACTTCTTCATTATCCTTACTGCTTGACTTTTTTGCCTCTTCTCTTTCCTGATGAGTAGAAGAAAATCACATGCTATGGTAATCAGAATGTCTGAAGTAAAAAGCAAGCAAATCTATATCTACTTTAATTAAATCTGGAGGGTAAAGTCCATGATAAGAGGCCATCAGATATTTTCTGCTCAGCTTGATAGAAGAAGAAACTGGACATGCTAATTGCAAAGTCAATGAGTTGATACAGTGTATCTGACTACTGCAAAAAGGGAGCAGAAATAAATGCATATCTATGATACTTAATGTTGTTACTTCATTGCTTTTATCTTTAAGCCTGAATTAGTAAATTTTGATAACAAAGAAAAATCTGGGAAATAAAATTTCACTGAAAAACACACAGTATTTTTACATCAGTAACATTTTACATCAGTAACACCCACTGCCTGCAAGTGTATATGAATGAATAAATAAATGCTCACCTTGGCTTTTCTCTCTCTGTCAGCTGGAGTGTCTGTCCAAATAGATCTATCACCTGATTTGTCATCAGTTCGTCTCTTGAATGTTCTCGGGCCAAATCCAAAGCTTTTCAACTCAGGTGGAAGCTCTGTCATCCATGATTCCCTGGTAACTTGTTTGGGTTCATCCTTTGCAAAAGAAGTAGGGGTGGAAGGAAGAGTGGAAAAAGCATAATCAAAAATTACTGTCTGAATCTCTTGGCTTCCAGCAGAAAACACAGATCTTTTTTCTTTCTGTTGACACCTACAAACGCATAGCATCCCAAGTAGAATTGCAACCAGGTCTACACAAAACAGGTGAAGAGAAAGACAAACACACTCCAGCAACAGAATACTAGAAATTAAGAAATCCAACTTACGCTGTCTGCTGAAGTAAGCTTTTCTTTCATTCTCTGAGCTCTGCGTTCAAAGTCTTTAGCCACATCAGACTCCACTGGTCCTTTCGCAGGCATTGGGCCTATAAAATTGTCTTCGTCCTCGCTACTATCTGTCAGCTTCCAAAAATAAAACAGTTCTTTCAAACAGTATTAAGAGCATCAAGAAACACTTTAGCTTTATAGAATTAGAATGACTTTGTCTAGAAGAGCGCATAAACCTAATGCCACACATCTCCCAGACAACAAACACCTGAATTAGAACTCAAGATTAGACCTGTTCTAGCACTTGAACATGGATACTTCATCTCCCTTTTGCCAAAAGCAGCATCTCTTGTCTGAGGCAAGACTGCTGGTAAAGGCAGTGACAGCACACAAAGCCCTGCTGCTTTCCATTTACTGCATGCATCCACGCAGCCTCTGTGGCCATGGGTAAATTTGGAACACGTAAGCATACAACTTCCATATTTTGGGCTTTACCATCACTAGCGACATTTGGATGCATTTCCCTAGTAAGGATCACAATTTCACACTGCAAGAACTGTCTCGAGCTCAGATTCTGTAATGATGCCCAAAAGAATAAAGTGCAAGGCAGGGT
Source organism: Aegithalos caudatus (assembly GCA_013389925.1). NCBI lineage: Eukaryota > Metazoa > Chordata > Aves > Passeriformes > Aegithalidae > Aegithalos > Aegithalos caudatus. The sequence continues at coordinate 362,395 of WEIU01014144.1, forward strand.
ACCAGTGGCATGCATGGTACTGCACTCCCGTGTGTAGGGCATCTCCAGCCAATCCCTTGGCTCTGTCATTCAATTCTTCAATCCCTCATGGATTCCTTCAGGAAGAATTTCTTAACTGCAAGGGTTATCAAGCACTGGAACAGGCTGCCAAGGAGGTGGTGGAGTCATCATTCAGAAAATGACTGGGTGTGGCCCTTAGTACCCCAGTCTAGCTGACAAGGTGGTGATGGGTCAAAGGCTGGATTCAATGATCCTGGATGTCTTTTCCAGCTTAATAATTCCATGATTCTGACATTGTATTCTAAGCTTTTTTTTTTTTTGAGAAGGGCTAAAAAATAAGTTTGTTAGGGACTAGATGCCAATAAAAATCTTCCTAGTTTCCAGGGGCTGTACAGAAAGCTCACTGGTGCCTCCCTCCAAGTAAAAGCAGTACACATGGGGATGGAAGCAAAACTAGACAGAAAATGGTGATGCTACAGTGCCCTGTGAGCAAAGCTAAGGTGCCCAATATCTACAAAAGTGCAAAGATTTTGCTACAGTCTGACTGTGCGTGATAAAGCAATGGGAGTAGGATGACAAGGCTGCGTAGCCAAGGAGCACAAAGCATTACTTGAGAACACACAGGGTGGTGAGTCATTAGATTCACTAAAGCAAACTGAAGAGTCAGCATGCCTCTAAAGATGTACTTGAATACAAAATAATTAAATAATTTTAAGAAGCCAACAAGAAATTACTCATACTTAAAAACAAGAAAGAGTATTATTAGGAAGAGGTAATAAAAAAGGTAATTATTAGGAAGAGAAAAGAGGTAAGTTCTGTAATACCTGTAAAAAAGCTGATGCTAGAAGATGTATTTATGAGAAAAGAGACTTTTTTGTTTGCAGAATATAAAAGCAGACCAGGTTTGACATGTCTGCCTCAAGATATTTGTCACTATGATAAATTGCTTAATCGTTATTTGGAGTTAGAAGACGATGAGTATCTCAGAAATGTCAGATAATCTTTCTGCACGATGAATTACAACACCACTCACCGTAGGAGGCTGGAGAATTATATGCTTTGCAGCCACTAACAAAAAAGAGAAGTTTCAGAGCAGCCTTTGCTTCCTTCCTAGGCTGTCTAGCATCTCCCATAGTGTCTGGGACTTAAATGTAAAAATATAAGTATTTTAAAAATAAACAGAATAACCATTAATTCTCCCAAGGAATTAATATTTAGTTTATCATAGCATGGGAGAGATTCACTTGCCCAAGCACTGATGTCCAGCACCATTTCTTAGGGTCACCTGCCTGGCTTAGGAGGTGCTGCTCAAGAAGAGCACGACCTTATCTAAAAGTGCTACTCCCTACCTGCCAGGCCCTTCCACAGGCAACCTGGATCCCTCATGGGAGGGTACTGGAAGCCCATGTTTAGGGAGTTCAGTCTTCCCCATAGCTGTATTGTATCACATGTCTTGTTCCTCAATGTTCTTTAGTAGCACATGTGTTATTTTGCAACCAGGGATGGCAGACTTCAGAACTTCTCACCTAGTTTTTACCTAACATGACCAGGAAAGTCAAAAAACATGAACCAAAAAGGTGTGTCAGTGTCACTGTCCTGCACCTCACTCCCAGTGGCAGGTATGTTGTGCAATTGCTAAGAACAATTTAGTGACACTGTAATGCCATTCTTGATTGCATTCTTTTGGATAAACTTATTTAAAGGTTGGAGCCACTAATAAACATCTTTGGAGGTGAAGATGTGTTTTCTGCCTGCACTTTAGGATGCAAAGATTGTTTGTGTTCAGTGAGTGCACCATCTATTTAACAGCAAAAGCACAACAAAACAGACCAGTGTGTGGGTTTTTTTTTTGTTTTGTTGGTTTTTGTTTGTTTGTTTGTTTTTGGTTTGGTTTTTTTGTTTTTTTTTTTTTTTTTAGGCTTATTTATGCTCCAGTATTTGACTTCAGCAAAAATATGCCAGACAGACACTTTCTGGTCCAAAATTAAACTGCCACGCTGAGAAGTATATCTGGTAGTTTCTTTCAGGCTGCAACTTGTTTAACCATTTCAGACAGCTTGTACTGAAACAAGAGGCTTCTCTTTTCACAAACCTGGGAACGGGATTCTGATGGAACAGACGGTCCTATGAAACATCTGCTCCTGGTGTCCTCTGAAGGTTTCCTAAAGCCAGGTGGTAATGCAGGACCTATAATGGGCCTTGACAGAGGGAAAAAAAAAAAAAAAAAGGAAAAAAAAAATCTTGGTTTTTCACTTGAAGGGGAAAAGATATAACAGATCAATATTAAAAAAAAATAAAATCAAACACTGATGAGAAGTATGACTTTCCTTCCTCCCCAGGTCAAGTGTGCCCTTGTGCACACATACTGCAGAAATAATTTAATAAGAGTGTCTCCATTTTCCAGGAGGATCTGTGCAGACAGTTTTGATGCAAAAAAAACCCAGGAAAGTTGCAGCATGTAGTCAAGGAAAATTTTTTTTTTCCCTAGATTCCTTCAACAGATTCAAGAGCAATGAAAGGTGATAAGACAAATATACACTCCTCCTCAATCCACAAACCCAATTTCATTCTTCTTGTCTTGCACCTCAGCTTCACTGTCCTTTGATAAGCAGTTTTATTTTATTGCTCTGATTTTATTTTACCTTGGAGTGGGAAAAAGAGAAAAAAAGTTTTGTCAGTCTGGGTAACTCCACTGATTTGTTTTTAAGCAGCAGCTCTGCAAGCAATGTAACTCAGCCGTCTCCACAAACACAGAAAGGCAAGAATTTCTTTTCAGTGGTGAAAAGAATACTAGAAACTGTGCTCAAATAAACTGTGCTTGCTGTATTGAAAGTCTTTTGAATGCGAGTTCCTCTTAATAATCCACCATAATATTCTTTAAAGTTAATAAAAACTAATTAAAAACCCAAACAGTTGTCACCTGAAAACATAACCAAGTGACAGTACCCTTCCAGCTTAACAGTAGACTTTGTTTATTATGACCTGCAGTTGTGAACTTTAGGTTATCAAAAGTAACAACAACTGAATTGAATTTGCTAATTATGGCCTTTACTCAATCCTACCTAATCTCATCAAGTACAGCCCTGCTGTAGTGATACTGTCAGGCTTTAAAGAGGGGAAATAAAAGACACAAACTCCTGCTGAAGAATCAGCCACAGATATACAGACATGAACAATAAATATAAGACTTCATCACAAGGACACTGGTGAGATTTTAAACCCAGGCAAGAAGTCTGGGTTAATTTTGAAGTTCCACCCCCACCTAGCTGCTGAAATTTTATCTTCCTCCCTTCCTTCCTACTTTCTTGTTAAGACCATGTTTTAAATTTGTAATGTAATTTAAAGAGTTTAAACAGATACAGCCAAAAAAAATCTTTTGTTTTAGTATACAAGTACTTTTATTCTGCATGGAGAGACAGATTAACCAAACTATAAAAAACGCTCTCTAATAAAATATACATAAACATCTCTGTTATGAGGTGTATCTGTGCAACCTGTGAAAAAGAACCAATCTCAAATGCTCTGTCTTGATTCTGTCACAGCTCAGAGGCTCTTTAGGGAATAGAAAAGTAGCTCTCATATTCATCCTTCCTATGCTTTCCACATATGCTTTTTTTGTCCCCCATGTAGACATCTCTTCAGTCTTTCCTCAGGAGTACACAGGTGACATGACCCTTAACAGTTTTCTGGATGTCCAGAGGGTCTCTGAACAGGTGAACTGAATCTAAATACTAGTAATATCTTAACTCAATAATATATTGACTCTAATAATATATTAACTGCTAATAAAAAACCTGGTAAACACATTTTACTGATGGAGGCAACTTCAGTACCTACACATATTCAAAAATACCCCCCCCAAACTTATGGACTAAGCTTTAATTTAAGGACTATTGCATTTCATATGTAGCAAAGAACATTCTCCTGTTGTTGGAATTGGAAGTCCTTGCTAATGCATATTTTAAGAGAGGTGTTTCAGCACTCTTCTGATGTTTAATATATAAATTTTAAGATCACTTTTGTTCTTTACCTTGATGTGTGAACACTTCAGAAACATTTATGAGTGCTGCACTTCTGTCTAACATTGATAAACAGTAATATAATCTTCAAAATTGAAGGAAATCTTTTCACATATATATTTTATGCTGGAATGATTCCAACCATTTTCAACAAGCTGCAGATTGGCACACGAGCTGCCCCTAATCATGAACATGTTGCTTTGACAAGTCTGGGAAAGATGTAAGAGAACAAAAGCTTTATAAAAGAATGAGTATGTCACACAGAACTGATAAACAGCCTGTCCACACACTGAAACAAACGACCTGCATTTGTTTCAATTATTCATGGCTCAGTTGGCAGATGGCAATCTGCTCAAGGCTTAAGGGCAATGCAGCAGGCACACAGCAGCATGGTGTCTGTGCCCTGCACAGCTCACACGCCTCCCAGACTCCCAGGTGTGAGGGGGTGGAAGACAGACAAGGCTCTTCCCACACATCACACATTCCCACCTATTCAGGGAATCAGGCTGGGTGCAAAACAGCTCTCCTCAATCTGCTTTCTCAGTGTGTGCTAGGAGCAATTGTATGGTGAGGTAGGAAAAAACAATAGAGAGTGCCAAGTGCCTTCTACTGCTCTAATCTATCACAGACACAGAGCAGACTCTTGCCTCAATGTCAGAGAATCACAGAATATTCCGAGTTAGAAGGGAACCACAAGGATCAAGTCCAACTCTTGAGTGAATGGCCCTTTCCTCTTCCATTTTACAATAAGTATTCATGTCAAAAATCAAGAAAGCAAGAAGGCTACCTCTGCTGATATTAGAAGTTACTAGCATTTTTTAATAGAAAATACATTATTTTAATGACCTGCTAAATTTTGTAATTAAAATACTTTATGCATATAGAACACAAGAAAAAGGAAAAAAAAATTGTTTTGTGGGACCATAAAAGCACTAAATGATCCCACTGAACATAATACTCACAAACTACAAGAGTTATCTGATTACAGAAAAGTGTAACCAAATGTACATGAGAAAGATACTTCCAAATAACCTTAGTTACATACATTTTTGCTTAGGTACATGAATTTTATGCTGCCAAGCATCATCATAATTTATGCAAATTAAAAAATAAATTTAACTTTGAAATTTCTTTTGGAATGGTATATTACACACACAGCTCAACAGTAAATTGAGTCACTTTGCTGGAAATGAAAACTCATACCTGACAGGTAAGTATTATTTTATCTACCAACTCCCTATTGCTCTGGGGAAGATAAAAGTGATCGAGGGAATCTTGTACTTCTCATCAGGAAGTGTCCCCTTGGAAGCACCAATTTCACTATGGCCTGTAATTTCAAATTATAAAAAAAAGTGCACAGATTGATGTAAAGACTAAAAGGCTGTGAGACACAGTTAACTTCTCTATAGAAAATCCACACAATATTTTGGGGGTGAAGTATTTTATAACTGCAAGCAATCAAATGGAAAGCTTCCTGAGAGAGAGAGAGACACCATAAACAATGCTTATTTCTGTAGACCTGACAGCCTCTTTTCTGGAAACCTACAGTGTTCAGGGTCGTTTTGTACCTGGAGACATATAAACAATAATTCTTGATGTATTAGCAAAGTATACATGGTATTGCACCACACACAAGGTAACTGCCCCAGTCCCTCACAGACCAGAATGAACTACAGAACTATGGGTCCTTGTGTAATTTATTTTTTCTCCCCTGATCCAAGACCTATCAAAAGAAATGGAGGAAATTTGACATCCAAAATACATCTCAGAAAATTTACATTAGTTCTTTTACTCTCCTTCCAGCCTGGTCTAGGAGGACTGTGTTCTCTATTTCAATGGAATGATGCTCTTTTTCTCAGAACATGGAGGAAGCACTACCTCTAATCATCTGAATCTCAAGTACATAATTGAAATGTTCTGTAATAGTGATACAAAACATTTAATCTAATATAATTGTGTTTTAAGGAAAAAATCTGAATATAATTCCATTTTAATTACCTCTCTGGAGAATCATCCTGTTTTTTAAATCCAGGAGGAAGAGCTGGCCCAAAAAAGCCATCGTCATCATCGTCTTCATGAATTCTTTTTGGCTTTCTGCAAATACAGATTTCACTTAATAATTACCTTGACATGCATAGCAATTATCTACATTTTAAAAAGGAAAAAAAAAAAAACAAAAAAAAACCCACAAAAAATTATTTCATAGGGTCTTCTGTACTAAATATCCTGCTGTTACCAAGGAAACAGTGCAAAAGGATCCAAAATTATTTGAAGCAATTGAAAATTGGGAGTATAAGATTCACTTCAAAAATGTTCTGACATTTAAAAAAGAAAAAAAAAACCTTAAAAAACAACATTAAGAATGCTTTTGCTGTAGAAGGAAGCTTAGTATAATGTTGAAATACCATTTTCTAGTCACAAAGTAATTTAAAATTCAGTACATTTCTTTCTCCATTTTTATATGCTGTCTGCATTTTGAGTAGTTTTTTCCTGTTCAATTCTAATTAGCTGAAAAACTATTGACTAAGAAAACAAGAAAAAAATTGAATAATAATTACTCTAGCACTCATTAAGATGGCATAATGGCCTTCAAGTATCTTACATAAGTCTCAGAGCAAACACACAAATTCTTAACACAGCAATTGTGAGTAATCAACCCAACAAATGAGAGTATCTGCAGACTCCTGTTACTTGCGAAACAATTTGGGTTTTTTCATTAGAGGTGATTTAATTGAATGAATAAATTCATGTCCATAAACAGGTCTTATGGCCTCTCAAAGAGAGCTAGTATACCAAAACCAGGGCAAAACTCCAGTACCAAATATTTATGTAAATGGTAAGTGGTGTCTGTCCTTAGCACAAACATGCAAATTTTCAGGACTAAAATAAAACATAAGTGCAGGAACTGACTGCCCCAAATAACTTAATTCTACTGTAGGGTGTCTAATCAGCTGAATGAACACTCTTGGCCACATAAGAAGAACACATAATCCAAAGTTTTACAGAGGTACAGAGTTTATCTTTCTTTATACAACATTGTCCCTTTTCCATAAGTAAGACACATTACATTTGCAATACTATTTGTAAATATACAAATAACACAAAAGCATACTCACTTGGTTGCTGGATCTCCTTCTGTCTCTTCTTCAGAATCTCTGTTTGTGTCTTTTGGTAGGGGAGGAGATTCTGAGTCGTCATCACTGTCAGGAGTTTCTGAGCCGCTTTTGTAGTCTGGAGGCAGTGCTGGTCCTGCAACTGAACATCCAGAGTTATTTGGGATCATAAAATCATAGAATGGTTTGGATTGGAAGGGACCTTAAGAGTTCCAATCTCCCTTTCATGGGCAGGGAACCTTCTACTGGACCAGGTTTAATAAGGATACCTTCTAAGTGTTTCAAATGAGTATGATCTATGACAGCATTTCCAAAACACATATTTACTTGGAATTAAGTTTATTCAATCACTGCTTTCTCTAGCATTTAGAGGAAGTATCTAAACAAACTTCTAGAAGTTACTTCTTTCAGCACCATATTTCTATCAACAACCTATGCTGAACTGTTCTGACTTAGGACATCAGTAATCCATTACTACATGAGCATCTTCTGGAACAGGACTAGAAAGCCCTGTTTTATATAACAACTAATGTACAATGGCTGTGGCATAAACCAGCATATTTGAAAGAATCTAACACCTTTAATAAAGCATTTGAAGCTTACTAGTGAAGAAACACATCCTCTGTACATATACAGTGTGGGACACCATAAATTCTTAAATGGGAGCGTTTGTGACCATAAAGTAGTAAATTAATTGCCAGCCTGCTTTAAGAATGGTTTAATGATTAAAGTTATTTCCAGTTCAGCTAAATGTGAACAGCAGGGACAGATTTAAGTACTCTGCTGAAAAAGGGATGATTTAGGCATAAGGAGAATTAATTCAAAGAATTGTTGCTGTCAGAAGGTCAGGGTATTGGATGGAGCTCATGCTCCACTCAAACCTTCACCCTCTGGGGTAATATCTCAGCAAAACTAAAATCCAGGCACTGACACTGTTAAGAGAGAGGCCTGAGCTGTTTCTGGCACTGTGCCCACCAGCAGACACTGACCTTTCTAGATTTATCTGGCTACACTACCATGTGCAGCGGGTCCCGAAGCAGCTTAGCCATTGATCTTAACAGCAAATGCCCCCAAAACAAGACCCTTAACACAGATACCCTCACAGGCTCAATCAAGGAGTCAGCTGGAGCAAGCAATAACCAGCAATGGTCCCAAGGTAAGAGGCCTTCCCAATCCAGGGCAAGGCACCCACTTACACAAACACAGTACAAACAGCCCATGTTCCTTTGTAATGAAGATTCTATTCTACTGATGATTTAGCATCCTGAGACACAGACACCATTCCCCCTCTTAATATCTCAAGCACTGATTACAAGACTTGCAGGAGAGAGAGGTGTTTTGGTGAGGAAAAGACATTGTTCCCTTTATGAATAGTCAAGGGTCAGATGAAAAGATAAACGGTACCAGGAAATTACATCTCCAGTTGAAGAACTACAACTTCTAGATAATACGAAATATAACCTGCATATTATGGTTCCATTGTTAGCTGACAAAAACTAGGCAGAAATCATGTCCTTTGAGTGAGCTTCACAAAGCTTTTAATCATCTTTAGCACAAGACACAAGGACAGTCCACTAGTTACAAAGCATCCAGGCAGATCTGCCACTTCTTTTTTTTCCTGTTTTAATGGAAAAGACTTTAACTGGGACATACAAATTCATTTCAGCACTAGGAAGGAAAAAAACCAACCAACAAACCACTTATCTCGCCCCAAAATTACCCAAACACAACACCCTAGCCTATAAAGGTAAAACAAGTTCAAGATGAAAGGAAACAAACATATGAATGGTAAGTAGGAATAAATGCTGCTATCAAGAAGTCTCATCTTTCAGCACGAAAAGCACCACTTGAATAAAAGCACTTAAAACCCAAATAAAACCTGCACAACTGCTTGCTCCAGATGCCTGGTACCCTGACATTATGCAAGCAGACTTCATTTGCTCTAAATGCAAAAGAAACGACTTGAAGTGGAAGTAACAAACTCAGATACAGTTTGATGAGTCTGATAAAAGAGAGGAAAAGAGAAATTAGAAGTAGTTTTGTGAGCTGCACAGAATTAGTAAAACCAAAACTATTTACAGAGGGAGACTGGTCCCACTGGCATGTTGGGCCCTCAACACGAGGGCTAACACACATACTTTTATCCCAAATCCTCTCTGTTATGCTGGCAAAACTGCACAGCCTATGCAATAAGCCGGACCAGAGAACTTAAAAGGCATAAAAACAGCACTGTAAATCACAGCCCTCCCCTGAAAGAACTGTTTGTCTGTGGAACTGCAGCCTAAGCAGGACAACCAGAAATTAAATAGAAACGGAGACTGACTAATGAAGGGAAAATGGCATTTAAAGCCTGAGGAAAAAGAAGTCATTGGACATGGTGAAAAGAAACAGAGGGGAAAGAGACTTGGGATTAAAAATTAATATGATCACGGTATTGACTGAGACTAAGAATCAACACAGGCAAAGACACAGCTATGGATCAGGTTGGTTTGGGGGGCCACAAGAAAGAGCAGAAAGGTAGGAATGGAAATTGCTAAGCATAAATTCTGGGAGCCAAGAAAGAAAAGTGTAAGGAGGAAGGCGAAGATCTAATCAGAAGTCGTCGAAATTCCCCAAAAGCCATGGAATGGAAAAGTGGAAAAATACAGACAAAAGGAGGAACAGTGGAGAGCTCAAAGAGTCAGGAAATCAAACCTAACGAGGTGAGGAGGATAAATGAATGTAGCAATGGCAGAGCAACAGGAAAGTGACAAAGTAACGAGAGCTCAGAACAATTTGTAGCAGGACAGTGAGATAAAAAAGTATGAGAAGAAAATTTGGGGGATAGTGAGGAGAGAAACAGGACCACGTGAGATTGAAGTGAATGTTTCACAGCTACTAGAAGTGACCATCCTACTAATGAGCTGGCTCTGGTGACTATCTGCCTGAAAATTAAGTCAATTCAATTTAGAAACCAAATTAAAAGCTACTTTTTGTTTTGTTTTGCTAGGGTAAGCTCTCAAGGACAGACAGGCCTTTGAGCTCCAGCACAGTGATAGATCAATCCAGACATATCAACACCCTCATATTTTAACAAACGTGGCCTCAATTCTGAAACAGACAAAACTCCATCTGCATCTCTAGTTATTTTTAGCCATTCCCTAGCACTTCTCTCCTGCTGGTACAAGGACAGCCCAGAGGCAGGGACAAATGGGCCAAAGTATGGTTCTTCCAGCAGGAGCACACTTAGTCCAGCTCCAAAGCACTGTCATGAAGAATCAGGAAATGAGTGCATGCCATGGGTTGGACAAGCTGAAGAAGGTAAAGGATTTACCACGGATGAGCTTTTGGGTCTGTCCAGCTGCCACTTGCTTCCATTCTGTTCCTGATTAAGCGTCACAGAAGTATTATTATCATCACTTCTCTGACACCAGAGGTAGTCCATGGGCAGAGTGGTTTCTCCCATGGTAAGAACACCAGTGGGTAATGTGGGAGAAAAGAGAGGTGGTGAGAGTGGGGCTCAGTGGGGGCTGAGATACTTGCTACTGACTGTGGTGCACATCAGCCTGCACAAGGGTAGAAAATGCTGATGGAAACTGGGCCAACTAGTCTCCCAAGGCTGCAGACAGCTCCTAGGTGGATTGCCTCCAGAAGGAATGTATTAGCAATAAATCTAATAATAATCATACATAATTACTCTCCTATTTCTTGTGTCTGAGAGCCTCCTCTTGTGCCTGAGAGTCTTCTCTGCCACAGACTGCTCAAAGTGATACCTTGTTGCTGCTGGGAGACAGAAACTATGAAAGTAGACTAAAGAAACAAGTGCTCTTCAAGAAAAACAATGAGCAGCTCAAATATCATTGAGACTCCCACAACAGGAAAAATATTGGAAAAGCTGTTCAGCTTTAAAAGGTGAAGCATCTCTTATAAATAGTTAGAGAACACAAGGGAAATTGTTACAGAACAAATTCTAGGCCCATTTGACTCAAGACCCAGCAAGTATTGCAGCACAGAAGGTGCTGGTGGCAGCCCCACTGTGTGATTTTTGTCACTCCAGGTGCAGGACTCCAGATGGAGCTGTAGTTCTGTACAGCAAAGTGTGTTATGCCAAAGTACTTGCTCTCCTTTCTTCCTCTGCACTGCAGCAGTCTGCCAAATGGAGTGAGCAGGGACACTTAGCTGCTGTAAGTCAGAGGCAGGAAAAGTTTGTGAAAATTACAAAAACAAACAACCTGCCAGTAGCTGGAGTTTGGCATTTTTGTTTGTTTTCAAAGGAAAATAAATTCCTTCGCCCACTTTACACAGAAATTTCCAAGCAGATCTTGGATCAGTTGCCAGTGCAACTGTAACACCATGGAACTGATTTACACTGGGGCAAAGAGGGGACAAACTCAGCTGAGCAACATAGACTAGACACTGCCAAAAACCCCCGAAGTCACAAACCCATGGCCTGAGAATAAGTTTGACTTGTTTTGTTCATACACAATACAGATACTTGCAACATGCATCAGTGTGTTGATGGAAAGTGAATAAGCCATTAACACAGATATGGCCAGGAAAGGCAGCACCAACTCCTGCAGTCAGGGCTTCCTCACAAAGCCGAGATCTGGACTGAGAGCTTGGTGTTGCCATGGTGGCAGCTTTGCAGCAGCTTTGTCCCTCTTCCTATTGCTCCCTCTTCTGGATTAAAAAAATTAAGAGAGCAGACAAGCACAACGTGCCTTTCCCATCAGAGCTGCTTTGTTTGGAGTAACCAAATGGTCAGTGACACGGTCCTAGAAACTAAATATATGAACTGAATATATGTACTACCTTAATCCAGATTCAGTGCCTTGAACCTGGATTTAAGGCAAGGAGTGCAGATGCTCAAAGTGCCGCTTCCAGAGACATTACTGACAGAGAACACGCAAGAATTTTAGTGGGGGAACTGAGCTCCCCTGCAGAGGAGGCAGCCTGGCAAGTCAGCTGGTCTCAGTGGGATCCCACTTCTGATGTGACGGCTCTCAACATGAGAGACCCTGGCAGGAGAGGCACCACAGTCCCTCTGTCCGGCAAATCTGCTCCACATCCTGAGGTGCCTGGAAAACCACAGCTGACGAAGTAACGGCTTGGCTTGGCAAAGGAAAGCACGCTGCACAGGCGTGCCAGCCTCCTCCTTTTCTACCCACTAATTTCACACCTGGACCTGCTGAAGAACACGGGCTTCAAAGCGCACGCGAGACCTGAGACGGACAAAAGTGACTCAAAGCGGTATTTGTCTAACTTGAGTTTTAGAGCGTTTCATATCTGTAGCATTCCATCGCATATAGCACGTCGTGGGGTTTTTTTGTTTGTTTTTCTGGAAGAGTCACAGTGGTAACTCTCCCAGGAGTTTAGTTCCATGCAGGTGCCGCACTGGCGCTGAACACCCCGCTGGGACACACTGGGCTGCGGGGCCCCGCTCTCCCACGCACGGAGCATCCCGCGCTGTGGAACACGGGCTCAGAGCCGCTCCATCGCACTCACAGAGCGCCTCACGCTATGGAACACCGCCCGCAGACCCCGCTCTCCCACGCGCGGAGCATCCCGCGCTGTGGAACACGGGCCGCAGAGCCCCGCTACCCCACCGCCGGCGCGTCCCTGTGCTCTCACCCTGGCTGATGTCCTCGCCCGGCTCGGCCTCGGCGCGGCGCGG
>WEIU01014144.1:375324-419154 GCA_013389925.1 Aegithalos caudatus
CCCTCCTGGGACACGAGCTTCTGGGCTGCCCCCGTGCCCTACCCCCCGCCCGGCCGCTACCCGCCGCCCGACGGCACCTACGCGCCCGCCGACAACTACTCGCAGCCCTCCGAGTCCTACTCGCAACCCGCCGACAGCTTCCCGCCCGCTGAGAGCTACTCGGATCCCGCCCAGAGCATCTCTCCCGCCGACAGCTACTCCCAGCCTGCCGAGAGCTATCCGCAGCCCGAGGGCTTCCTTCCCCCTCACAGCTACACCTCGCCCGCCGCCTGGTTCCCGCCGGCCTACGGAGCGCGGCCGCAGGGCCCGCACGCTGGTGAGGGGCAGGGGAGAAGCCGTCTCTGGGGCCCGTGGGCTCCTCCCCATCCCACGCAGGCAGGGACCCCGGGGCTGTCCTGAACCCTTGGGCCTGTAGAATTCTTCTCCAAGCATGTTGGTCATGCTCTTATCTCCTCTCTCGATCCTTCTCTGTTGCCCACCGAGGTAGGAGAGGGGGGTTTTACCAGCTGTATCTGTGAATGGCTTATCTTTTTTTTTTTTTTCTTCTCTCTGTTCTGAAGGTGGAAATGGTAATTTCTCCCAGAAATGGCAGGGCAAGGAAGTGCCTGCATTTAGTAAACATTGTCCAGAAGAAAATAACAAGCCAAAGGTATGGAGTGGGGTCCCCAGTGCAAGAGGGTCCTGTACATGTTGGAGTGAGTCCAGGGAAAGGCCACAAAATGATTGGGGGTGGGAGGGAGAGCACCTCTCCTGTGAAGGCTGAGAGAGCTGGGGTTGTTCAGCCTGGAGAAGAGAAGGCTTCAGGTAGAACCCTGCAGCATCCTATCCGTACATTAAGGGAACTTAAGAAAAAGACGGGAACAAACTTTATTTGTAGTACGGCCTATAGTGATAGAACAAGGAGAAGTGGTTTTAGACTGAAGCAGAGTAGATTTAGATTGGACATAAGGAAGACGTTTTTTGCTATATAGGGCATGAGATAGTGGCACAGGTTGCCCAGAGAGGCAGTGAGTGGCCTGTCCCTGGAAGCGTTGAAGGCCAGATTGAACGAGGCTTTGAGCAGCCTGATGTAGTCATGGGTTGTCCCTGCCTGTGGTGGGGGGGTTGGAACCAGATGATCTGGGAACGTTCCCTTCCAACCCAAACCATTCTGTGATGGTGTCAGTCTCATGGGACTTGGCCCAAGGCACTACAGAGATCCCACTCTCCTGTCTGACATGCTTGCCCTTAGGAGAGAGCAAATATGTGACAGTCTGTAACTGTCTTGGAAGATATATGCCAATCGAATTCTTACACAGGTTTATGTCACCTTACTGTGGTGATGCCCAGCTGCCTGAATTACATCAGTGCTCTGTTACATGGTTAAGACCAGCCAGCCAGATGGTACTGATGAGTGTAGTGGGAGAAGGGTCTGTGCTGCCCTATGAACTTGTGCATGTCATGGGAGAACAGTCGTGGTCTGTCTTGGTAGGGAAGAGACTTGGGGCTTTAGCCTAAATCTCAGCCCTGGGGAAGTCTGTGCCAGCAGGCTGGTGTGTTTGCAGAAGCAATAACTGATTGAAAGGTGGTAGTGGGAAGAGCTGAGTGTAGGGCGCATTGTTTAGAATATATGTAATTTGAACTTAAATTACTTATTATATTAGCTTATCTTTGAAATTTTTGAAACACATAACTGCTTTATTAATGAAAATACTAATAGAGTTTTGTGACTAAATAAATACAGGGATGTCTTGTAACTACAATACTGAGATTATTTCTTCTTTTTTTCTTCTTTTTTTCAGACCAAAAAGAAAAAAGAGCCAGTTTTCTCTCATTACTGTGATACCTGTGACCGTGGCTATAAAAACCAGGAGAAGTATGATGAACACATTTCACAGCATAAACAGGTTAATGAGTTTGGCTTCTTTTATTCACACTTTTTTCTTTTGTGCCTGGCAAGCAGTGAGCTGTAGTCACTCTTTGAACAGAAGACATAGGAAAGAGATTCCAGAGCTATGTCAAATGTTAGTGGGGGATTTTTTTCTCAATGCTATATGTAGGGAAGGCTTCAGCTGTATTTTTAGTTTTATTACTGAAGCCTTTTAAACTGTTTTTCTTGCAAAGTATTGCTAAGTCATAGGAATTAATTCATTGACACCACTATAGCATGTACAATTTTTGTGTAGAAACATTTAAAAAATTTCCTTTATTGAAAATTATCAAAATTTGCAAGTATCAAAATTTGAACTTGAAGAGTCTTACAAATTTTTATCTTAGGGAAACTTCACTTTCTCTTCAGTTAATGGATTCATTGCCTACACTGGTTATTCTAAAACCAGATGTAATTAAAAAAGTGAATTATCCCTGCTTGCTGTTTTTACAATCACCTTTGTTAGCAAACTGGGTAGCTTACACAGCCTCTGCAGCAAACTGTGCAGGCAACTGGCACTGTGTTGGTTTGAAGTGAGCTCAAAAGCTTGTTTATAATTTGTGTACATTGGTATGTTTTAAGTTCACCCTCTTATCTTGCAGTGCTCAGAAGAAGGGTGCAATTTCAGTGCACATGAGAAGATCGTTCAGATACACTGGAAGAATGTAGGTAACCCTCTGGGCACAAAATAGAAGTCTGTACCATCTTTACCATAGCTCCTTTTCTCATTCTTCAGTGGTTTCCTTTCATTCATTTGGAAAGAAAATGTATCACCTGTGAGGAGAATCTGTTTCAAGACAATATTGTGGATGAAAATATGTTAAATACTATGGAGTTTTCTAAATGGATTAATTTTATCATCTCTGTACAGTCTCACTAGTTGTGGAGATGAAAACAGTGTGATACTGCTATACCTGATATAATGATGTTTTCTTTTTTAACGTGGTTTTTTTTTTCCCTTCCCCTTTTAAACACCTGTAAAATACTTTTTCCACAGGCACATGCACCTGGTGCTAAAAGAATAAAATTAGATAGTCCAGAAGAGATTGCTAAATGGAGAGAAGAAAGAAAAAGGTGAGACTTGTGGCCTGTGGATTTATTTTACTGTATTTTCCCTGTTGGAAGCATTAGATGACATTAGCTGAAGGGCAGGAGCAGCACATAACTTGTTTCTGGTGTTCCATTGACCCTGCAAAACTCCTGCAGCAGTGATCTGTGTCAAAATGCCTGAGCCAGGGGAATGTGAGCTGCAGAGACTATAATAATTTAGAAGATTACAGCAGCAGGCAAGATAGCAGCTGAGAAAGGAAACAGCTTTCCCAGATGCTTGATGTGGTACCCCAGGTTAGGTGAGAGTCTCATTCTTTTTAGCCTGATCACGTTTTAGGTGAGAAATATTTGTGTGGGGATTTTAATAGCTTAAAAATCTGGAACTGTTCTACTGACTATAATTGTAATACTGTGTGCAAATTTCCCCAGCTTAAGTTGTCCCTGTAGACCACACCAGGGAGTTTTCTTTATATTTAAGGGCTTTCTGTGTTGCTTGATGCTTTTCTAGTGAAAGAGAGCAGAAACCATGAATGATACATACTTGGGCAGTCTAACTTACATTGTATGCAGGGTGCAAGGTAATATTCTCCTATAAGCAGTATTTCTTACTATTTCTTATCCTATGATGTAACAGGGTATAACTTTTTTATGTTGACTGAGATTGAAGTATTTATCTCCCAGATTTATTTTTTTCCTTTGGAGTTCAACGGATTAAAAGCTACACTTTACCAGAAAGAGAAAGATTTTTCAGGCTTTCCTCACTTCTATTTATAATTTAGAATATAGTCTTGCAAGTGATCAGTGCATGAGTTTTGTTTCCATGAGGAAGAGTCCTATATGCAGAATGGGAAGTGATATAAATTTAATTTTGAGATCAGCGGTGATGAGCTAGGGCAATGTACTGTCATGTGGGGGGGGGTTTTAGTGAAAATAAACCCAGTGCTCTGATGGAATCCTGCTCATGTACCCACCTGGCATCCATGTCAGAAGGCAATGTTAGTGCATTCTTGCTTTGAACTTCACTTCCCTTAATTAATTTTTTTGCTGTTTTTTGGGCTGGGTTTTGTTTGTTTGTTTGTTTTTTGTTTGTTTTTGTTTGTTTGTTTTTAAGAAAAATTAATGGAATTTATTGTAAAATTTTTTAACCGCCTCCCATCCATTTTTTTCCTGTATGAAGAAGCTAAATTTCTCCCCATGTAAGTTCATTCTTTGAGGTTTTAATTTTTCTTTGGACATGGTTTCAGCTTTTTCTGCAAATTTCAGAAAGGTAAAGGGAAATCTTACCACAATGTCAGCATACCACAGCAGTCAACTGTTGCACCTGCAGTTCATTTTTTACAAATGAAAATAATCCATAGATTCATAAAAAAAAGAAGCTTTTTGATACAGAAACAAGAGATTATTTTCTCGCAGTTTTGAAATGCCATCATTAAGTAGACAAAAATTGGTTGTGATGTGCACAAATATAAATTTGGTGTTAGATTAGTCAAGTTTTGATGCTAGGTTAATTTTCATTCCAAGGTTTCCTTTTGTTCAAAAGATGCTTGAGGGCTTGGGTTTTGTTTGCTTTCAGTCTACATATTGCTGTTGTGGTTTTTTGCTGAATAATTTTCCAACTCCCAAGGTAGCTCCAAGGAAGAAGATTTATATTTGTACGCAGTCTCTGAGAGAGTCTTTGCTACTCATTTTCAACTTTTCATACACTTCTCTATTTTGGGAGGTGTTCAGGAGAGTTCCTGTCTAGCGGCTGATGCTGAGGTTTAAATGTTGAAATGACGTTTAAGGTGTGTATGTCAGTATGTGCTCTACTAGAACCTTAGGGAAGTGGGAATTGAATGTAAAATTTTGGATAAGATACTGTTTTTGTGGGGAGTGGGTGGTACAAATCACAGCAGCCTTTATCTATACTTAAGGGTGATGCTCTGCCTGAGATGGTTCTGCAGAGCTTCTGAAGGATCTTGTGTTGGTTTTACAGATGAACACAATTTGGCTGTGATACAGCATTGCTGAAAGCCTTTGCTTGCTGCAGCACAGTAAAATCAAAGGAAATAAAGTCCTGTGGTCACAGCCAGCAGCCAGAGAAGGCAAAATGGGATTAGGACTGTCTGAGCCAGGGCCACTAGATGGAGTAGTGCCTTATCTTGGTGCTTCAGACCTTCTGTAGGCATCCTGTTTAGCCATGATGGATGGGTGTAGAATGACTACCTTGGTGGCTTTTGTTACTCTTTGTACAGCAAGGAAGCTCTATGAGCATCCTTCTTCTTTTAATTAAAAAAAAAAAAAAAAAAGGTGATGGGAGGCAGGCAGACAGAGAAAGCCAGCTGGAACTTTTGTGCAGCATTAATTGGGTCACCAGCAAAGCATCAGTTTAGTACTGAAGGTCTGTTGTTGACTCACAGTAAACATTGCATTGTACGGAAAAAAAGGACACCAGAGGGAGTCTGAGCTATTAAGCAGTTTTGGTTTATGGTGACAGAAAGAAACCTTTTTCTTTCTAGAAGCTCCAATCAGAGCTAAGAATGAATCTTTTTAGGTCATTAATAGTTTGTTTCTAATTAGGTTGCAGTGATTTAATATGTGTGTTTCCATGCTGCATCCTGTCTTGCTTGTTCTTTCAGCCGTTATAAATAATTACTTGCAGAGTTGAGATTTTTCTTCTTAATTAGCTGCTGTGCTGCTCAATTGTGTTTCCTGCTTAAAATCTTCAAGAAAGAGCTTGTGTTTAATGTGTAGCCTTACTCTCAGAGGAGAGAGGAGGAGGAGAGCTGGTAAGGAATATCTCTGGATGAAGCATGCTGGGTTGGAATGCTGCTTTCCTATTGAACCTGCTGAGCCAAGAAATCTAATGAAGCCAAGAGCAGTAGAGATGAAGTTCCATGGGATCTCAGGGTTTCCCTGTGTTTTGCAGACAGATGGTTGTGAAGTCTGACATCAACTTTTCTTGTTTTGATTTGTCCTGTCCCTTCCAAGTGTTGAGAAATGTGCTGTCTTCAGCATATTTTTTCAACATGAGCTTAAAGAGAATTATCTGCAATGCATTTCCTTAATGTGTCAGAATGAGGTATTGCTGTCTTCCCTGCTCCACAAGTGAGATCTGGGTCCTGCCAGCCCGTCTGTTTCTCACCAACATTTCTTGAGCAATGGTTATTAGTAAAGCAAGGCTGCTTTAGTGTTACAGTGAATCATTAAACTTACTTTTGCTAAGTTCATTGGGGGATTTTCTTGAGCTTGTGGGTTGCTTGTAAATTCTCCCCTTTCTGCCCTGATTTCTTTAATCTCTTGGCATTGGTTAGTTCAGATAGGAATTGTCTGTTGTGTTTGCTTGCAATACATCTCACAGGCTGAGCATGTGCTTAGTGCTTGAAGTCCAGTACTGTTAACCATACCACTTTTAATTAATTTGTGGTTTTTCTAGTTGCACAATGATAATCTTAGAGTAGTTTGGAATCCTCCCTGGAGTTGCGTTCATAGTAGTGAAGTATGTGATATGGAAAATAATGTCTTATAGTTTGGTAAGAATAGATAAGACAAAGCAAAGTAGAAGGGATGTGTCAGTAGATCAAGGTAAACATAGCTACAACAAAGTTCACTCTGATCTGCTGGGATAGATTAGCAGTAAAACTGATTCAGCTGACATATGGTTAAATCAGATGTGGGAAAGTTAAGCCAAGATTTTATCAGCTCTGTTGGGTCATTTTTGTTCACTTTGGGCTATTCACGTCTCCTTTGCTGCTGGCTGTGCATATGCAATTAAGAGCAACTCAAGAAATTATTGAGGCATTTTTCTCACAGTGCTATTCCTATTAAAATGATGAACTTATATAGCTCTTGACTCAGGAATCCCTTGTGTAAACTGCTACAGGAGCAGGTCTCTTTGTCTCTTTTCTGTTAGATGTTGGCAGAGCTCTTTACTTCACTGCTCGCTCAGAGCTGCTTTACTCCAATGTTTATGAGAGCAAGATGAAGTGTGCTGGCCTATAAAAAAATGCATGGCTCTGGCTGATGTGCTCATTTATTGGAAAAAAAATCTGTTCACTAAGACACACATGTTATTGATTATGCTCAATGTCAGTGTTCCCTGTCTCTAGGAGCTTTAGGGTATCCTGCATGTCTCACTTTGTTGGGATATATTTAATATACTCACCTTAGCCTTTAAAGCAGTTTCCCGGTATTATCAATTTATTTTGAAAACCTTTGGATTGTAGGAGTATGTACAGTTGGAAACTGCAGCTGCTGTGAAAGAGGGCTGCCTTCTCAGGCTGTACAGGCTTCATGAAGTCTGCTGTGCCAAACCATCGCATCCTGGTTTAGCTCTTCCTTTTACAATAAGTTGCTTAGGTTTGTAAAGCCCTGTGGGGCACTGATGGAGCTGTTTGTATTCAAGCTCTGACAAGTTGTTTGCAAGGCATAAGTGCTGGGGTACTTCTGCTTCAGTGGTGTTTGTAGGTAACATTTTAGGAACATTATTTTCTTAGGAGAGGAGGAGGGCTTGCCATCTTAGAAGGGTGCAAACCCAAGTCAGGTCTTGGGATTTAAGCATATGGCCTTTTATGTGGAGAGACTCAGTAAAGGCATGAGGTAAAGGCAGTGTGTAAAATGCCATTTAGCATTTGAGAAGAGCTGGAGAAAATAAACACAGCCACTACAGATGCCTTCAGATGTGCTTCTGCAGGCATACTGGGACTTGTGACTTGAGCTCTCACCAGCTGTCGGTTACTGCCTGTGTCAGCTGGAAGGGGGGTTTGGGAGAGATTTGTCAGTCTTGGCAGAAAGGAGAACTGAAAGTGTTGGTACAGTCCATTACGGTGGCTCGCAGAAGGAGTGGTAACTCACAGGAATGAAAGTGGGAGGCATTCATGTCTCAAATCGTGTTCTGAGAGCGTGTCTGAATATGTTCTTAATCAGCATAAGTGCTGGAGCATTTGAAGACTCCTTTGCTCTAATATTTAGGGTCTTCCCTTATATTTAAAACACACACCCCTCCCCCCCACAATCTCTACAACAAGCTTGGGGATTTTTTGAGCGTAACTACTTGTTTTATAGCCTGCTGTTCTGGAAGCTTTTGTGTTTGAAGGAAAGCACCTTCTCCTAAAACTGCAGAGCACAGGGGTCTTTGTCAACGTGAAGCTTTTGAGATGAAAGACTTCACTGCACATTTGCTGTGTGCTGGGAGTGTTGTAACATGAATGAACAAATCTAACAAACAGGGAAGAGCAGGGATCATATCCCTATGCTCACTTGAGCTGTATGACAGATTTCTGGGAGAAATCCAAAGAAAATAGATGTTGACAGCTCATGTTCAAATCCTCTTAAAGGAGACAAGTTCTGTAGTGTGTTTAGGTTTGTCTTGTAGAAAATGCTTCTCTTTTCCCCTTGGTATGTAGTTGAAGCTGTCTTGAATCAATGTGACACTTAGCATTCATGCTGTTACATGGGGGAAATGCATGTGATAAGATTAAATATTTAAAGAAAGATACATGTCTTTGTTGATAGCTATTTTTAGTGAGAAGCTGTTCTATGTTTCTCTTTACTCCATTTTAATAGACATCAAATATTTATACTTTGTGTTTCTATCCAGAAGCTGGGGGAGCATGTGCATGTGTTTCTCATTTACCACCTTTATCTCAATGCACTGGCATTTAGCTAACTAATATTTGCAGAGCAAGTAGTGTAGCCATTTTTGGGCTTTGCTGGTAGAAAGCCTGCTGCCCAGGCTCTGCGTGTTAGAACCAGAGAGGCATTTGTCTGGAGGGAAGGATGTTTAGAGAGGTGGGGGATAGCAGAGATGGTTTGGGAGATGGTTGTAACAGTAGATTTCTTTTCATCTGCATGATTTGGCAATTTTTCTTGAACCTGGAATTAAAAAGGGGCAGTAATTCTGGTGAACTTGAGGTCAGTGTGCAAGCACATTGCTGAATATTGCTCAAGAAGGAACTTGTGTGCTTTTCCCTGTCACATTAAAGGAATCTTGTGCACCCAGAAACTGTTCGTATAACCTTTTTTTTTTTTTTTTAAGTTTAAAATAACTCAGCAGTTAGTTTGCTAAAGGCATGTCATTCAAATAATCCAGTTGAAGGTCCATAGAAATAAAATAGGAAGACTAAATCATGCTAAATTATGTGTTGGGGCAAAAAGAGGGTCCATGACTATATCTAAGCTAAACTCTTTGTCTGTACCTTTCTTGATGATTTGGTAAGTCTAAGCATGCTAATGTCATAGATTTTTAAATTTTTTTTTGGTTTTGTTCATTGCATCTGGGTATGTAAGCATATGTTGTATCTGGATATGTAGGCAAAAATGCACTCAGGTTTCTTTTTCTCACTAAGAAAGAGAGAAAAAGAAACAGTCTGTTTCTTCTGCCTTTTCAAGAAAGAAACAGTCTGTTAAGCTTCTTTGAAAATTTTTAAAAATCTGTAATGTTAATAGAGGAAACTGGTTTGGTAAAGGGGGAATTGGAAAATTACAGTGAATCCTTTAAGAGCCAGTGAAACTATTTTTTTTCTTCTAGAAATTTTCCTACGTTGGCAAACATTGAAAGGAAGAAGGAAATGCAGATGCAGAAGGAGGAGAGGGGAGAAGTGCTGACTACCCAGCAGTTTGGGTAAGCGTTTTGAGCCAAGCTTGTTGCTTTCCTCCCACTGAGTTCAAAAGTATGCTCTCTCACTGTGGTCTCCCAGCACTTACTGCTTCCACTGTATACAGAATCTGGCTGCCCTTTAAGAGGGGACAGGCCATTTGACAAACTGCTGATGTAATATTCTTTTGTTTACTTCATAGTGCTCCAGAGTCCACTTCAGTTATATGAAACAATAAGTACATTAAAAATCTGGTATTCTAGCTTGTTTGAGAAAACCGCTTTCTAGTGGCCATTTGTTAGATCAGCATAACCTTAGTCTCTGAAAAAGTAGTAATGGGGACAGAAGTCATGCAACATAATGATTCCACATGGTTTAGTCCTTTATTGCCTGAAAATGGCCAACAGAGATTTTATTCTTTCTCTGTCTCCCTTTTGAAGATAAATCAGTAGTCAAGTCAAGAGGGAAAAAAAGATAATGATTATGGAGGGTAGAAAAAAGAAGCAGCACTACTTAATTTATAATGAAAACTATGAAAATAAAGTTAAACCTATCTGCTACCATTGTTCTGAGCTGATACTTATTCATCTTGGATTTTTATCTGTTCTCTGCCTTAGAAATTATTTTACCGCATGGTTTTGTTCTTCTCTCTCAGTTTCACATCTAGCTAGGTGTAACCAGCTAACTTCATTAGCTCTGCTTTAGGACCTCTAAGAAGGCTGTTTTTCTAATGAGCTACACTCCTAAAATATCACTTGTTTAAATGAGTGACTGAGCTGGAAGATGGGAGCAGACTCAGTCCTGAGAGGCTCTTGCTAAATGCCATTTTCTGCTGCATGGAAGTGAAGCTGGGATTTGCCTAGCTTTTTATATAGGGGATGACAGCAAACAAAACTTGCACCAAGGTAAAACGTTTGAGCTACTGCAGAATAAGAAGTTAGTGTAATTTTTTAAATGTGGACAATGCAAATTAACTTGTTGCAGCATGTGCTTCAGAAGATCCAGCACTTACCTGCCCCCACCCAACCAGTTGCCTTTCATCACTGAAAGGAAAGATTTATAGAAGACCAAAGTAAAACTTCCTTCAGAGGATATAAAGTTCCAGGAGTGCTTTGCACCCTAGGAATTAAACCTGGGCATTCAAACTAAAGCTGCAAATGTATGATATTATGTATGGAGATTCTTAGGAGAAAAGGTGGATTTTCTTTGTCACAGTAACAAACTCTTTCATGTCTACAGGTTTTACTTGATAGTTTTTGTGGCTGTGAGTCAGATGCATCAAGTAGTCCTCAATGTTCATCAGCAGTTCCATGCTGTTACAGTTGTTATTAGCTTTATATGTGGAAAACTGTTTTTGGAGGAAAAAAAAAAGCCCCCAAAATTGCAGGTTTTAAAAAAAAAGCCCTCAAAATTACTTCTGTGTAGCAACTTTTTATTCTAGTTGATTCTAGAAATCTCTTCTTTTTCTCCCCTCCCTCCCCTGAGCTAGTAGCATTCTAGACTTGGTGAACTGTCCATAAGCTGTCATTCCTGCTTTGTATATCAGCAGTAAAGATTCTGGAATTGGTGCTTAGCTGGCAGATTTACTGATGTGTGAGGAAAAAATAGAATACAGCTTGTTCCCTGCGAGCTGTGCTATTAAAGCAAATAGCTAAGTAATATTTAGAAAGGATTAGATGCTTAACACTTCCATGGTGCTTTCCATTTGTGGTTCTCTGAAGTGCTTTGCAGCTCCTGAGTCTCAGTATCCCTGTATGTGAGATCAGAAATGCAGAAGGACCGCTTTGGAAGCCTGTCTGGTGTCTCACAACACCTGAGTAGTAGTGCACAGCACTCCATGCCCTCTGAATGGACAGTGAAGAGCAGGATTTCTCCCATGAGGGAATGGCAGAAGGCAGGTGCCAGGCCATGTTGGGACATGTTTTTGACCTTGGGGTTTTTTTCTGGGTGTTTGAGGCCCAAGAGAATTTAGCAAGTTTTTAACCCTCAGTCAAGGACAACAGCTTTAAGGTCGAAGTACAGCAGCTTTAATTGAGCCTGTATTTACTTAATATCTTCTAGGTTTTACAAGGTGCTGAATTTAGAGTGTGGTTGTACAAATTCAGAAGTGCAGTTTTCTGTCTTGTTGGAGTTGAATCATAGGA
Organism: Aegithalos caudatus; assembly: GCA_013389925.1. Taxonomy (NCBI): domain Eukaryota; kingdom Metazoa; phylum Chordata; class Aves; order Passeriformes; family Aegithalidae; genus Aegithalos; species Aegithalos caudatus. The sequence continues at coordinate 387,003 of WEIU01014144.1, forward strand.
AATAATATTAGCCTTCTTTGTGGGTGAGGGACTGATGCACAGGAAGGCAGTGGCTTGCCACTTGTGCCACAGGAGTACTGTGGTGGGTGATGCCACCAGGGATGAGCACTCAGTGTTGGACACCGAAGTGAAATGACTGGAGAATGGGATTAAATGTGTTTTGTTGCAATATAAAGTCATTTTGAGTGCTATGACAGGCCTTGTTCCCTTCTCAAGGAGGAGTTGATAAGGCCAGAAAAGCATGGAACAGAGGAATGCCGGTAATGGGAACATTTCTGAACAAGCCAACTAGTGGGTGGCTTGATAGGGCTGTGTGATGGAGGCCTAGAAAAATGGCATAGGTGGAAGAGGTGAATAAAGTGGGATTATACACTGTTTCTTGTAACTCAAGGAGGATGGGTCACTAAATGACTTGTTTAGACCTCAGAATGAAGGCAAACAAAAAGTCTGTCACAAAATACTAACACCTTGCTGCAAGATTTCAGGGATGCCAGACATGAACACAGCATCCCACATCATGAGGCATATGGTTGACTAGGGACAGTAGATCCTCAGCCTTGCTGTGGGTGAGGTTGAGGCAGGGAAGACTGATCAGAACCAGCCATAGGACTCATTCAGGACAGGAGATCTTGTGTAGTTTTTGCTGTTGCAATGTACTGATGATTAGTTACACTCTTGTTTTGCGGAATTAAGTTTATGTTGCTTGGAAATTTTCAAGAAGCTTCAGTTGTCCCTTCTATATTTGCTTTTCTGTCTTGGTCACACTTATTCTTGTATCTATAGAGTTCAACCAGAGTTTGTTAAGCTTTCCAGGTATCTTCCTATCAACATGTGTTTATAGGATAACCCGGAAGATAATGGAGCCACCAAAGATAAGTGGAACCAGTGTGCCGTGCTCTTCCTGTATTTCAGGACTTGTTATTTTGTTTCAGGTTTTAAAAAATGCATTATCCTGATGGACATTTCTTTTATTCCTTTTCCTTGGAATGGAAAAGATGAATGGCATGTTAGTTGGAGGCGGGAGTAGGTAGTCATTGCAGCTGATGGTGTCAGATGGCTGAATGGATTTGGTGCAGCAAGATGCTTTTCAGAGTTATAACTAGAAAAAAAGAGACTTCAGTGGTGAAAGAAAGTTTACAGTAGATGCTTTCCTTTTAACTTCGTATTGCCACTGTTTGGAATGACTTTCTTGCTTAAGTCAAGAGAGTATTTGTTGACTTTGTTATCTGAAATGAAAATGCCATGTCCTCACACTGCAGGTTATCAGCAGACATTTCCTAGCCCATGTACCTTTTGCCTTGCTGAAAACTAAAAGTCATGAACTGTTCGTTCAGGTTCCAGCTTTGTCCCATTGCCCTGCCTGAGATGAGGTGTGACTGATTTTATGGTCTGTCACCTCATGTTAGCTGAGCTGGTGTAAGTCCTGGTGTCGTTCTGTGTTGCTGAACCTTAAACAAGGGCCTGAGCCATTTGGTTTCATCAGTTGTTTTTATTCTGATAGCTTATCATCTGTATGAGCTTTCTCTTTCTATTCTCCAGGAAAATGAAGGGGATGTGGAAACCTCCAGAAAATGGAGAGGCTCTTGGGCATCAACGAAGACACAGGAGAAGACAATGGCGCCCATTCTGGAAGAAATTCAGGAAAAATGGTGGCGATTGTCATGGACATAGAACTCAAAATGAACCCAATGGACCAGAAAACAGCACATGTGAAAAGGAAAATGAAAAGCAAAATGCTTTGGCAGGCCAAGCATATGAGAAAGATGTGGACCCTCTTAGTCTTCTGGCAAACGGTGATGTTGGTAAGATGAAGGAACTTGGAGAAGTTTTATTTTAAGTAATTGTTTTTTAGTTTAGATGCTGAGACTTTGTGCTTCCTAATCACCATTTTGGAAATCTGGCATGAAGTTTGTGTACAGCAATTACATGTTCTGATGTAAATATTGTACAGTAGTCCAAAGGCCACACAGCAGGTTGCTAAATTAACTTGTGAGATAAGACAATATTTATAAAACCAGAAGAATTAAATGCTTCAACGGCCAAATTATTTTTAGAGACTGTTAAATATCCCTTTGTGGATTTGAAAACAACAGTATTTAGAAAGGGAAAACAAATGGATTTCCTTGTATGAGTTAAGTGAATTACTTAAAACGTCAGTATTTTACTTTTAATTATGTTCTTTGCTGTATTATTACTCTTGACATTCTCCATATGTGTGTGTTCTCTGAAGTATTGCTGCTTAGTTTTTTGGGGTTTGTTTTTTGTTGGGTTTTTTGTTTTGTGAGCATGTCTTTTCCTTGTGCTGGCAGCAGTATAAATTCTTCAGATCTAACTGTTTATAATATAGTCAGCAGTGATGCAGTACTCCTAGAATATGGCATGTAAGCTGACTTATATATAACTGGCTATTTTTAGCAACGAGGGTAAAATGCATTCCCTGGAAAGATGTCTGATGCTGAGTTTTTCCTCCTGAAAACATGATCTTCAATTAGGCAGAACAAGAACTCAGTATCCCTATGCAATTTGTTTATTCCAGTAATCTTTGCATGTTGGGAAACTTAAGTATGCTTAAATATATTTGTGTTTCCCTGCAGCATCTGTGTTTTACTTAATGATAAAAGGTCTAATTATGCCAAAGTACAACTAGTGACTTCTCTTATAGTAGGTAGAGAAGGAATGTGGTTCTTGCTTATTACACGTTATTAAAGCTAGTTGCAACTTTTTATACAATTGAGAAATATAGCCAGAATAAATAATAACAAGCACAATATAACTAAGTAGAATTAAAAAAAAAAAAATACAGCCCAAATCCATGATTTTACTGTATAGGTACATCTTTTTGATTCTGCTTTTTTTTTTTTTTTTTTTTTTAATTCCCTGATAGGCTTCTAAATCCATCTCCTCCATCTCAGAACTAAATCCAGCAAGACTTCAAAACAACATATTGTGAAATCCCCTCTCTCTCTTTACCTACACTTGCTAACAAAGCCTGTAATTATATTTGGTATGCAAAGAAGGAAGCAGAAACTCAAGCTTGTGTTCAGGAAATGTTTTGTTTCAGTAACATTGCTGGCAGGACTATAAACCAGTGGAGGCAGCAGTTTGCCACCACCTGTCTGGAGAGGGTAGGCAAATCTGGGGGGTTTTCTGTCCGTCCACAGCGTTGAGCCCAGCATCGAGTGTGTGGGGCTGAGACGGGGATTTAGCAGCAAGGGTGGCTGTTGGCAGGATTGTTGGGAAAAATCCCTCTTTCCTTTTCTTTCTCTGCAGAATCTGACAAGGATGAGGCAGCTGAGGAAGATGGGAGGCTGGAAACGACAGTTGTCCCCAGGCAGGTGACCTCTGCCCTTAGCGCACTGTCAGTCAACTATGGCAGCGCATCCGACAGCGAGCCCGAAGGTGTGTGGAAACAACCTCTGCCCTTCTCCTCTCCTCTTCTACCTGTGTCACACTGCAGTGCTGGGGACTGCAAGCAGGACTGTGGCTTTTTTTGCTGTCCTTTTCTCAGCAGCATGTCCTGGGTTGGGAGAGGAGGCATAAAATACCTTTGATTAGGTTGTGTGTCATCAAATTTCCCAAGCCTTTTCTCCCCTATTTGGGTAAAAATAAGGAACCTGTTTTCAGTCTTGCTTCAAATTGTGTTTGAATAGTGCCAGGAAAAAGCTGTTATTGTCACTCTGTGAACTAATTTTCACATCCTTAAGGGCTTTTTCCATAGAAGGCTGCTGGGTGTTGCAGGAGGACTTGAAATCTCTGTTACTTGGATTTTGTGCTTCTCCCAGTGTGTGCATCAGTGTGTGGTCAGGAGTTGCTGCTGCTGCTTGTTTTTGCAAGTATTTACTATGTCTTACTTGCCCTGGGTGGCCTACCCAAAGTTAGAGAGCATCTAGCAGACAGTGAATTGAATTTCGGCATCCTCTGCCCTAACTGTATCGTGATTTTCTCAGCAGCAAAATTTGTAGCAAGCTACAATGTGAAGCAATGTACTTCTTAAGTGATAAGAAGGCAGAGGTTTGAAAATCTTAATCAGGTCTTATTCCTTTTATTTTTCTTTTTGTGCTGTAGAATTGAAATACCTTGTTTTTCTTTCTGTGAATGTTTTGTGATAATTCTTTGTATTTAAAAAGAAAACCCAAGCCAAACAAAACCCTCCCTTCCTCCAAGTAAACCTTGAACATCTTCACATCAGGTTGTGTGAGCAAGGATAATACTAACGAACTGCCAGTGCATGGGGATATGAGCATGTTGAAGAGGCTTTTAAGTTTGAGATGAAAGTGTGCTCTTTTTCTTTAAGAAATCCCTGTCAAGACTGCAACAAAAGCTGAGAGAAACCAGGCTGTGCTCAGAAATACACCTCAAACTACTCCTGCTCCTCAGAGTCAGAAACCAAATCAAAACCACCCGGAATGCGCCAGCACGACGTTAAGGAGCTCGAATTCAAACGCGCGTCCCCCCAGAGGGCCTGATAAGCGGCGCAGGAAAACATTACCTCGCCTTCCCAAGCACCGTCCAACCCTGCTGGAAATGGTAAGAGGCTGAAATAATGCCTCCTGTGCAAGGGTTGAACTATTTGTGAGTGTTTCTCCTCTTCCCTCCGGGACGTTGTTAGCACAGGGCCTGGCACAGGAATAGTAAAGTGAGTGTTTCACTTGGAGAAGGTGAAGATGCTTTAACAGACAAATAGAAATACCCTGGCATGCATTCAGGTAATGACTGACTTTGGTAAGCAAGAGAGAACAACTGAATCATGTGTCTGAAGTGAGCTGCACAAGGAACAAGCCCTTTGTTCCACTCTCTTCCCTTCCCTGTGGCAGTGTCCAGTAGGTTTTGTGTGTAATCTCTGCAGCCATGATCTGATCCTTTTGCTCCCAGCTTTGCTGTTCAGCCACCTTCCTCTGCTGGAGGAGCACACAGTTCTTTCTGCACATGCAAAGAGATCTTGTTGAGAAGTGTGTTGATGTCTTAAACTAGAGTGGTGTTGAGCTGCAACCTGCTTGCAGAAGGGTTTCTTCTAGGCATGTTTAGATCAATCTGAGGAAGAGAGAGCACCTTGAAGAGCAGCAGGTTGGTGTCTCAGAAGCTAGAAAGAGGTTTATAGGGGTGAGTCCAAGGTATTCCCAGTAGCAATGCAAAGCAACTCATTTGGCCAGAAAGCCAAATAAGATAAGGTGTCTTTCTTTAGAAAGCTCCAACAGAACCTTGGAGCTTTTATTGTATTTATTACTCAAAAGCAGTACTACCCTTGTGATTCTATAAATAGCATAAAGCTCTTCCATCAAGGGAAAACTTGCAGTAGGCAAAACACAGGAGAAAGCAGGGTGCCACTGACATCAGAGCTCTGAAATAGCATAGGATGTGCTAGAGATACCTGATAAGGTACATCCCAAGCTGCAGATGTGAGAGAAATCCCTCAGTAGTCTTTTTAGCACATAGTACCGTTGCTGCCAAGAATTAAAGTTCCTAGTGACTGAAAGGAAGTGTTTGTCCTTTGTGTAGCTCCCTAAGCATGCAGTTGCCTTTATCACTTGCTCTTCAAAGTTGTTGGTGATCAAAGCAGTGACGACTCTGGAAGAAAGTCAGATGAAGTTCCACGTGCTGGGAGAAGCTGGCAGTACATAGGGAACCTGAGCTGCAGCTTGCCAGTATGGTCCATTTTTAAAATTGCATTTTAGTGGGGGTTTTTTGCCTTTTCAAATTGCTCAGAGTTGTTTTTTAAAGAATGTGTACTCTGGCTGTGAATCACAGAGGGCCTGAGGTTTGCAGGTACGCTTCCACTGTCATTAGAAATGGTCAGTGTGTAAAAACCTTGAGGGAGCAAGGTTGAAATTTTACAAAATGGATCCAGAAAGTTCATTAGAATGCTAAAAAGGTGGTTCTATCAATGAAATGATTACAAAAAAAAAAAAAAAAAAACCAAAAAAAAACCCAAAAAAACCCCCCCCAAAAAAAAAACCAAAAAAAACCAACAGAGGTAGGAGAATAGCTGCAAGTATCTCTTGGCAGTCATTTGGCAGTGAGCTTGGACACTACTAAAAAATGTTTATTGTAGACATGCAAACAATAATGTGTATTTAGTCATTCTCTATGCTGACAAAATCAAAAGCTTGTGTACTTACCCCACTGATACTGCATTAAAAAATGAAATGCAAAGATACAGTCTTTGAGAGGGTGATTGCTGCAGCCCAGCTGGGCCCTAATTTGGCCATTTGGGAGTTCACCAGTTTCTCCCAGTCAAACAAAGAGAGCATCGCTATGCTCTGTCCCATGTCTGTCCTGAAGTACATCACCTGGTTCAGATGGAAGGTTCCTGAAGGCTCATTTTAGGTGTCAGCTGCTTGTAACACTTCTTAGCCCCGATCTAAGTAGAAATATTCAGACTTAAAAGTGTCCAGTTGAACCACTGTTGAAACTTGTAACAACAAAAAAAGCTTCTCGGTGACATTACAAGCCAAACTTAGCCAAATCTCCTGCAGTGTGTAATACAGCTCTCCTGCAAATGATCAGGTAGTTACAGATTTAGCCACTTGGCTCAGATTTTGTGTTTGTTCATACTACTAGTTCTGCTGACACTCGCAATGAAAAAGGTTCTTTCAGCTCTCTGGCTGATAGGTTTCTTTTTCCTACTACCAAAGTGAACTTCAGTGAGGTTAAAGTAGATGAGAAAGGCCTCTAGCACTTTGATTAAGCTGCTAGAGTTAAGTTGGTGTATGTATTATAGCCCAGACCAGTTACTGCTGTTTAAATCCATGGTCTGGTACCTGATGAAAGATTTTGCACTTTCCTTGTCTTTATCTTTTACTCATGGGGGTTTAAATTAAAAATGCATGGGATATTAAATTGTAGATGCAGTACAACTCAGTGTGAAAAATTATAATAGACCTGCTACCCTGATGTACTGGAATGCATGGGCTGGTATTACAGTCCATGATGTGAGAACATCATTGTCTCTGGTATGGCAGTCTCCAGCCCCATGTGTCCAGGACCTGTGTGAGAGAGCCAACTGTTTAACTTGAAAGATGTTGGAAATTACTGAGTAGATCAGAATATCTTGCTATGCATGTATCAGCTACAGAGCAATAGAGGGAAATGTGCCTCATCTTCTCTTTTTTTAATTTCCAGTTACTGGCCCAGGACATCCGACACGAAAGGAATGTGATTTTGCAGTGTGTCCGATACCTGGTCAGAAATAACGTGTTTGGACTCCATCTGAAAGCAGAACCGCAGGCTGAAGCAGAAACTGAACAGTCCTCTACACCTACAGCAGAGCCTTCTGTGGACAAACCCGATGAACCTAACTGTTCCTGTAGCTCTGACCTCCAGGTAGAAGGAGGACAAGAAGATGCATTATTAATAGCCCAGGGTGAGAAAGAACCTGTGGATCAGACTTCACAGACGGCTCAGTTGGCAGATGAGGACACGTGGGAAACCCCACCAATTCAGTGTGAAGGAGCACCATAGTGGATGTGTTACGGACAGTAAAGCAAAGGCTCACGTTTTCTACCCAACTTAAGTTTTTTGAAAGACATCAGTGTAACAAAAAATCATTGAAGTACATACAGAGAGATATTAAAGCCACTCTCCTGATCTGTTCTGCCCTGGGTGGCCATTTCCTTGGGAAACATGTCGAGTAATTCCATTTCCAGACGGCACAAAGGCAGTAGTGGCACAGAGTGTGACCTTCCCTAGAGTAGGTGCTGATCCCTGCTCTAGAGCTTCAGAGTTCTGAGTGTCTTACCTTCTTATGAAACTTGTTTGAGTCCATCCCCAGACCCAAGTAGGATGGATCTTCCTCATGTGAAGTCATGGTCCAGTGTGTGGGGAGTACCTTCAGCATCCAGAAGTATTTCAGTGTAGTTTCAAAATGGCAATGCAGTGCATACGTTGTTTTACTTCAGGTGTTACAAGATATATCCAATATAAATCTAATATATACAGTGAAAAATATGGAAGATATAGCTGACCTGGCTCAAAAAGCACTGCTTATACCAGGAGCCTCTTCCTCCCTGAATTAAGTTGTTAATTGTGCAGAGAAATGGAAGTGAGGATGCAGGGCTTGTTTATTTATTTTATAAATAAATAAATAAAGATACTATATCTGTATCAATGCTGGGTTGCTAGTTGACCTCAGGTACCCGATACTGAGCTTTAACTGCTGTTACAGTTATTGCCTGACAAATTTTAACTGCTGAAGCAAACCCTCAATATCATTGTCAAAGTTTAGAAAGCTCACCAAGAGTTACTGGTTGCCTTTTGCATATAGGTTGGGAATTTATTAGTTGGCTTTCTGGAAGAGTGCCTTGGTACATTATTACAATGCTCCTACAGCACCCAGCGATTGCTTTTTTCATAGGTTTGTTCATACATCCGTGGTGTTGTGAGCGTTAAAAAAGAAGCATCAGCCAAGGTTTAGAAACAAATTTAGTCTTTTGATTATATTGTGCATTTGTTTGCCAGAATGCTGCTTGTCAAGGACAGGTGTTAGTTTGTCACATTGACACTGAAAACATATCACAAAAATAATCTGTTCTCAAAGCCTCCACTTCAGAATCTGCTCTTTGTCTTTTAGTCACGGTTAAATGTTGCAGTTAACTCTCAGGGACTGGCTTTATTTCCTTTTTCTTTGGTAGAAGTCTAGCCTTCCATTCCACCATCTGAAATATGGAGACTCGTGTGGGGGTTTTTTATTGCCTAGTAGCTGTATTTTCTTTCCTTTAGTTCCTTAACTTGTGCCACACATCTCATTTGTGGAGTATAGGAAACAAGTAGTTGAAAATTCTGTCCTGCTGCTCCGCTATTTATAACTACAACTGCATATTGGGTTTGTAATGCACTGTCTAAATTTATGGAATTATATAAATACCAACACCCTTGTAAAAGTTGTGTGTCTCAAGGATATATGTGCAGAATAGAAGCAGTGATCATAAACATTTATATTTCCAAGGCAGATGATTCATTCTTCCCATGATGATCTCACGAGCCATCTCAATCTCACTGACTTGCCTCTGGCTCTTACAGTTTGACTGCAATGAAAATACTCAGCTGCAGAGATCTGGCACTCGAGCAGAACCTGGTTTCAGAGTGGAGTGGTACCAGTGCTGTTGGAAGCATAAGTAACAGCTGCAGGATAAGAAATGGATGTCTTAAATTTGCTATTAAATTGCACTTTAAACAACCCTGTGTCCTATCAAGGTGATGGCAGAGCTTTCTTTGACTGTACCCTTTGACCCTGTGTTTAAAAAAACAGAACCTTTGTCATGATTTCTTTATACTGTTGTCATTATGACTTGAGAATACTAAACTTTCACACAAAACAAAAAACTTTGTCAGAAAAAAATTATTTTAAAAAGTCTATTTCATATAGATAGAAAGAGTAGGTTTATTTCTGGGGAGATCTGTACATGGGATAAACCAGATGTTTTAACCTAGGATTTATTGCTTACATGAACTGCTGTTTTTCTCATAACAAGCCATTTCTGCCAACTCATAGCAGCCATGTGGAGACAGACTCGGCAGTGGTGTCAAAGCCTGAATTGCAGTCTTGGTCAATGGTGTCTGCCCCTTCCTCTCCCCCACTTTTCCATTCCCGTTCTTCCAGAACAAATCCCTTCCGGCTCATCAAGGGTGTGCTTTGTTAGTACTTTGGATTCAGCCTTTGTATAGGAAAGGTGCCATAATGACCTCCTCGGGTACTGTCAAATGCTTGCAGGCTTTTCTGGTCTCTGCAGTTTATCTGCTCTGGTTTAGCAGAGGTGGGTTTTGTTCACTCGAATAAAATACCTTTCTGTGTCTGTAAGAAGAGCCTGTTGTTTCTGGCATGCTGCTGGAGCCAGTGCCTTTAGTAAGCTTTGTGTAGCTTTTAGTTTTCTCATTGTCTTGATTTGGGGTGGTAGTTTTTTAAAGGGTTTTTTTGGTGGGTTTTTTTTTTTTTCTTTTCAGTGTTATTAAGAAAAAAAGAATCCTACTGCTCAGTCTTTGTGACTCAATTTAGATAAAAATATTCCAGTGACAACCTTCACACTTTTGAAATTTTATTTTTTATCTTTCTTCTTTTATAACTTAGCTACTGAAAATGTGGTTGTAGGCGTCTAGTTTAAATTCAGTTCCCTTGGGTTTTGCTGGTTTTTTGTTTGTTTTAAACCCATCTCACCTACTGAGCTAGAGGAGTTGAGAGGGAAGAAAATACCAAGACTACTCATTTGTGGAGGTGCAGCTTAGGCAATTTAGGCTTGTCTGTGAACAAAATCATTTGTGCTACAGCACAGCTGCTCCTGGGAGGGTAAGGGAAACAAGTGGTGTGCATTTCTAAATCTGTGTGACTCTTGGTCACTGAGGGCTTTTGCAACTGATTGTACATGTTGATGTTGCAGTCCTTGCACTGAAAGCACAGGAGAGGGTGGTTTGATTATCCCTGCTCCAAAGGGAGGTGAGTCCCTGCTGCCAACACTCTGGTCCTCTGTGTCACAACTGGGTGTCCCTCGTGTTTCCCCTTGTTCCTGTGACTGCTAATCCAAGTCATGTGGTGCAGTCATTATTCAGAATGGCAGTCATGCAGTCCTAGCAGATCTTAGATGTTTGAAAAATGTTGAGAAATAAATGGAGGCTCCTTGGGCTGGTTATTCTGTCAAAGGCAGAAGTCTGCACTGGAATGCTGCATTCCCCATGCTGTCCATCAGGCATACTGCATCATTCTGGTATCTGTGAAAGCACAAGACAATTAGATAAAGTTCATGAGGACTAGAAAGAAAACAAGTATCAGTTCAGGAGGATCTCGGGCCCTACAGGCTCATCAACTTCACCTTCACTTCACAGAAGGTGGAATGGATGAACCTAGAAACTATTTCCAGACATAGTAAAGACAGTAATTGAACCATAGAATGGTTTGTGTTGGAAGGGGCCTTAAAGATCATCTGGTTCCAACCCTGTGGCATGGGGGGTTTCCACTAGATCAGGTTGTTCAAAGCACCATCCAACATGGCCTTGAGCATTTCCAGGGATGAAGCATCCACAGCTCTTCTGTGCAAATGATTCTGATTCACACCACCCTCACAGTAAAGAATTTCTTCCTACTATCTAACAAATAGAAGGCATTTGGGTTTAGTCAGCAGTGTTTTATGAAGGAAGAATGCTTTATCAATTGGCTGGTCTTTTACAGAGAGATTACTTGCTTGATTGGCTGAGGAGAGGGCAGTGGATATTGTTCATTGTAGATTTGGCAAGGCTTTAGATGCTGTGTCCTCTAAAATCCTTGTTGGTAAAGTATGGGATGGGTAGGTAGATGATGAGGTAGATTGAACACTTGCTGAAAGTGTTCAAGCCAAGCTCAAAGGGTTGTGATCAGTCACCAGCAGGCTGCAAGAAGTGATCCTTTCTCTGTTCAGCTCTGGTGGTGTCCATCTGGAGTGTAGTGATGGGCTGCACAGTGTCGGAGAGACATGGACATACTGCAAGTCCAGTGCATGGCCACAAAGGTGATGAAAGGATTGGAGCACATTCATTATGGGGAGAAGCTGAGAGTGCTTGGAGAAGAGAAGGTTCAGAGGGCTTTTATCAATGTGGATAGACACCTGATGGGGGAAGTAAAGGTGTAGCCAGGATTTCCTCAGTAGTGCCAATGGACAAGACTTAGGAAAAGCATCCCTAATGGAAATACAGGAAATTTCTTTTAAATATCAGAAGAAATGTTTTTACTGTGAGAGGGGTCAAACATTGACACAGATTTCCCAGAGATGTTGTAGCATGTCCATCCTTGGGGATATTCAAAACCTGAGAGGATGCAGCCCTGAGCAGACTGCTGTGAGTGAGAGTTGGGAGGGATGATCTCCAGAGGTGCTCATCAGCCTCAGCTGCTCTGGGATTCTGCAGGCTGATGTGGATGTGCTGCTCAGATTTGCTTGTTGGTGCAAAACACTTACTGTGAAGATGCTGTCCCTAATGAAATGGCAGAGCAGACAGACCCCACAGGCTGCCCTGCCTGCACAAAGCTGATGGACTGCATCAAGTATTGAAGAGAAGGTCAAACTCAGCACCCACAACAGCTGACACAACTCCATGGCCTACATTTGTCCCTAGTGTTTGCCCTTGTGCAACCTTGAACTTCAGCTCTGTGCATCGATTTGCAGAGAGGGTTGCTAAATCCAACACTTTAACTCTGCTTGCAGTGCAATTTGAGATGGATGAATGAAAAATGCTGTGTAAGTGTTGGGTTTTGCTGTTACTTGGTGAGGTGAAAAAGAGTCGTGTCGGTCTGGGTATTCACTGGCATAGTCTGGGAGTGCTCAATACCTGAAAGAAACTCCCACTCTCCCTAGTTTTCATTACTCTTCTGGCTTATGTTGTGTGACTCTCTTCCTAAATTGTCCTCTGATTTCTAAATATACCCTTCAGGGGGTGGCTCTTGTTTGGCAAGACAGCTTTCTTGGCAGGGCATAATTTTTCCATCTTTTTTGTATACATAAAGGAAGCTCTATAGACTGTGTATGAGCATGGGCTCTTGAATGAAAGCAATAGCAGCTCAGTGAAATAAAACTTGTGCTGAAGAGTATCTGACACATCGAAACCGAAACCCCTAAATGGTCATAGGAGCAGTTGTTTTGGGTGAAGGGAAATCTAGTGTGGATATAATTTTCTTTCAGGTTGACTAAAGTCTTAATGAAAACACTGATATGGGTAGTTGTTGGGGAAAAGGAAACAAAAAATCGCAACAAATGCAATGTGTAGTTGGAGGGAAACAAGAAGTTAGTTTTTTTATTTTTCACAGCAAGCCACACACTGAGTTGTTAAGCCTGCTTCTCTTATTCCAGTATCACCATCTTGCTTTCTAAACAATGATGTGCTTGAATGGTGGAAGTATATCATTGGCTTTGGGGAAGCTGAAAGAAAATTGCACCAATATTTGTCTATATTGATCCATGATCTCTTGACTAGTGGGTATCTGTTCAGAGCTGGGTGCCTTTTGAACTCTGTTTCCTTGGCAAACAGTTGCAGTGAAATAATGGATTTCCCATGGGGTTGACTTACAGATGGATCTGGGCAAAAGGGATATATTTTTCAGTTCCAGAAATGGCCTGAAACATGCCAAAGTATACCTGTTTGTAAAGATTTGAGAAGACATTACTTTTTTATGTTTCTTCAGAATATAACATTTGTGGAACATTGATTTTAGGTTGGTGAGAGCTTTTGTTTCACTTGGGACAAAACCATTTTGTTTCTGTTAAAACAGAAATGAGGAAACCAGAGCAGATCCTCCTCAGTGTGGGAGAAGGTGACTCCCCAGTCCCAGGCTCCCGAGAGAGGGCTGCTTGGAGCAGCCCTCTTGGAGCATGCAGGGCTGGCTGATCCCATCTCCTGCCTCTCCATGGCTCCACTTGGCCCAGAATGTTTTTCTCCTGATAGAGAGAAAAACAGGCTATTTTGCTGAGGGGCTGCATCTCTCACCTGGGAGGCTAGATGTCTGCAAAATGGAATTTTACAAAACCAAAGCCAGAGGATGCTGGAGAGAGGCAAGGTGATGGTTGGAGTATTCCTGGTCAGGGACACATGGAGGCTTCATGTCATTGGGATGCTGATCTCCTGAGCAAGTACTTTTGTTAATTTTCTTGTTAATCAAAGCTGTCTGCTTCCTTCACATCCTCCTCCTCCTGCTCCTCCTCCGCCAGGGATGGAGAGTGTAGTCCACGGTCTCTCTCATTTGCTGGAGCTGCTAAGTAAACCCAACCTGAATTGGAAAATAGCAGTGGGATTACTTAAAACTACATTCCTCAGCAAGTTCATGGTTTGTAACGCTCTTAATTCTGCTGTGCTTAAATCTAAACCCTCTTTATTTTCTTTTGGTCCCTTAGCAAAGAGATTTTGACTTTCAAGGGCAAGATGTCAGTATTGTACCAGGCAACATTGGAGGGAAGCTGATTGCATCAGGAAAAATGTTATTGCAGATTTCCAAAAGTAGAGTTGTTCTCCCCACCCTTCTAAAATTCATTCTGAATTTAGGTACCTCTCTGGTCTTTTGTGTTATTAGGTGATACTGTTAGATATTTTCTTACAAGAGAGAATAAAATTTGTCTGCCCCTGCACCATGGGGAAAAAAAATAATGCAGGAAAAAGAGTCTTCTTTTATTGCCCTTTGGTTTCACAGTCAGGAGCACCGAATTTCTGTCTCAATTTCAGATGACCCTTTCAGAGAACTTGGTGTCTGTGAGCTCGTGACTTCCATCCACACATGGGAGCTTACAGCTGGTGTCTGAGCTTCTGTGGCATCCCCTAAGAAAACCCGAAGATTACCAGAATCAGTGTCTGGTGCTCTCCAAGTACAAGGATGTGTGGAGGGAGCAGCATTTCGCATCCTGTACATATTTATTTTTTTTAAGTGGATATAAATAGTGTTTGGTATTGTATTTGAATGTAGATATTGGTAAAATAATGCAAATTTGCAGTATTTATGAGATTAATATCCTCATATTGGTGGTTCCGGGGCCATGCCAGGCAGGAATTTCCATCCTCTTTGCCTGTTGGGAGTGCACCTCACTTTCTGTCATGGAAAATATTGGGGGAACTCTGGCATAAGCATCTTGCTATGCAGTCAGATGTGGCATAAAAACAGCAGTAATGTGAAAAGTGAGTCTCCTCTTTGGGAAACAACTGATTGATTGTCATCATTAAGGCTAGAGGCAATGTGGAGCACAGGCTGTTCTTGGTGGAGGATTACAAGATTCTGTTGGGATTTAGGGACGGAAATACATGCGGGATTTCCTTTAAAAAGCCCCATGCTTGAGTAGCTGTTTTGTTACTACACTAAAAACTAAAAACCTCGGGTCAGTGGGTCACTTCCTGAATTTTTAGGGTGTTTTGACTCACCCTGTGTCACATCAACAGCAGTATGGTGTACTGACATGCCACATCGAGTACTAAAAATGCAGCTCTGCATTGGACTTTCTTGATGAGGGTGCTGCAGTGCTACTTAATTGAAGTACCACAGCATGCACAGATAAAAAACGTGAGAGAACTCATCTGTGGAGGAAAATGCAGGCTACTGGTACCTGCCTCCAGCCCCTCTGGTTCAAGGGGGCGGGAGCACTGGCTGCGTGCAGGCAGCTCAAGGTTTTAGTGGGAGTGCAGATGATGATGCTCCATCCCATTAAGCAAAGCAGGCCAAGACATCAGCCCACTGACCCGTCTGTGTCTCAAGGCCAAGTCAACATCCCTCTGACCCACTTTGGATTTACCACTTAATTCATCTTCTCCAGTGCTATAAATAATTCAGCCCAAGGCAGTTCAATGGTGATAAATAGGACAATAAACCTGGTACTGCAGTGAAGGCTACAAAGAGAGCAGTGCTTTTAATTGACTGTTGCGGGGTGACTGGGGAAAGCAGAGAAAACTCACTCAAAGCACTGCACACAAATGTCACCAAGCACAAGTTCTTTGATGACTTTGAAGTTTCCTGGAGGAATTCAGCCTTTGTCAAAGCACCGTGTCTCATGTAGTGTAGGGGATTTGAACCAGGAGATTATTTGTGATTCCAAAATCTTTGCACAAACTAATTTAACCTCATGGGACCACTGTGAAGGTCCTGTTTTATTTCTGGTAGAGTCTCTCCTCAGTCTCCTTCCTTCATTCTTCCCCCATGAGAGCCTGATAAAAGCCGAAGGCTGTAGGTGAGGATGGCTCTTGCTGCCAAGCTCTGTGCTTAGACCACTGCACAACACTCTCTCAGTTAAAATATGCCTTCTTTACACTGTTAGTCAGCTGTCCTTACTGCCTCATTGAGAGCCAAAAGCAGGAGTGACATCAGTGGCTTCATGAGGTTAGACCAGGAGGTTGTCCTGGTGACATCAGCTGTTCAAAAGCTGTCCACGGCTTCCTGTCCTGCTAATCACTGACTGCCACCAACACACCTGGTCTCAAGGGAAATGAACTGTTCTGTACTTTGGGCTACCAAGCCACCCGTGAAAGCAGGAGTGAGACTCCAGAGGGTGGAAAAGGTAGCACATCCCTAGGATGCTCTGTGAACTTGCACATGTGTGAGCGTGGAAAATAACCAGGCATGCAGGAAGCTGGGTCTTCTTGGCAGCAAAGCAGAGGCACAGCACCCTCCCTGTGGTTCTGGGGAGATCTGGATAAAACTTCCTGTCTCACTAGAGCTGCAGTTGCATCATCTGAACAACCCATGTGCTGGGATTTTCTGCTCCCTGATGAATTAGGCACAGAGCTTTAGAGTCACTGTTTTTTTGATGTGTGCCTATATTTAGTTTAATTTTAATGGTCTGCTAGACTTCTCTGTAGTTAGCTACCAAGATCTGGTTCAATAGGTTACTGTGCTGTATCTGTGTCCGGTTTGCTTGCAGCTATGAGAAAAACTGGGACTGGGGAGTCTTGGAGCCTGTATTTGTACACTGCTTTTTCTGCACTGCTCCCAGAGCAGACGTGTCTCTGCTCTTTTCCCTGATCCCATCCAAGCATGGAGTCCCAGGGTGACTCATGGGAAAGGCCTGTTTAATTTTATAAGCCTGGGATTTCTGCTTAGGGTCACGGGTGGTGGGGATGTAACTGGAGAGGAGCTGAGATCCAGCAAAAACACTCCATGGCTGTTAACAGCTCCAGGAAGTAATGACAGAAAAGGCTTCTCCAGCCTGTGTCTCGTGCTCCCCTGGGAGCTGGGATTGCTGAGTAGCCTGAAATTCGGTCACCTTCAGCAGCATCTTGGCCACCACTAAGAGAAGCATTATAGGCATGATGTGGAAGAGGAGGGGAGGGAAGATAAGGAGGTGGCACAGTCTCCACAGCCAGCCCAGCTCTGATTGATGGCTTTGGGAATGTGTTGCCCTATTAAGGGCAAGTGAATGAGAGAGCAATGACTTATAAAAGTGAAACTCTCTGTATCTTGGGAGAAAAGACCCAAGAGACAGTTGTGCAACTAGCCATCAGTTTCTGGACGTCAGAAGATGCTGTTTACACAGCAGCATCTAGATATGCATTGGAATCCGTAACTCGGGCAGTAAGCATCAAAAGGGTTAACTATAATAAAACCCTAGCTTGGCACTGTATCTTTCCACTGAGAGTCACTGAAGGAGAGAGTTTCACTCTGGCCCATATAGTTGAGTTCATTTCACTTGGAGGTCTCTTTAAATTCAGGCCAGCATCCTACCAAGACAGTGTGGATGTTTTCTTATAGCTTTTTCAAATTTCTGTTTAAAATGCTGTACCTGAAGCCATTTTGATCAACTGATATTTGCTGCATTCCAAAAAAGGGAGTAAGGTTGCTTCCCACTTGATCTTGGTAAAGTAAGAAAGTTTTGCTTTTTTCTCTGTGGTTTTAGCTGCACCCCCTTCATCATTGCTTCAGGTACATGTAGCAGTACATCAGAAGAGAAGCATAAATTCAGCAGGCAAACAGGGACAAAGGGTCATGGAAGCAGACCTTGGCAGATAAGCTGATGCGTGGAGCCTGGTCAGTACCTGGGCGGGTAATACATCACCGCTGCTGCAGAGAGAGAGGCCACCCTCTATTGCAGCTGAAATGGAAACCCCTGCAGGGCTGGTGGTGGGGGGAGGTAGATACAGGAGGGTGAGTTGTAGGTACTTGCAAGTGCATGGGTGGGGGAGGCAATGCCTCTGCAATTTTTTCACTCAGGTGAATCTAATCCATAAAATCGTCTCCTGATCCCAGCTAGAGACACTGAATTTGGTATTGACCTTCAAATAATTTGCTGCCCTCAATGGATGAGGTTTGGCCTCCAGAAGTAGGACCTCTTTCTCTTTGGGACAGGAAACCCCAGTGCAAGAAGCCAACTCCCTGAAAGAAACCATTAGCCTGGTCCTTTCTCCCTGACAAAGCTAGTGTCACATTTGTGTTTTCCGTGGGAGGTGCACTCAACTCGGATACACCTTCAGGGGACAGTGTATGCCCCTTGGAGTACCTTGACCTTGAATTCCTAAAAGAGCTACTTTGGCTCTCAAAACAAGGGTTCCTTCTTTTGCCTGTGAGTGTTACGACCTTGGAGCTCTTGCATTTATGGGTTCTCAGAAATTAAGCTGGTGAATGCTCTGTCAGCGCCACTGTAGGCAAGAAGGTCTGATGGGATGGTGTTGATGTAATTTGTAATCAATCACATCATTTGCAAGTGGCTGTGTAGCATTTACATGGGTTATGGCACTGAGACATTGCTTGAAAAATCTATTCTTGGCTCTCTTTCTGGGTGTCTCCATGGCAGTGTCTGTCAGGCAAGATCATACTTCCCTCCACAGATGTTTAAGGCTAAAACTGAGTGCTGGGTCTGGTTTGCAGGTAGCAGGATCCCAAAAGCTCAGGGAATCATCTTGAAGGCCTTGAGCAATGATGTGGGAGTTTTTTTGTCTCAAGGTAGTGGAGATTGGAGAGCAGAGAATGCTATCAGGCAGCCAGGGGAAGGGATTTGGGCAGTGAAAGACACTCCTGGCTTAGAAAGCACCGAGCCTGCAAAGCAGTCCATTAGCTCCTGCAGGGCCTTAGCAAGGTGCACTCTGCACCAACACCTTGCGCTAGGAGGCCCTGAAAGCAGAAGTGGTTCAAACCATTTCCCCTGAGTGTTAAACTGGAAAATCACTTCATACAGCCCAAATCAAAGATAGCTTTGTGAGTGAGAAGGATTCTAGGAGGCCTGTGGCTTCCTCCTCCTTTTCCTCTGCCAGCAGTTTCCAGTGCAGCAAACATTCATGCAAGAGCTGCCACGTGCCACCTCGCTGCTTCCTTCCCCCATCAGCACTGCCACTGTGTCCAACATTGTACCTTCCCGTAATAGCAGCTATAACCAACCCTGCAAATCAGCTCTGTAATTATGGGGCCCAGTGTGGAGTAACAGGATGAATGTATTGGTCAGTAGCCACTTGGAGGGAAACATGCAGATGCACCAAGGGGCCCTTGTAGGTGCTGAAAAGAGTTTGTACCAAAATCCAGATTGTCCTAACAGTTTGTCTCAGTGGTGCTTTTTTCTTTTCTGTCTCCAAATGTAGGAGAGCATCACCTCCCTCTGTCCCATTCTCCTGCGTAAAACTTCTCAAAGGGCATTTGCAACAACAGCTGAACAGTGAACCATGTCTCTTTGCAAAAAATATTTGAAAATTAAACAGCAGGCAAGGCTTCAGTTTCCCTCTCTGTCCTCTATGACAGACATTTGCAAAAGTGTCCTGATAAAAGGCCCAGGTCTGCTGCAGATGGTGTTGTGCCTGAGATCCCAAACTTTGTGCTTTTAGGCTTTTAGTCATCAATAAACAGGGTGATTACACGCTCCTTCTGGATGTGCTCCCTCTTCTGCAGTGAAATTGTTTGTTGTCATGGATATCACTTTGTCTTGAGAGACACATAACCAAAATGGATTTAAACAGATGTTTGTGGGTCAATATTTCCATAGGAGCAAATCCACAGCTTGAGGCTTACTAGTATTATTTTACTTGTCCCCAATGCAAGGAGAACAAAGCACCCAGAGGTTCAGCTGGAGAGGTAATGGGTACGTACCCCTTAAATGTCAGCAAAAACAAATAAATTTTGTAAATTATTTTACCCAAACCCAGAAAGGTAAAGGAACTTCTCTGATCTCAGCAGCCGGAAAGATCAGGTAGAAGTTTCTCTATTGTTTCTTCTTGACAATTTGAAACTACTTTTTCTTGCCAGTCCTAATCTTTTTTTTTTTTTTTTTTTTTTTTTTTTTCCAGAAGTGCCTTTCAGTCTGGGGTTTCCAAGATGTGTCATATTGCAGCTCATAAATGGACTTGTGTTCTAAGTGAACAATAGTTGTTACTGTTTAATGCAGAGATTTGATAAAATTTGCTAATGACTGCTGCAGAAAATGGGCAGATCAAGTGAAGAGAAGTTTTCGGTTTCTACCCAGGAGCAAAACTCCCACTCCCTGACTTATGAATTTCATTAGATGGAACTAATTAAAGGGATGTTTCTTATTACCGAGATGAGAAGCAGTCCAAGAGGAGTCCAGGGAGGTTTGTACTCCACAGCACAACTGCTCTGCTTTTAAATCCTGCGAAAGCATTGCGTCCTATTTAATTTGACATTCCTTGTATTTGTTTCTCTTCGTGACTCATAGCACAACACTGGCAGCAGGCCTAGGAAGTAGGTTTTGGGATCTGGCGTGGAGACACTGGTGGATTGTATTCCAAGTGTTGTGCTTACATTGCACCACAAGAGCATCCAGCAAACTGTGTTCATACTGCCCAGCAAGCTGGTGGCTGCAAAAATCAGATTCACAGCTGTGCTGGCGGGTCAAGGCAGGCTTGACTTAGTATTTAATTTGCCATGTCTATTAGCCTAGCTTGTTTAATGTGAAACAATTTTAGTCTGTGAATAAAAAAGCTCTGCAAAAATGCAGTTTTTCTAGCTGTTGCATGCTGGTTTTAAGCAATAGGTTGATCTCTTCCAGCCTCTCACACATCTCCGCACAGCACAACAATCACTAGACCTACACAAAAACAGGGTGATCAAGTAGTTGTTGATAGAAATTGCATGAGGGTTCTGATTTCACACACTTATGAAAAGTTAACACATTCATTTTCATACTGATGGGGACTTGATGGTAAGGGAGTGTTATGGCAGGTGGCAGCAGCTCTGCCTCAGCTCTTCAGCTCTCATTCTCTCTGGTATGGCCCCAGACCTCAGATCTTTGCTCCCCCTGGCTTAAACTAATTAAAAGGTTAGGGCATCATGCTGCTCTTGCAGACTGTGAAAGTGAAAGCACTAGGAATATGTCTTGAGAAAGACTGAGTAGCTTATCTAGCATTGCTCTAGATTTGGTCCTCTGCAGAATAAAAAACTCACAGCAAAGCAAATAAAGTGCTTGGGAGGGTGATTTAGCTTTGTACCGACATTGCACTACCAATAAGGCCAGCAAAGCACAAAATACAGCTGGATGGTAGGCTATGTCAAACCACGCTTCTTTAACACAGCCACTCTCTGTGGGAGGACCAGAGTCAGGATTTAGGTTGGCTGTCTTTCTTTGCAGACCCCCTCTGAAAGAAGACAGATGACTTCTTTCAGCTTGGTGACAGGATATGAGTAAGACTTGGGGAATGCATCATGAGAAGCAATCATTTGCAAGCAGAAGAAATAAAAGCATCATTGAAAGATGTTTGCCTGTGGTGCCTATCACAGTTGTGGTAGTGGCTTCTTGTGCCACTGAAAATGCCGTGTGCATCCTTGTACGTGTTCTGCTGGACAAAGAGCTAAGACCTCAACTGAATTAAATTCAGTTTAGTTTTGTAAATTTATGGGGAATTTACAAAGTGGCAGGTCAAGGACAAGATGCAACATTCATGCTGGCTTATGAAGAGCGACATTAATTTTGAGCGATTCTGGATTGATCTTTTTAAATATTAACCAGAATTCAGCTAAGCAGTGGAGCAAAACAAAAACTACTCCCTACTGCCTTCCTTGAGACTTGCTTCTTAAGAAAATAGTTTCTCATAGGCTGTCCTGGCCCTCAGAATGTCCATCCTAAGATCAACAAGAACAGTACAAATCCATCTCCTCTTCTTCTGTGTGGCATCCAGGGCTGTGAAGAAACAGGAGTGTGCTTGGGAATCCAAGGCAGCATTTACCCATTTTCTCAGGTGTTCCTGGAAATGCTTGTTTGCATTTTATTTTGCGCTTGGACACTTAGGAAAAAAAAATCAGAGAACACTTAATTCTCCCTGAAATTAAATGTCTCTCTTTATTTTTCGTTTTACAAGCTGTAGGTGTAGAAGAGCAGAGTGTTATTTGCTGTTGTGAACTCGCACCAGAGCTTCTGTCCTCTTCCAGAGTTACAGAACTCCTTTACTTAGAGTTGCACAGTGAAATATCTCTGGGGCTGCACACGTGCTGGGATACATGAACACAAATTAAATTAATTAGGCCATTAATGCATTATTTGGGTTTTGGGGTTTTTATGGTTGTTGCTGAATCTTGGAACAGAAGAAGAAAGCGAGCGCCATCCCATCAGCCAGCTGGAGATGGGCCAACACCTGGATACACCCACACACTCTATCACACTCTCATGCTGTATCCTTCTTCTTTTAAATTCTTGCACAAGATTTTTTTCAAGGCTCCCTAAACAGCTGCCTGCCTTCCCTTTTGGAGGGAGGAAATGGAAAACAGGAGCCACAACCAAGGCTGTCGGAAACGGTTGCAGACCAGCCACAGCGGCTTTCTGCCCAGGTGATGCAAGAAAACAAGAGCCAGGAATGGCTTCATCTGGTGTCAGAGTGACAGATCCTTCTTATCCAGGAGAGAGGAAAACAAGGAATTATTGGAGACTTAAGTTAGTGTTTTTATATATATTATATGTTTCAATGATAAGTGCAGTGAAAGGGCAATCTTCCTGTAACTCTTTGGGTTTTTGGGCAGATTGAGCTCTGTAGATGTTGTTACTTTGATTTTCATGCAGTTCAAATCAGTTTAGTGTTGGGAAAACATTGTTTTGTCCATGAAAAGCGATCTCTGTCTCCAGCCTGGGCTGTCAGCTCTTCAGTGTGTACTCTTTCTCTGCAATAAATGTTCTTCTCCAAGGCTATAATTTTCTATGAGGGGAAGCATTAGATAGAGGTCTGATTTATCAATTATCCTGATAAAAATGATGTGGCTTCTCATGGTAAATTGATATTTTTAGAAGGACATTTTTCTACCCATTGAAATAATAAACACATTACAACAAGGGCTTAATATTTTTTTTTTTTATTATTATTNCAATGAGTTATCCAACTGAGTGGAATTACTTACCTTCTTTCTTAGTCTTCCCTTCTCAAGGACTGCTTCTCCCACAGGGAAAGGTGGGGTGTCAGCAGGATGCACATTAAAAATGTAAGTGCATTTTCTTCTTGAAATCTTACAACATGCCAGAAATATCCAA
Organism: Aegithalos caudatus; assembly: GCA_013389925.1. Lineage (NCBI taxonomy): Eukaryota > Metazoa > Chordata > Aves > Passeriformes > Aegithalidae > Aegithalos > Aegithalos caudatus. The sequence goes on from WEIU01014144.1 coordinate 409,868, forward strand.
ATGGAATGACCTGACTGTGGGGTTAACAACTGCAACCTGTCAAAACATCAACCTAAATCCAGCATTGGTCACTTGACTATGAAAGACATATCCTGCTAATAACTTCTACTTCCCTGCTGAGCAGTGTGTTTTAGAAGTGTGTCTGTAAGACCATCTAATGCCCTGTGCATCATTTCACCCACCGCAGCACTGGATGGATACAGAAGAGGAAAAATAATTAGAATTTCCTGAGCTATAAGAGCCATCCATCTGCAGTCTTGCTGCTCCATCTTAAATAATGCACACGTCCTTATGTGTGTGTAATTTTGGCATGAGAACAGGATCTATAATAGCTAAGCAGTAAGCTCATAAGAAGCTCTGCCTCACCTGAAGGTATAATCCTTTATTTGTAACATCCCAACTAGTTGTCACTGGAAAGGATTATGGCTCCAGGTGAGAAATGGACAGAACCTGTGGAACCTAGGAGGTTAAGAGGTGGATTTTTTTTCCCACACATTAAAATGTCTCCAAGATACATTTTCTTAAAAACAAAGGAGGCACTTGGGTATGCTTTGCCTGCAGAAATGCTCCTGAATAAGTTTGCTCCTGGTATGTCTTGCTAATGTCTGCCTGTGTTTTATTTATTGCTGAAGAGAAATGGATAAACTATACAAATTGTAATATAGGGAAAAATCTTAAATAACAGAAAGTACTCATGGTTTAATCCTGTGGAAGTAACAATGATGAATGTTATCTGACATGATTTCACCAGTATAACAAAGTGGGGGTATTTCCACTAAAATCAAAACAGACAGAAGAGCAAAGACTCTGTATCTGACCTGAATTTAGCACCAGGCAGTGTTGCCTGTCCCCTCCTGAGCCCTGCTGAGAGGCTCAGGCTTGCCTGAGGAGGAGGTGTGGTGTGCCCAGTGGCAGTGAGGCCACGTGTCTCCCCACCCAGCCCTTCTGTTGGGTGCAAACCTGCAGACCCAGCCCTGCAGGACTGTACTGGCAGTTCCTGATTGTCCCAGGGACCACTGAAGTATCTTTTAGTTTTTCTGAAGAGTGTAGCCTGCTCCAGTGAGCTGACCTCACTCACATCTCAGATCGTAAGTACAGGCTTGTTTGTACTCATGGCCTGACTCTGTCCTCACAGTTTGTGCCGAAGGCTTGGGGTAGAAATAGGATAGGGGCAGATTGCTTGTTAGGACAGGCACCAAAAATAAAAAAACATCCAAGCAGCAAGTGGAATCACACAGCCTGCTGTTGGCACTTTTATGTGATCTTTTCCTCTTCAGAACATTTGTGAGATGCTGTTAATATACAGCCTTACAATTTTACCTGTGGAAATGAGGGGTCCTCTCTCCCTGTGCTTGGGACCTGCGGTATGCACTGGGTGCTGGCGCTCTCATGGAGAGCTTTGCTGCTGGGCTCTGCTTTCCAGCAGCTCAGAGGAGGGAAAAGAGAAGGTTGATGCTTTGAGGTTGCTGCTGCTTGTGTGGCACAAGTCAAGGCACTATGTCAGGGCAGGAGACATTTGTCCTAATTTGGAATTGCGATGCAGGGCTATTCTGCCTTTCTTCATCCTTGCTCCATCATGGCTTGCACAGAAATCCCAGTGTGCCCATAGCAATGAGTGGCTAGGACATGGTCTGTTCTAAAAAGTGCAGTGAAACGTCATCACAAGCCCTGAATTGCCCCAAAATACTCAAGACTGGACAAGCTTCCGCCCAGGGCTCCTCCCATGTGGCTGCACAAAGGGCACACAAAAGTTTGCCTATGCCTCTCTCACTGGGAATGCCACTTGTTTCTGTGAGCAAAGCTGTCAGATTAGGGGGAAAATGTAACCTCTGCTGTTTTTCATGGCATGGTGGTTTCACTTACAGCACTGGGACCTGGATGGCCTGGGCATACTGGAAATGTGCTGCACCATGAATGCCATGGGGCAGGTAATAAAGCAGATCAGGCCCTTTCCCTCCAAATGTCAATGCCCAAATTCTGCCTGGAGCTGGTTCATGCTTGTGAATTTAATTTTACCAATCCAAGCTGACCCCAGAAAATCCTCACTGCTTAGTTTCTGGTTACGGAGTCCAGGGAGAAGCTAATCAAGCCAGAGGGTGACCCGGCGCTCTGCCTGCTAACTCTGAGCCTGGAAGATGATACTACCAAGTGGTGGCTATTTACGGGAGGTTGTGACTTTGTGCAACACCTGTAAAGTCCCCTGAAGCTTGGGAGTGAGGACAGCGAGGTTTTGTTCCATGAGTAACTCCTCAGCTCAGCAGAACAGGCCAGGCAGTAAAATAATGCTAAATGATAAATTACAGGGTTAATTTGGCCTCCTAATCACATACAGATAATTTGGTGCTTGAACAGAGTCAGCTGAATATAAACAAGTCTACAATGTGCCTCATTAATTGGAGCTATTTTTCTAGCAAGCCCCATGGAAATATGAAGTGGCTTCACTCTGCAATTTGCAATAGAGTTTGCTATTAAACACGTTCAGTTTAATTGTGGCAATGCGTCTCGATTTGGAAGCTCTCACAGCCACCATGTAAAAATAGCAGAAGATGGCAGAAGCCAATTCCCTGGCACAGATGTCCTGCTCCATTTGTTGCCTGCTCCTAGAGCAGACAGGTGTGCTGGGCGAACCTGAGCTGTGAAGCACAATAATGCTGATGGCAGTGAGAGGCATTTCAGGACAAGTGGCTTTCCTCTACCAGTGGCACCACATAGGGTAGGATATCACAGGTTTTGGCTGTCCAAACAGCCCTGACGTTCATCCAGCTTTGGCTTTCTCTCCATAACCACAGTGACAGACCCGTACATCTTCACACAGATATAGTACCTAATGTTGATTGCATCTGACTGTTTTATGCTCTGATCCTATGACCTGCCAAGGATGAGATCATGCTGGGTTGCCATATATCAAATGCTCACATCAGCCTCTTGTTGACTTTGGCCATATGTTGTCAGAGCAATGAAACAAGAACGTTTCTAACCTTGACATGCCAGGGCTTAAGATACCAACGTAAAACATTTTTCCCTAATTGGGGTTATAAAGCCTTCTCTTTAAATGTGTAGTTTATTTTAATCTGTGTGCTTTAGGTTGAACAGAAACCTGTGAGTAAGTGAAGGCCAAAACTGATTAGGAGCCAGGTGAGCATGCCAAGCCCAGAGCTCTTTGTTTCAATGGCAGAATACAGCCACTACATCCACAGCCATAAAAGTCTATTGCCTGACAGGACAAAACCAGGCTATTCGACTGGTTTGGTTTGTCAATCACACTGCACAGATCTGGGCTTTCATCAGACTGAATATGACTAAAAAAGGGATCATCTGATCAGTTCGAAGAGCTCTGGACTTGCTGCTGGTAGGTGACATGTGGCCAAAAAGAATTAATGGTAACATGATTTTGGGAGAATAAAAATAGCTGTCAAATATTTATCCAGCATCTCATCCTTGCAGCCACTGCTAGTGGTGCACAATCACTGCCCTGTGCCTGACGCAGCTTCTGGTTATTATGCAGCCTGTGACAGATGATGAAATTGTGGCTTTACTCACTGCCACGAGGAGGACAGGCCTCATTCATGGGGGAAGCAGCAGTGCAGAGCCATCTGAAGCAGAAGGTGCCCAGAAGTCTTATCTGTACAAGTAGAGTTCAGTGATGACCCATGAACTTTCTGCCATGTACAGCAGGAATCTTCCCCAGCCCACAGTCCAGTTTTGCTGGAGCAGGACAGACTCGTCTCTTCACTAAGGCCTTCTGACTCCTGTCTCTGCACACGTGAGTAGCCCATCTTGGAGAATGTCAGAGCAATTTCACAGTGCCTATTTTTCAGGGGCACGCACTGTGATGACACATGTCACCCAGTGTCATCTGCAGCTGAAAAAATATGGCATTCAGGAGTAAACACTTGGCAGAAACAGCAGCACAGGCTCAAATTTAGACAGCAATAATTTATGCTGTGCAGACCCTGGCTTGCTGGAAGGGGGCACGCTCTCTGGAAGGCAGGCAGGAAAATGTGTTGCTAATTTTACTAGACAACTTCTGCCCTCCCCTCCTTTTCCTTTTGTAGTTGCCAGCCTTCCTGGTTATTCTTAAAATAGAAACATCTGACGCCTTGTTTAACTTATTCTGGGGCCTTCAGGGAGGAGGAAGAGGAGGAGGAGGGGATAAATCCCCTCTCTGTACTGCGTCCATCAGACTCTTGTCTGCTGGGAATTGCATCCCGGTTTGCCACCTGCTGCCAGTTTCACACTTCCTCCCTGCTCTCCTTTTCCTGCCCCAACTTTGTGATGGCTTGGGGACTCCCCTACCATTGTCCCATTGTCTCACATCACTCTGGGACTCCTCTTGTGTGGCAGCGTGCTGTGCAGGCATGATGCAGGTGACACTGGGGCACGGGTCTGCGCCTCTCAGGCAGGGCACCTACTCCTGCAGCAGGGAGGGAAGCTCCAAATGCAGAAGGAGTATTTCAGTGTGGTTCAAACAGAGCTCTCCTTGAATTTCAACGAGCCCATTATTTTTGCTTGCTTGCTCGCAGTTAATCCCCCCATGTGGTATTAGCTTCGAGAGGAGTGGCTCGGTGGTGTTGTCATGCTACTGAACACACTGAGCTAGCTGTGAGAGGGGCAGATTGTGCCTCCAAACAGTTTGAGTTCTTCCCAGTCCTCATACGATGATCCTTGTGTAAGAGTGTAGTTCTCCTTATTTCTCCCTTCCCTGAGGGATTTCCTTTTCTCCTGACTACAGATGACAAATCCAGTTTGATCCGTGGGGGTTTTTTTCTGAAGGAAATACATGGAGCAAACCTGCAGGAGGCTTCATGAAACATCCTCACGGAGCAGAATTGTTTTGGCCCCTTTCACTGGGGAAGATGCAGACACTGCTCAGAGGCAATGGAGCCTTCAGTGGTGAAGAGCCTGTGCACCTTTTGTGGGCTCAAAGCAGCGGAGGACGCCTCCCCAGAGGGGGCAGGACTACAGCTGAGCACAGCCAAGGAGCTCCAGCCATAGGACTGAGAGTACCTGCCCACCTCACCTGTAATCACATTGCAACTGCATCTGCCCCATCCCATTTGTCCCCGGGACAACCACAGGACAATTCTTCAGAGAGGTTGCCCTGCTCCATGTGATCTGGATGCCTTTTTTTTTTTTTTTTTTTTTTTTTTTTTTTTTTTTTTTTTTTGGAAGGGGTTGTAATACAGCCAGGATGTCATTGGGCTAAATTCCATCCAAGCCATGTCTTATACAATGATCTAGTCCTTGTTACCCTGCCAGCTCAAAAGCTGTCCTGTCTTCTAAAAACTTCAATTACAAAGCAATGAGAAATGTAACAAAGCACGGAAAAGACCAGTGAGAAATGCATTCAGATGAAAAAAATACAAAAAACTTTCCCTGGGAGAAACCTTTTGAACCCTGGAGGTATAAGAAATTTCTCTCCTTGACTTCTCTTTTTATTGTTTAGAGAGCAGTCCCCACCCTCATGTTTGATCTCAAGCTGCTCAGACCTTGGAAATGTGGTCTCTTTGTGTATGCTGAGTCTCTGCTTGTTTTCTCATGGCTTTGCAATGGAACAAGATACAAATATTAAGATCCAGTGCAATATACAAAATAATATTGATATAAAAATATTAATGGTGCCTCCATTCAGCTAAGGACAACCTCAGTTTTGCAAGAAGTAAGGAGGACCTCTACAATCTCAGGAATGTTTGTCCATTGTGATGGACACTCATAAAGCATTTGTGTGTGCTAAAGCTGAAATGACCAACAAGGTTCCAACTATTTAAAAACCGAAATAACATTAGAAATTTCTATTTAGATAGATGTGACAATGGCAGAGGCATGTGAGAGGCCCATCCTAGCTTTCCTCCAGGACTGCAAACATAGTTTGGCCATCTGGCACCTGAGACTAGGAAGTTTAAATTGGATTTTAATAATGCATTGCACTGTCTGATACCAAAGGAAACTCATGCTACTTAGGTCTTGAAAAGTGAAGCCTGTGCAGCAGTTTTCCTCCAAAGCATGGAGGAAATCTACTGTTTCTTTTCAAAAGGTTGTCGAGCACTTTGCTATAAAGAAAAAAAAAAACAACCCTACAATAAAAGTAAATGACTTGAGGTTGTCATTTCTGTTTTACAAAGGAAGTGGCAATTGGGTGACAGGTGTGTAAATTCCTCAGCAATACTGCTGAACACAAAGCACACACCGATCTGAGTCTGTTCTTGGAAATCCTTTAACAACCCACCTCCTAGAAGGAAAAGATCACATTAAACCCATTATTTCCTCTGAGCTCTGAAAAATTGGGGTTTCTTTCCTTGTTTGTTTCTCCAGAGAAACTGAAAGCTTTGCAGATTGAATAGCTAATGATAGCTCTCAAAATTACTTTTAAAGTTAGAGACTAATGCAAGAGACAGGAGACATGAATGATGGTAGTTAGCAAGGTTTGACACTCCTTCCAAACTTGGTATTCCAGCTTTACACAGCTGTAAATCATTTCCCCCTCTGACGCAGGCAAAGCATTATTGGTGCGTCCCAGTGCAGCTTGCATGGCTCCCTTTCACTCCTTCCTGCCATCACCTGTGTAAAGGTTTCAGTTCCTAAATAGCTGGGGTAAATTATTAATCACATGTGCTCTTCAAATATCTATCACATGGTTTTCACCTTCCAAACTGGAACCAGCTCAATTTTTTCCCTTCAGGATGAAAAATATGTTTGGATACAGGCATGTGGGTTTCTCTGTATGTTTCATAATGCGTTTGCTAAAGAAGGCTAAAAAAAATGTTCCTGTCCATCTCTGCCCACCTGTGTTCTCTGCACTTGTTGCAGCTTGAATTGCAAAGACCACAACAATGCACATTACTTTTAGGAAGTCTCACCAGAGCTCCCTGCAAGGGCAGGAGCTCTACTGGGCTACCACCACCTCTTGTGGACTAATTTTTCACTTTTACTATTAAATAATTTCCTACTAGACCTGACTACCCTTCTCTGACTGCCCTTTTGGTCCATCCATCTTACAGCTTGTCTTTGCAGTACCCTTGCCCACATTGTGCAGTTCAGTCCAACTGATGGCTTTGAGAGAAGATCATCAAGTGGAGCAGTGCAGAATTACCTTCTGTTTCCACACTGGGACACATGCTCATACATCCAGTACAAGACTTACTTTTTTACAGCAACAAGATATTCTTGAGTTGTGTTCAGCCCGTAGCCCACTTCCCCAAAATGCGTGGTGACCTGATAATTCCCTGGTGTGATTGTGCAAAGGTGTTTTTTGCTGTGCAATGCAGAATTTTGTATTTGAGCAGTCAAACATGAGTCAGGATATTTCTTAAATTGTTATTATTTTTAAATTCTTAGTCTGTGCATTAACCTACATACAACCTCTTCTAGCTTCACATGTCACTAGCAAAAATCCCTTCTTCTCTATTTCTCAGATTATTACTGAAAATATGAAGTGCCATCAGACTTGGCACAGACCACAGGCTGCTGCCTGAGCATCCTTATAGCCTGTGAGATGAGACTATGGCACTGAGAACTGCTGTCCAGACATGGTTTCCCAGACATTTTGCAACCACCCCAAATAATTTAATCTGCACAATACTTTCCCAAATGTGAAAGGTTAAGATGTGTGACATTTACTGATTCTCCCACTAACTTGTCATGGAAAAAAAACATTTAGATTGGCCTGACCGAACTTAATACAATTACATCTGTTAGATGCATGCTGGCTGTTAATAATCTCCTTGTTTTCTCCCAAGCAGTTACAAAACTGTGTGTGATTTGTTGCAGGAGGGTTTATGGAAATGACACTGAGCAGTTGTTAGCTACCAGAATTAATGCTGGAGTCCTGCAGCCCATGGTACCCTGCTTCTGTCAGGATTACGATGGGCAAAGGCATGTTTTAGGTCCTGGATATTTTTAATTTTCTATGCTTTGCAAAATAATAGGATCTTTGATATTTAGTTAAAGCAAGCATCTTTCCTATCAATGCAGATATGTGCTGTTAGTATTTTGCAGGCAGAATAGGGGTGTTCAATAGGACATTCTAGAGCAGCCCTGGAAGCTGTGGCAAAGCTGAACTCACCTCCTGCTTAGGTGGAACTAAGCCCTGACTTGCTCACAGTGGGGCTCCTTGCAGTCACATGCAAGAGGAATAGGATGCCAGGATTATTGGAAGGCAAACAGGGGAGTTGGGTGCTCTGGGGGTTAGACAGCAAAAATGTTTTTATTCTGTCTGTTGGATTCTGGATGTCCAGGACCACAGGTTTGGGGTCAGGCTCAGACCATTTCTTGTCTACCTTGCACACAGTTGTCATGTATTCCTAAGCAACTGCAGTTGTTCACTAAAAAGGAGGGGATATAAGGGCCTTGAGAGAGAAAAAACACCTTTGTGTCTGAACAATTATTGCAAATGGAGAAGCCATGAGTTGTTTCAGGTGTGTAGACAAGGAAGAATCTCATGGCTGCCTCCAGCACAGCTGGATGCCCTGAGGGGTGCCCCAACTTTGCAACAACAGCTTGGCCTGGGAAAAAAATAGTCCTCCCATAAGAATTATCTCCACTCTTTCCCTTATTGCTGACTTAAGGATGTGTTTCAGGTCCTTAAACATGGCAGGAAATACCCTGGATGAGTAAAGCTCCCCAATGAGCATATTGCTCCTTCTACAGCAGTCACAAACACCCAGTGTGGTTCATCTTCTCATTCCTGATGTTTTTCCACACCAAGCCTAGACACCCCTTTTTAAAAATTTTATTCTATGGCATGTTGTGTTTGTTCCTATATATTTTTCTCAGAGGATCACTGCATCAATACCATGAAAATGTCTGTGCAATCCAGCCATGACAGGTGCCTTCAGCTGCTGTTGAAACTATGTAAGGCATCCAAACATAAGTAAAACTTCCAAGTTCCAGGGCAAATCTAGTTTATTGGGATTTATTAAAGCCATGAAAGAGGAGCAGGCTGGCTGGAGCTGAACCCCCACCTGGCTCCTGTCTTGTGGCAGGATGCAGTGAGCTCTGCCCTTCCCACATGAGCACAAGGGGAGCTGCCTCCTGCAGTGGGAACCCTGTGACTGGTGATTGCTGAGGAAGATCTGGTTTCTGCTGTGCCAAATGCCAGGTTCTGACAAGCCAGGCAAGGTCCTCAACATATGCCTTCTGGTTAGGGTCTGGGGATGTGGAGAGATCATGCCTGAACTATGAAAACAGTTCTGTTCTCCTGTCAGAGGTTCCAGTACTCTCGCATGTAGGAACGGTCATTCCCTTTAAACAGAGCAGGTTTGTATCAAAGGGAAAAAAAAAAAAAAAAA